>CAXAMN010026262.1:607685-648539 GCA_963970005.1 Durusdinium trenchii | reverse complement strand
GGGGGAGGAAAACGCTGATTCCCAGAATCTTTCAGCGCTCATCATATGGTCTTATAATGTCTTATATGGTCTTGTGATATCTAGATATAGGTCTAGTCTACCCATGTCGCCTCCCCCACCTCCCCCCAATCTTCTTCAAGCATGGTCTCCTTTTAGAGCTAGTGCTGACATTGCCATTTTGTAGCGCTAGTTCTCCAAGTATTCTCTGTTGGCCATTTTGTAGTGGTAGTAGGATGTGGTAGGTGCCTTTTCCGATTTTTGATTTTTTTGATGCATATAGGATCATATAGGACTTAAATATATTTAAAAATTATTTAAGCATATTTGAGGTTCTGGGCAGCCCACCCATGTTTCACCTCCCCCCCAATCTTCTTCAAGCATAGGGCTGACATTGTCAATTTGTAGTGCTGGTTCTGCTAGTTTACCCAGATTGCCATTTTGTAGTGGCTATATACATATACAATCATATACAACTTTAGTAGTCTTTCCACTTCCAAATTTGGGTGAACTTTTGACAAGTGAGGCTTATTGGGAAAAAACAGATGATACAGCGCTTGAACTGTGAATTGGGAGTGGCCATGGTAGATGTGCCCACAGATGGCAATTGCTTGCCTTGGTCCTTGCTCTTCCTGTCTGGAGGCCGTGACGTGCTATCAGAAGATCAGTACAGACAGAAGAAAACCTTTAACACTCAGATGCTGATGCGCAGGTCATTGAAGGCCTCATGGGAATCACTTGCGGCAGAACCAATGTGGCAGAAATTGTTTCGTCTTTTCCATGGTTCAGAACCAGGTTCATGCACTCCAACTGGGCGCCGAAAGAAGGCTAAAGCGGACAAGGTTGACGATGCTGATATGGGTTGCGTTGATCTTGTCACTCCTCCATCGCCCAAGAACGTCACTCCACCCAGACCACAGAACCAGGGCAAGAAGCGGTCAGGTGCCTGGCGAGCAGAGGATCAGAGAGGAGTGCCTTTGTGCAATCCAAAGACTGCATCACCCACACTGAAATCCAAAGAGCAGCAGCAAACAGAACGTGTGCTAGAGCCTCCAGTCCCAGATCTTGCAGAGCATTTGGAGAAGCTTCGGCAAGTTGCGCCGAAGGATGAGATTCCTGCTGTTGAAGACATCGCTTGGGAAATGCCAAACGATGAGGATGTTGATGCCTCCAGGCACAAGAACAAGAAAGCTCGGCATCAGCGAACATGCAAGATTAAAGAGGCTACTGAAAACAGTCGTTTGGAAGGCATCGTGAAGAGTCTCCTGGCCGAGCATGGGGCCACTTATGGATTGTTCCAGTCGATCCACTGCAAGTGTGGTGTGATCAGAAAAGCCGGCGTTTGTAGCCAAGGTGGATTTGTGAACCTTCAGATTCGTTTGAGGCAGAATCAAGAGACCACATGTGCTGGATGCTTGGAGTTCATGCGGGTCACGAAAATATCTTCGGATTTGGTGAGTAGCACTATCTCATCTGCAGGGTCACATGCTCCAAAAAGGGTGGCTGAAGCTGAAAAAGAAGAAGAAGATGATAGTGAGAGTGCAAACCCAGAGAAAATCCTCGAAAGATGCATTTCGTTTGTCAAGACGTATGAGCCTGACATCGAGCTTCTGATTGAAGGAAATGATGCAGAACCTTTCCTTCGTTATAGATGCCGAATTTGCGCAACAAAGGCGCAGCCAAAGGGGAGGATCAACATTCTGGGAAAGCCGCACTATAAATCAGTCGTGCATTTTCTGACCCAACATCTCAGTTGCTTTACTCACATGTGCAGAAAACGGCAGAAAGACTTGGAATCAATGCCTCCTGAGCCAGCGTCAAAGAGAGTGCCGTGCTCGGGTTTCTTCGTCTTTGCATTGAACATCAGTTTTGATAGTCTTAGTATGTCTTAGTCTTAGTTTGTTTATATGTTTTTGGCATTTTTTGGATTTTTTTGGTTTCATTGTTTGTTTGTTTTCAATTTTAATGTTTTCCTTATTCTCATTTGTTCCAAGGATATTGGATGTCCAACAACTCTCCTGGCACACTCTACCTGTACAAGGAGGAATTCCATTTGTATGCCACGCACTCTCCGCTTACGCGTGCTCAACACAAGTATACTCACGACGCAAACACCTCTGAATGGAACATTCGTAGTTCAAAGTGCTTGCAAGAAGTAGACTTTGAGGAGGGTGTGGCTCGCCCGTGCTGTTCGGAGTGCGCATCGCTTGGCATGCCAACTTCGATTCAGCGGCAGGTTGTGAGGTTTGTCGCAAAGTACAACGCAGCATGCCTCCTGAGCGCACGTTTGTTTGGGAATGCAGAGGACGTCAAGAATCTCCTTGAGAAAGTGAACCAGAGTTACTTTGGACAAAACAATTCTACATTCTGGAAATCCATCACGAACCTTTCCTGCCATGCCTTGCAAAATTGGGTACGAAAGTCATTCCACATGATGCCAGATGACACTTGCACGGACGCATTGCATCGGTTTAGGGCAACAGTGGTAGTGCCTTGCATGAAAGTGAATGTTGCTGCAATACCAGATGGTGTTGCAAAGCTTTCGGCACAGTTTGTCAACGCAATTGAATCCAAGACACTCGATGAGATGGATTCTGTCCGAGTGCTGATAGCTGAAGCCTCAGTGTCAGGAAAACTAGATCAGCATCCATTTCTGCAAGGATTGATCCTGCAGTGCACGCGGAAGATTGACAAAGACAGCAGAGGTGTGGGCATGGAAGGCCGGAAGAAATCATGTAGTGAATCCGAACACAGGTTGATTGAGAATGCGGCCTTTTCCTTTGCGATGTCTGGTCATAACCATGAACTTGCAGTGCAGCTTGGCCAGAATTTGCGGCCTCCAAAGATGTTTGCTGATGACACGCCCAAATTTGGTTTGCCCAACCCAGTTCTGGCGTTGAAGAAGGGTAATGAAGAACAGCTTCGTGAGAATTTGGAGTTGATCGACCAAAAGTTTGCCAGATCATCAGAGATGTCAACTCGTCGTTGCATCTTGGCCCTTGACCATACATATTTGTCAAGGGGCTTGCAGCAGACCAAGGTCAAGAATGAAGCAGGATTAGTGGGTTCACCATGGAGCCCCTTGCAGGAACCCCGTGAGTTCATGCCATTCGCCAAGTTGCCACCGCAAGCCTCGAGATCAGATAAGGCTCCACTGATGTTGGAGTGCTTGATATGGAACCCATGTGGTGTCAAACAGAGTTGCTTTTCTGTGGCCAGCATGCCGATGAGCCTTTCTGCGCACCAAGTTGAGAAGAATGCCAGGGATCACGGGAAGAGAGTGCCTGGGCAAGATTGAAAGATACATGTGCTGGTTTCTACAGAATCAAGAAACATCCCCAGTCCAACATTTCACCCTACAAAATCAGAAACATAGACAGTGCTTTATTGTTTTCAAACCATCTTCAATCCTGGTAGATTTTAAATGATTTTAATCTGTTTTAAATTATTTTAATATATTTTACAGTTTTACATTTTGTAGAGAGATTTTCTTGGCAGTTTGCCATGTAGGCATTTTGTAGGTGTTTGTAGTGGGTATGTATCAAAAAATTCGTGTATCGGATTGCTTGCGCCAGGAAATGCTCTATGTGGTCGCAACCCTCATGATGGATGCTCATTGGTTGGTCAAGGGCATTGTGATGGACGCTCACGCGTCCCATGCTTGGATTAAAGAGGCTTTGTTTGGGGAGTTCCGTGGAATCAGCAAGCAGTTCCTTGAGGAGGTTCCGTGGTTCCAGGATCTGGAGTACAAACCGCTGCCACAGCATGTGCTACCTCACTTGCACATGAAGCTTTGTTCGCGCAAAGGCGAGTCAGTGTGGATGATATGCGGACCTCTCCACGCGTTCAAGAATTGCGGAGGTCAATTGAACAGTCCATTGAGAACATTGATGCTGGGAAGGTACTTCACAGACTCTAGTGGGGCCCGAACGAATGGGCTCCCCCCCTCAGCATACACAAGGAGTGAGGCTATGAGCGATGCGTTACACTGTATGCTGTTCAACCCAGTCTTCCTCATTCAAGAATCCGTTCCGAGTTTAAATCAAGCATTGTTTTGTTTTATATATTTTTTGATATATTTTGATATACCCCTACCTGTATCCTTTGTTTTTGACTTTGGATCGCAAGCTTGTGATTCTGTAGGCCTCTGGGAATTATTTGTAACTACAGAATGCTTAGCGCAACCTCACCTGGCTATATGTTGATGTCTTTTGGTTGTCTTTTGTTTTTGTGTTTTGTTTTTAACGTGTCTTTGTATTTTTTTTATTTATGTTGATTCGAACTTTTGGTTTATCGCACAACCGCCATGAACCATGAGGCTGTCGATATCCGGCCAGTCAATGTGAAGTGGACTGAGCGAGGGTTTCTCCTTCTCAACCTTGTGATTTCACTTTGCACCTCTGGAATGCAACACAAATCCATGCTGCGCATCAAGCGTTGTGAGAACTGTTTGACAGGCATGGTTCTCATGGACCTGTTTCGGATCTTAGCAGACAAAGAAGCACGTCGGAGGGGCTTTTCCAAAGGCTCCCTGTGGTTGGCAGGCCAGACCCACACCAATGTGATGGCTGTAGCAAAGAGTTGCCTCGCTATTTGCTTGAGCCCTGGTGAGCTTGGTAACTTCTGGGCTCATGGCCATGGACGTCTCACCGAAGTGTGCATTGAAGAGTTCTTTGGCCGTTTGAGAACCCAATCAAGCAGCGCTCAAATGACTTGTCGTCAATACTGGCAGTATTCTACCCCGGGAGATGGTCAGAGCGAGCAAAGTTGATGCGACGCAAAAGCGTCCAGGAGCCAGTGATCGCAACACCATCCAGCCTTTCACTGATGAGGAGTTCTTGGAGGCCAGCAAACGAGCTCTTTCTGCTGGTGTGAAGTTGGCAGCGTGGGCTGCAGGTGTGAATGAGCAGACATTGCTGGACATCTACAAGAACGATGACTCTACTGTTGCCGATGAACCCCTTCATGACTGGGAAAATGATGAGGCAGAAAAGCTGCAGGAAGCCCGCCTGAATGAGGACTCCAGCTTCCCAGACGTCATGAAGAATGTGCAGCAAGATCTCCAAGACATGGACCTTGCGGATGAGGAGGTTGAAGTCGGTGCCGATACTTTTGACCATGTACGAGCAGACTTGCGTGAGACTCCAGGCGCCGATGAACTTTTTGAAGTCTTCCAAGCCCAAGACGCTGCGTCTCCCTTCCGCCAGGAGACAAAAGCCAAAGCAGCCGTTGGTGGCGGCAGCCATTGGGATGAAACTTTGGCAGAGGTCTTCCAGACCTGTCAAGGCAGGTCAGAAGATCTGCTTTGGGACAGGCTTTGGAGACTTTGTATGTTCCTCCGTCATTGGCAAGGAGGCAGTGACCGTCACTGGATCAAAAATCCTTTTTCCTGTCGGAAAGCTGCGTCGGGCATGAGCTGGTATCAGTGTCTCGACACTACAGAATGGTAAACTTACAAAGGGTTTTACATATGCGCCTACAAAATCAATAACCAGGTTTTTAAAATGTTTCTGTCAGACTAGAATACTAATATATTATACTTCTATAGTTTTTTATGCCGGTTCTAGGGACAGGATGCTCATTTTGTAGAGACATGCAGAGAATGGTTGGGGCGGGGTACAGAGGCAACCACTATTTTTTAAAATACTTTTATGATTCTGTAGATTCATTTCAGATCTTGGATGCAGGTTTGTCATTCTGTAGGCTCAGCGTATCCAGTCTCTCAGGTTCAATGAGAGAAAGCTTGCGGAGTTGGCGAGGGAGGAGGGGTCTGCTGAATACAAGAAGCGAGCAAGTCGCATGGACAAGTGGCGACAGTTGGCCATTGAAGCTGCTCAAGACAGACACGATAAAGATTTCATTCCCGAGAAGATTGAGCGACCTGAATTGGATTTGAACGTTGGTTGATGTTTCTGTCTAGTTTTTTTAATGTATTTTTTTGATGATTTTGGTTTGTGTATGAGTTGGTTTTAGAATGTTTGAGATCTAACTTGTTTTATGTTCCATATTGTCAGGAATGGCAACATCGTGGTTTTGGTGGTGCCCTCAAAGCGCGGCTCACGCAAATCAATCTTGGGTGTCGTGGTGTCACTCTGGAAGAACCAGAAGAAACCACAATTGTCGACCAGCGGCATTTCATTGACCCATACTGTGGCTGCTCGATGCCTTGAACTGGAGCAGGACTCGCTGGATACAGGTTTGTTGCGGTGCAATGCCAATTCAATCCCGTGGGTGGTCAAACCTCAGGCTATTGCTGCGGTTCTGGACGTTGAAGCTTGTGACAACATGGTTGATGGGCTTGTCGTTCGGCTTTCCAAGAATTCGCTCACCTACGTCGACACAATGCATGAGGTTCCGAAGTGGTGGCCCGTCGACAACGATGCAGAGATGGGAGAATCAGAATTGGGAAAAGCGGGTCTCTACGTACCACGTCGCAGGGGCAGAGCACGTGGAAAAGCGCGAGCGAAAGCCAAAGCCAAGTGCAAGACAAAGGACACAGACAACCAGATTGTTGAGACAGAAGCTGGTGGCAAGAAAACCAGGAGGCTCATCTTGAAGCGGAGGAAAAGGGCATTGAAGAATCTCCCTACTTCTGTTGCCTTTGCGCCCATGAACATCAAGAAAAACAAGATCGGCAAAGCATTGATTCTCCAGACAATGCGGCAGTGTTGCACCTTAGACCAAGGGAAATTTACGAATCCAGCATTTTCGTCAGCCAGTGGAGAGTGCAAGATTCCCTTCCCTGAGTGCAAAGGTGTGCAGTGGGACGATGTCCTGCACGCCGCATTTGAATATTTGATGAGGGAGAAACTCAACTGGATTTTCATGAATGTTCATAAATTTTATCAACTGGATTTTCATTTAAACTTGTTTTTATAGTTTGAATTTCTTATATTTTCGTAGTCGTGAACGTTTGTGTGCCCGTGGAAGGTATGCGAACAACACCGGCAAGGGAACAGACTTCAAGACAGTCGTCTTTTCCCGTCTCAAGAGAATCCTGGACGAGCTGCAGGGCAAGACCGATGAGTCAACCTTGTCAAGGAAGAGTTGGTTGCATTTGGTGAGAGACATTTGCATGTATATGGGAAGCGTCAATCCGAAGGATTGATTGTGTGCAGATGTTGAATATTCTTGGATGATGTGAACCGAAGAAGACCATAGAAGACCGACAGACCCAAACTGGCGATGAAAACGGCTGTCTCTACAAAATGGCACTCTCTACAAAATGGGTTGTCATCTTTTTTATTTGCCTATATGCACCAGACCAAACTTGCAAAAGTGGTACCCTCTACAGAATGCCTCATGTGCAGTTGCTCCTTTTTTGGAACCACTTTTTCTCTCATCCTGTATCTATCCCCTTTCACAACCTTCTCATTTTGTAGAGAGTGTCCCTGTCCAAAATGCCCTTGTGCGTGGGCATTTTGTAGAGGCTGTGATTTTGACTTTGGATCGCAAGCTTGTGATTCTGTAGGCCTCTGGGAACCACTTTTTTGATTTGTAACTACAGAATGCTTAGCACAACCTCACCCCCCCTAATATGCAGGGGGATGAATTTTCCAACTGGAGGAGGTGCCAGCCCCTTGGTATCGGACCATGGGACCTGAAGGAAGTTCGGCTGTGGTGAAGCTGGAGATCTTCCAGCACTCGCGAGTGACATCCCATGCGCACAGCTCCGTGGTACTCGCTGCGCTGTGGGAGGCAGCTCTGAAGAAGGCCCAAGAATCAAGAGACATCGATGCTCTGACGTTTGCTCTTCAACAGGCGGGCGAGCGAGGAGGAGTTTGGGTTGGGTTGCTTCTTTTCACGACCTTCCGTCGAGTCATCCATGCATGACTTGCATGACTCGGTCCGTCTCCAGGGCCGGTGTGCCATTGATGGAATGGAAGGAATGCCATGGATGCATTCAATTCGTCCAACTTGTTGATCTCCGGGGCTCAAGAGGTCCTTCCCAGTCGTGGATCATGCTGACTTGCATCTTTTTGTTCACTGGAAAGCCTGGAAGGCACGTGAAGCGGGCGTGGATGCCAGCATGATTTCCCAGGGCGAGGACATCTTGAAAGAGGAGGCCTGAACGGGGGGTTGGGGATGGGGTGGCATTGGTCATGGCACCACCCAGACAGCATGCTAGTTCCACCATCTGGGCCCTTAAGTTCGATCCCAGGCTCCAAAGCATGAAGCGCGGCAGCAGCTGGCCATACAGCTGGCCAAGGAGAGCTCCATCTGAATCGATGGGGCGTCGGAACCGAAGAATGCCCCCTTTGGATGGTCATAGATGCTCTGTTTCAGTGAACAACGTGGTTTTTTTTGGGAGCAATTCACGCAGGTCAGAGCTTTAGATGATTTTAGATGTAATCTTTGGCATCGCTTGCTTGATGTGTTGCTGTCGCCACCTCGCCATGTGTGTCACTTCCTTTGCCTCGTCCCGTCCGACCGATCGGTCCGGCCAGGTACGGAATGCCGGCGATGAGGGTCCTTCGTTGGAAGATCTCTCCTTGCGCAGACCTTAGAGAAGTCGTTTCTTTTTCTTTCTTCCGTGCGGTCAGTCTCTGAAGAGATTTGTGAGAACCTTGGGGGAACCACAACAAGCCTCCACCCTAGTAGCTTCTTGGTTACTAGCGATGACCTCCAAGCTACTTGCGATGGCCTCCACCTAAGAGCGTCCTTGCTACCTGTTCTTTTGAGAAACACAGGTTGCAAGAAGCCATTGACCAAGCGAAGAGCGTTCAGCTGCCAGAGCCGGAGCCGGGATGCTCGATCAGACGCTCTGCCGCGTCCTGCGACGATCCGTTTTCACAAAAGGTGTGGAAGTTTATCAACATGAATCAACGCATGTGTGCTTTTCCAATGTTCTGTTTTTATTTGAGGTTCACGAGCGTGGACTTCCGTCGTTTTTTGGGGCTCCTGAGGTCTTGTTTGACGTCTGAAGCTTGATGTTGAACCGGCTGGGCGTATTGAATCACAGGTATGCCCAAGCTCTCAGTATCCTGGCCCAAGAGCAGAAGCGAGCCACGTGCAAAGCGGAGGTGAGACGCGGCGGATGGGAAAAAAAGGGTCAACTGGCTTGGTGGGCACTTTTGATCATCACTTGTTGTGTAGTTTTATTAATGTTTATCCCTTTGTCTCAAAGGATTGACCTGTAATTGCAGGAACATTTTTGGACATGATTAACCTCATTGGTTTGTAGGCCTTGATTTGTTGGCCAGAAGCAATTCTTGGGATTGCTTGCGGTGGTTTTGCTACGAAGACAGGGTCAATTATAGTCTACTGTGCGTCATGATGCGGCAACAGCTCAAAGAATCAGATTCACTGTCAGACTGACGATATCTTGGGTACCTTTGCCTTCACTACCTAGCGCAGATGATGTCGTTCTTTTCACTTCTTCATCTATCTATATATATATCTACATACCTTGCCATGATTACGATTGCATAAAAGCCCCACATAATAGACTTTGACTGTACTTCATATCTATCTCTGTATCTATATACTATATATCTCTATATTATCTATCTCTATCTCTATATCTCAATATCTATATCAGTCTATATCTATATCCGTCTACATCTCAACCGGGTAGGATGACATCCGCACCTGGACCTCTGGTTTTTCTCCGGACGTGACAGGTGGCCCAGGTGCTGGCGGAAGTGAAGGAAGTGGACAAGACCAGTGGCGCTGACTGGTTTGGGCACCGGACAGGGGCTGTTGAAGAGCGTTGGGATACCTTGACGTTCAATTAAACAAGTGAAACATCCGTGGCTTGGAGAGCTGGACATGGCTGGACAGTTCAAGCAGCCCATGCCTTACATATCCTTACATACCCTGGCAGGTATCGAGAGTGTTGAGGCAGCGAAGGAGAAGCTCAGCAACGCTTTGCTGGCCGCCAAGGCGGGGGGCGCCCATTGATAGACGATGTGATGAGATGTGGGCAAGGGAGGAGTCCCAATCCTTTGCCGCTCTCTGCAGATTTGTCGACTCCTTCGACTTCTTCGAATCGAGCGCCCAACATCTTCGGGGGCGCCATGTGCCCGATGCGTGGAATCCACGGCACCGTTTAACCTCCCAAAAGACCATCCCTCCAGCCACCTTTTCCGCAAGTGGCCAGACTCCGATCGACCCCCAAAACCGGCAACACCAAACGAGGAGCTCAGCTGTCGAAGCTCAGCCGTTGACACTTGCGGGAGGCCTCCGCGGTGCATTCCATGGCCCTGCGAGAAGCGGATGCCTATCGCAGGAGGTGGGGTGTGTGTTACAACAGCGGGAGGCTTTGATGTGTTTTCATGGATTCTCACTTGTTTAGTTTGGATAATTAGGTGTCTCAATAATTTTGATAAGATGAGTTGAATGGATTGAATGATGAAACCAGACTTACCTCACTTTCACACTTGACTGAAGATGTACGCCCATTTGGGCCATGTCTGCATTCGAAGGAAGGAAGAAGTTGTTGTGATGCCTGCAAAACCAACCTGATAGCGATGGCTTCCACCCTACTAGCGATGGCCTCCAACCTAGTAGAGATGGCCTCCAACCTAGTAGGAAGGAAGAATTTGTGATGTGCCAGGCTACACAACATGGTGGAAGACCTCAAGGGCTCCATTCGCGTCTTCTGCCGAATTCGTCCCCTGAGCCAGCACCTCCAGCTGGATCTTGCCGCGGAAAGCGCCACGCTTTTCGGTGAGTGCAACGGAGCATCCCTTTTTGAAAGATCTGCCAATGGCAGCAGCACATGGACCGGCCCTTCTTTCGGACTCCCTTGGGACAGTAGCCCATCCAAAAGCTTTCAAAGGTGAAAATGAGCCGATCTTGGGAACCTGGCTACAAGGTAAAAAGTAAAAAGACTAGCAAGACAAGCATGAGCATAGATGGCATAGACCAGGCAAGACATGATGAGTAAAGCCAGGAAGAGAACCGTGGTTTTTCACCAGCTGTGTGCCACCAGCCCACCAGCTGTGGCGTCATTGTGAAGAAGCAACTAGTGGTTCCTGTGCAAGTTGCCAGGAGGGAGAAGGATCTGAAGGATACAGATGCAGAGCCCTCGGAAAGTTCACCAGTTTCAAAAAGAGGATAAGGATGGAAGAGGATGAATTGCCCATTCTCACTCTGCATTCTCACCGGTCTCTTTTTCTTGACTTGCTGCGCCGGTCTATGACGTCGCGGCGCCCGTGAACACCAAGCGGAGCAACTTGCAGGTCTCCTCACAGGTTGACACCATGACCGTGAATGTGCAGAAGCCGAGTGGTGCCACTCTCAGTGAAGAGACATTCTCATGGTACAACGCGTTTTTTCGCTTCCCAAAACCAGGGCTTTGAGACCCTTTTCATTCACCCCAAAAACCACGGGTCCCAGTCGGACTGTGGCTTCAATCCACTTTCTTCATTACACGCCCGGACCCACCCTTGGTGGACCACCCGCCACGTTTCCATGTCACCCGCCGTGGTTTCCGCGCTCAGCTGGAAGCATCCCCAACGACATTGAACAGTTCAACTTTGATGCTGTTTTCAAGCCTGGCTCACAGGCAGGGCAGGGCCTGGGGAACATTTGCGGTATGCACGTTTGCATGGAAGATATTCATACGCAATAACTCCATATTTCTATTCTATTCCTTGGGACGTTCAATAGCAGTCCAAATCCATGGGGCACCAACCACATTATAGTTCTCTTTTTGCGAGCATGTTGGTGAAGAACGATCCAGATGCCATGCCATTCATATCTACGTGCCCTCTGTCAAAACGGATTTGCTTCCTGTAGGAATAGTCATCCATTTCCTGGGACTTTGAACCCGAAAAAGCACGCCTTGCTTCAGAGAAAAAGGATAGAACATCTCCCCCTTGGAAAGAGTAGGGAGTTTGATCACAGATGGGTGATGGGTCTGTCGTAGAATAGGGAACCTTCATGCACTGGGTAATCCTTCCGCACTTCCGCGAGGTCATTGGGGGGTTGTCTCTAGTCCAACTCATCCATTCGCCTTCGTGGCTCTAAGATGTTGTCATGCTTCTATATATTGTAATTCAAGAGCAAGAGAGAACTTGGTGGCAGAAGTCATGTCATGTCAAGGCCAAAAGTTCTTCACTTCAGCTCTTTTTCTGTCAAGGCGGAAGTCTTTGACACCTGCAAAGACTTGGTTCAATCAGCCCTAGACGGATACAACGCAGGGTGCCCCAGGGACTGCGGTGAAGGAACACCGCGGTGAAGCGCTTCACCGCTTCCGAATCACTGCTTCCGCCAGCCGTCTTGAGTCACCCACCAAGCACTCGTGAGATGGTTATTTGGAGACTTTGCACCTTATTGATTTGTGTGAATACTTCATCCCAAGAAATGAACCAGAACACCAGGATAAAACCAACCATGTAAGGACATGCTGACATCAACTGAAAGAGAGAGAGAGAGAGAGAGAGAGCGAACTTCTTTTGTGTCCATGCGATGCTGAGCAACAAATCTCGCACTATGGGCTCGACCCCAAGATGTCGACTCAGGTGACCATGTTTGCTTATGGGCAGACAGGCGCTGGGAAGTGGTGCACTTGGGCAGACGAAGACTTGAAACACCACCTGTTTGGTGAGTTCCCCACCTGTTTGGTCTTTCCGATTTCGTCCTCCGGGTCCTCGGGGGCCATGGTGCTTCCACCTAAGGACCTTCACCATGTACGGCCACGGGCTCAGACCTGGACCGATGTCCGCGCGGGTGCTGCTCCAGGTCCGGGCAGACTCAGACCTCTGGGTGTGCATTCAAATGGCCTCCCAGGCGTTCCGACCCCATAGACTCAATAGACCAGTCTACCCATTGGTTGGGGTGGCACGACGGCCGGCGTGTTCAAACGATCGCCTCCGACCGGCACGGTGGGTACGACGGGGAGTTGAACGTATGAAGCTTTCGTGAACAGGCCAAGTGAGTGAACCCGTGTCTGCGACTGTACAAGTATGAGATGTGTCCACCTGTGGTTTGATTAGCTACGATTTCGAAGCGTGAGCATGTCACAGAGGTATTTGCTTGCCAAGAAATCATGTGGCGACTCTTGCTTTCACACTTTGTTTGTTGCATCTATACAATTGGGGAATGGGTCTGGTAGTGCGCCAAGACCCGCAGGCATGCGAATGTATTTGTAGGCTCTATCTTTAAGGTTGCACCTCTGCTATTTCATGCTATTTCATGGAGTTGTGGATATGCCACACATGGAGTATTGTCATCCAGTTTAAGAGTATGATCGGTGGAGAATGGAGGATCAAGTTTTTGTGCGAGGAATGCCTCTTCGTCAAAGCCAACACTGTTTTATCTGCATGAAAGGCAGAACAGGTCGGCTTGATACGCCTGCCTTAATTGTCAAAGCCTGGGGTTGCCATGCTCGGTATGGCCCCGGGTTTTCTGAAAAACATGGGTGTTGGAGGTGTTGTTTAGAGAATGTTTCCAGGTGTTGGGGGTAAAATACACACCCATACCAGGACCCTCCAAGGGGTGTCTATATACAGCCCCTTAGCTGTTAAGGGGTGTCCAAAAACCACCGCTTGGGGGTCCTGGTATATTCAATCATCCTTATGATAGATCTCAGATCCTTGATGAGACTTAGCCTTAGCCAACCAAGGTGGGAAACCATCCCAAGACTGAAGACCAACTCGCGACGCAACCACAGAGCGAAGTGGACTGCCAACCCTAGAATGATTTAATCGCTCCACCCTCTCAATTCATTGATAGCCCTTTGTCCACAACACTGCGCCAAATCTGTGTCCCATCGCGTTTTGCCCAGCAATTCGCCTGCAAACAGAAGCTGTCAGAACAGAGAAGCAAATCCTGCAATTTATTGTAAACACGGTTGGAAGAAGTGACAGAAAAATTCATAGTTTTCGGGGATGCAAACAATCGCAATGATTGCTGCTCTGGCGGGAAAGAGTTGTGTACTCTATGCCTCTTAAGTGCATAGCCATAACTGGTGTGTGGTAGTTTGGTTTCAGTGGTTTTAGTTGTGGGTGAAGATTCGATGAACTTCACTGTGTCACCTGTCGTGATGTAGACATTGATTCAGGTGGACGTGGTGATATGCAGGGCACTGCACCTCGGACCATCGACGAGTTGTGCGCTCCAAACGCGGGAGCAGGGCTGAGCAGGGCTGAGCTGTGTGGGTGCGGCGCAGCGAAAGGGGCGCTGAGCGCCATGTGGGAAAGAGCAGATGGCCTGATATTTGCCCTGGGTGGCCCAGTTGGGTATGTATTATAGTAGTGATACCAGCAACCAGCCCATTGGATGGCGATGGATGGGTTTGATCTCCCATCTCAGATGTGCTGTTTGCGGGCCTGTTGGGTCACCTCAAGATGTGCCACGGGAGCCTTGGGGGCTTTCAGTTTGGTCAGCTGCAGGTACAGGCTGATGAAGAAAGATGAGGATCGAGTGCGATTCACGGCACCGCCGGCTTGGTTCCGTGAGTGGGTTGGAACCTTCGTCAGGTGAACCCTGAGTTGCGCGTCGCGCGTCGCGCTCGCGCGACCTTGGTTCGGCCGTGCGGTTCGGCGCTCGAGCCGTTGGTAGGTCATGGCATCCATGATGGAGCTCTACAGAAATGAGCTGCTTGGCTTGAATGACCAACCTCAGAATGAATCGGCTCCCCCTGGGCCAGTTGGGAGCGGCCAGTTGCGAGGTTTTGTGGTTCGACAGTTTAGTTTCAAGGCTGGTTGATCCACGGCGGCTCCGGGCGAAACGACTTCTAGAGATGAGTAAACCAGAAGAAGAGTCTCGGGAAGAGTTTCGGGACCCATAGGTGCTCCTTCAGGGATTTCACGAGATGCAAAGAAATTGGCGACTTGGCTTTGTCAAGTCTACCAGATTCGCCAAAGCAAAGCTGTTCGGACACTGGCATAGTAGGCATAGTAGCAGATCGCACCGTGTTTTTGCTCGGAATCTGCAAGACATTCAGCGCAAGTTTCGCCATGATACTGGACTTAAGGATTGGTCAGGACTGGGACCGAGGATTGACCACCCAGAGACTGCATAAGCTGCGAGGCTTTTGGGGTCTCAACAACGACTGGGTGTGTCGACTGGGTCTATTTCTCGTTCGGGGTCCAATTGGAAGGTCTTCCGACTGGTTGGCCTCCCAAGGTTGGTCGACCTGTTGACTCAAAAACCGGGCGCTGGCGCATCTCCGCCGCTCGGTCTGAAACAAGAGAAACGGGGTGCCCAAAGGCGCGGCACAGTGACCCGTGATGTGTGTCTTGGTCGAAAACCCGAAGGGTGTGGTGTTCAAAGGCGAGACTCGATTCGATTTGCGGGAACGATGCGTCCCGCGACGTCCGGTCCGCGACGGTCCGCGATGTTCCGAGCAAGACAAGAGCGATGAACGATCTCTCTCTCTCTCTCTCTCTCTTAGCATGGCAGAGATCTTGTAGAAGCTGAGGGAAACCAAAGGAATGCATCTCGCCGTTGCGTATGATTTGTCCAGAGGGGATGGCCTAAACATCCTGTCACCGAGAGCGCGTGCACATCTCCAAAGGAAGCGGAAGAGCCAGCGCCCAGAAGTCCAAGTCCCAGTGCCGAATCTCCAAGACAGCGCTTAATTCTCAGAGCTCCAAAGAACCAGTTGCAATCTAGTTCTCTTTTGATCGTGAATGGACACCATTTGGAATGTCACAGATGTCGATCAATTATATACTTTTTCAAGCGGGGGTGGCGCAAGTAAGCATACATATTCACACCGAGATGATAAGTTGTTTTATGGATGTTTGACCCAAGAACTACTGGTTTCCGTGTAGCTGTGGGGGATTTTGCACGAAATCCCAAGACACCAGACACTGTGAGAGACCATACACTTGCTGTCAGACTGCTGCGATGGACCAAAAGCTCAATGTCCGGGTGGACAAGGCATGCTGGGTGCAGTGTGAATGGATTTGTGGCATTGGTTGTGGTGTACATGGTGGGACAAGTTCAGGTTGAGCACCCTCAAAACAATCTCAAACATGCCTTGAACGTGGAGATCCAATGGATGGTGCTTCTCCCAAATCCGTGACCGACGTGCGACGCGCTCGACGCGCGCTCCGCGCGTAGACCCACGAAACTGAGCGCTCCGTGCGTCACTGGCCAGACCGGAGCCGTGCAAATCGAGCACCTCTACGAGGAGGAGTGCAAGACCGCCCAGGCTTGGGATCGAACGTCAAACGAGGAAGGCAAGGCCAACTGGGAACGGCCAGTGATTGGTTCAACGAATACAAACTGGTCTGTTGGTTTCACAGCGTTGAATCGTTTTCCCCCAAACCTTGACTCCAAACCTTCATTCATCGTTCGCTTCCACCTGCCTGGGCGCTGTCTGGTTCCTGGCGACTGGCGAGGCCTTGTCCGACCTACTGGAGTCCATGGCTCGATAGAACGACTGGTCGACTGGTCGACTGACGCGTTGGATCTCTCTCGCTCGCGTTGGGAGACCTCTCCATGGGACTCGATGGCTGAGACTGCTTGCATCAGCCGTCCGAGGCGTGGAAATCAGATGCGGACGGTCTGCCTGGCACTCGGGAAGCCAAGATAGGCCACGCATTGGCACGGCACGTGAGCCTCGACCTGCCAACGAGGTGCCACCAAGATGAACAGTGAGAGTCTGGGGCGCCAAGCTAATGAACATTGCTACTTTTTGTTTACTCTTCTTTTTCTGCAGAGTCATGGAGTCTAGCTCTCTTCTCCACAGTCATCCCTTGTATTTCCAAACACCCTGACTGAGTTAAGCGACTTTGAATCTCCACCACCATTGAAAAGTACTGTTCAAGTTGAAGCGAGCGTGGAGGCCGTTGAACTCTTGGCACATGACAGTTCGGGTAGGAGCTTTCGACCGTGTGGGATTTGAGCGCAGACTTGACGACCTCACCTCATCCTCGTGAGGTTCGCGATCGCATCTCATCCTCGTGATTCGGGTCGTGGGCGTCAACAAAGAGACAGAGCAGAAGTTGAGTGGGAAGAGAGCCCGGCGAGGTTTCTGTTATTGGAGGAAGAATCACCCCGTGTCTGCCGCTGCCGCGTGGGTGTTCTTGGAGATGTTCTTGGAGACTGATGCTGAAAGATCAGTTGTTGCTTCAATTTGCTTCATTTTCAAACGCTTTTGACCAATAATGCTCCCCTCATCCTCATCCCCCCCTCCATTTCAAGTCTTTCGCTTCGGCCCCAAGCAAACGGTGAAGTACGGAGCTCGACACCTCGCTCGCCAGGATCCTCTTGTGCGACCTGGCTGGCTCCGAACGCCTGAAGAAGTCCGATGCGACTGGGCCGGACGAGAAGACCGACGACGAGTGCGTGCGAACAGAAGCAGTCACGGTCGTGCTATCGGTCTTTCGTCACATGAAGCAGTCATAGCTGGACAGTTCCATGGATCCTTTTGTTTCTTAGGCAGTTTCTTAGCAAACAATGTACATGCACATATAGCTATAAGATGCTATAAGGCTATAACTATGAACTATGAACCTTTATAGCTGGAAAAAGGATGTTCTTTAAATTGTCTTTTTGCATGCAAAGGTGGATCGATGTCCATTGGTTGCAGTACTTCTGGCTTCGCAGACGTACTCCCAATCACCTCCCAGAACGTCTCAGCTGGTTGGTCACTGAGGTCTCCGGTGAAGCACAGAAGGAGGCCATTGAAATCAACAAGTTGCAGCCTCGAATCCATGTTCATCCATGTTCAGCTCTCGAAAGCGAACAGAAACGCAACCTTTGAAGAGAGATGGCCATGGACCTTCGGAAAGGACCCAGGTGTTTTGGAAAGGACACATGGAAACGCCGTTGTCCTCGTTGTGACTGCGGAGACTCGGGTCCAAGGTCCTTGACTGCCTTGGGTGACGCCGCGAACTTGGGTGCCGTCGTTTTCAAACTCTTGGAGCCTCCCAACCCCACCAGCACCGCAGTTGAAGACCAAAGACATAGAACAAGAACTCTGAGGTGATGGAGGCGTTGGTGAAAGGCTGGTGATGCAGAATTGAGAGTTCGACAGCAGACACCAATGAGTGATTAGAAGATTTGGAAGGCCACTCTCTCGATGCGCGCTTTTCGCCGTTCTTTTCGTCGTGTGTTCGCTGCATCGGTGCAGGCAATGCACATGTGCCTTACAAGAACCACAAGTTGACGCAGGTGATGTCTGACACCCAGGTGATGTCTGCGCGGCGGAACGGCAGGCCGTTCACGGCCATGCCTCGCCCTGAACGCCCGGCCACGCACGGCCCGGGGCGGCGCCTCGGCCACGTGGAGCCTCCGATCCGACCGCTCGGAGCCTTCGCCTCCTCGCGGTCGCCTCGGAGAGGTCGTTGAAGCAGCGCTCAGGTCCGATGCTCTGGGTGGAACGCCCGGGGCCGAAGAAACCGGGGTGGGCGACGAACGAACACGACCACGCCGGGCTCGACCGAGCTCGGCCGACGGTGGAGGGTTTGTGGGGTTTGTGGACTGTGTGGGCACCTGGACGGTTGAACTCGGCCAACGCCCAGGTCTAAGACGCTGATGTTTGTGAACTGCTCACCTGCCAGCTCCAACTTCGAGGAGGGACAGAGAGGAAGAGGAATCGCGTCGACGTCGGAAGGTTCGTGCTGACCTCACATGGCTTGTGTTGGCCTTGTTGGCATCTTTTTCGGAGATAATGGATGGTACATGCATCCTCACATGATCATGAGTGTGCTTTGCATGTCGGCTTGTGGGAGCCTTGGAAGCCTTGGATCCCACGTGGCAGACCAAATCGTGGCAGCCTTGTCCAGGAAACCTTGATGACGTTGAAGTTTGCTTCTCGTGTGCAAAGCTTAGAATCATGATGAATGTCTCTTCCATGTGAGTTTTTTTCTCTAATTTTCACAAGTGGAAAGCCCATGGCACCAGTGCAGGGTGATGGTCCCCACATGCCGCCCACGTGGGGCCCCACTTGACCCTTTTGCGACGTCACGTGAAGCTTCGGCTTCGGCCATGGAATCGGGCTTCTGTGGAGCGAAACGTTGAGGCCAAGACCATCACGAATGACGTGAAGCGCAAGATGATTGCCAAAGCGCTCGAAGCCCAGCGGTTTTCCAAGCGCACGACTGAGCGTTTTTCAAGAGGGAAGAGATGGGAAGAGGCACGACTGATTCACAAAAGAAGGGATAGTCGGATAGTCGGACAGGATATGGACCAAGACCAGTAGGTATCTGACCAATCATCGTGTCGGTGATTCTTTCCAGCATACTTGCTCGCAGCGCATACCGAGGAAACCCATGCCAAAGGCATGACCAATATCTGAGAGTGAATGGAATGTGAGGCTGCGTATTGCGACATTTCTAGGCGCGTGGCGCAGCTTGACATTCTGAAATTGGTGTCACTGGCGCTCTTACAATTTATCGACGCATTCGTTCAGTTGATCAAAAGCAAGATAATGAACCAAAGATGCAACGTCCAATTCTCTCTAGGAATGCGTCGAATTCTGAAACGCGACTTTGCCATTCCTACAGTAGGACTCTGGCAACGGCGGAAACATGCTCCCAGCAGCTGGGTTGCCAACTTCTGCATTGTTTGCATTTCAAAGAACCCACAGCTTGCACAAGGTAAGTCCTCATCCTGCGTCCTCAAAAGCAACGATCCTCATCCTCCATCCTCAGTTCGACACGAATGTCGACTTGCCGTGCAGCACAGAACCCCAGAAGACTTCGGCACAGAACGCCCGATCAATTCATGGCCCCCCTCGATGTTTGACTCAGGTCATCTCATCCAAAGAGTTGAAACGTCGGATCATCAACCGGGTGACCTCAACGTCTTGGGTTGACAGCTCTTAGCAAACTCCAGCGCCCAGGGTCGACCCAGCGCCCCCAACGTCGACCCGCCGCTCCGTCGTCCGACCGTTTGGATCTACCGCCGCCGTTGGCTGCAGAAAGGGCAGAGACGGCAAGATTGCGAGTTGTCGGACGTCATGACACCAGGAGAAGACGGCGGCAAAAGCTCTTAGGCTCTTAGATATGTGACTGTATATGTTATGTTTAGATATACATAGATAGATATGTTCTGAACTTCTGAATTTGGACGTCGATCTTTTCAGTGACATCCGGTTGGACATAGATTCTGCATTCTTTTTACAATCGGATGCTTCAAACCAGTGGGCAGGACATTTGAAGCACCTGGCGCAGGAGCTTTTTCAGTGGTTGGGGCTGCTTGATATGGTTGACGGGTTAAACTGATTGAACTCGTCATACTGTAGCAGACAGTTTTGTGTTTTTGGTCTCAGATTGAACAGTTTTTCTTCTGTTGACGACGTATGGTGCGAAGAGGATTGTTCTACCATCATTTGAGGCTTTTGGTGGCCTCAAAGCTGTCCATTTTGCAGATGGTCCACACGACGAACTAGTGCAGCCGGATTCTGCAGCTTGGCTGAAATTTGTTATTTGCAAATGAAGTTCACCTTTGCGCAGAGAAAAACAAAGCAGTTGACGAATTGACGAATGACTTGACCATTAGAGTCAAGTTGCTGGTTTTGCTATCTGGGTTTCTTCGTCTTCATTCTAAGCCTCTAAGCCAAGTCTTTAGCCATGTTGGAGCTGCAATTGGTTTCTTGCGGCGGAGCTGAACAACTTGGGATTTGCAGGTTACAGAATGTCTGGAATCGCAAGGCGACTTGGCTGCTCAAGGGTCTGCATTGGGATTGATTGATTCTTGCATTCCTCCGTTGTCCTTCAAGAAGACATTTTCCAGGAGGAAAGGTGCAAATTGAATGGCTTGACCTGGAGAAGTTCTACAAGAGGAGGACAAGCTCGAAACGTCCGATTTTACGATTCCTCACCAGTTTGTGGCGATTGAACAGCATCTTGATCTCCGTGTTGCAAAGCATTCACTTGACTTGCTTGAAATACTAGCTTTCCACGCATCACGACTAAACCTGTTGCGAGGAGTCTCTGCAAAACCTCTGCAGTACCAATAGCAGACTGGTGCTTTGACTGCTTTCAACTGCCAAGGTTGACTTGACAGCGAGGAAGGCTGGTTAGGTCTTTCAAATTGGGTCAACGTGTCTTGAAGCATTCACCAATCTGCATAACACTCGCCAAGACAACAGTGCCCAAAGACTGGCTTCAACATATCACTCTACTTCCTGTGGAGTGGTGTTTTGGATGCTTTGATTGCTGGCGGACGGTTGCTGACTATTGAGGCTCAAGATGATAAGCAACCGATACATCCAAAATCCGTCTTGAGCTTATTCTTGCAAAGGTGACAACAAAGGTATGCTTGATCAAACCTATGTGAATGGTACCAACCTGCATAGTGAGTATCGCCCCACCCTGTGTCCGTTTACACGACATGACGGCGAAAGAAAAACCAACACATGTGTCCCTGCAGATGACAGTGGGTTTCATACCCTGAGAGGACTTGGGCAACATAAAACATGTAGCTAGATATGATGACTGCCGGCCTGTGACCAGTTCAAGCGTGATATCCCAAACAAATCTGCTTGCCTTTTTACAGACTTCAAGGCAAAGTGTACTGAATAGAACGAGTATGCGCATGAGCTGTTCTGCGTTTGCAGTGTCGTTCTTGATGTGTTGGAAGACTCCTTCAGGGGGATTTCAGATTCACCAATCCAGCATGTTGCATGCATGCCACCAATAAAACAAATCTAGCTTAGCTACCTTGATTCAAACTAAGCCAGATTGGAGCAGACGGGGTGTGTTTTCTTTGACCGATCAGAGCCTGACAGCCTGTTGGTAGCCGAAGGGCAGCTTTTTTCGTTGACTAAGCCACAAGCCCCAGTGTCGCAGTTTAGCAGTTTCCTGTGCGCTGTCAAAAGCACGTGACCAACTGCCGAAAGTCATGGAAGACTCAAGTAGTTAAACAGTAAGGGGATTCACAATAGTTTTGTTCTTGGCAACAGAAGTCCCAACACAAAGATGGATCCGTCAAAGAGAATGTGATCACCATTCATGTAAGATACCTTTCATATCATTTGTCATGAAGCATTTGCATGCATGGCCTGGAAATAGTTTAAACCAGATCTACATCAAATTGGCACACCCCGCAAAATGGAGGCCTTTTTGGCTCCGCGAGCCCGCGAGTTCCACTCCCAGAAACGCCCTTTTCAACGCCCGTTCTTCAGCGCCACCGAGTGGCGCGCCACTCCGCTGGTGCCGAGTGGCGCTTCTCGCTGCCACGGGCGCCCACGCCCACGAGCACGTGCTCGGCAGGTCGTGGAGTCCAAGGAGTCCTCCAAAATGGCTCGATGTTTGGTTTCGAGATCGCCCACAACGGACTGCTGGCGCTCCTGCTTTAGGCAGGTTGGATAGTCTGCTCTGGGAAGCTGATGATGGGCAACAATACAGCTAGCGAATCCTCAGAGTAAGTCAACCAGAAATAGTTGTTAAACACGTGTTGATCACGATGTATCTATGGCCTCCAAAGACTTTCTCTACAAAAGGGAAGATCATCTCAGCCCGATCATACCAGCAAGCTTCGACCGTTTGGCAGTTCTCCAGACCAGTTTCTCAGCCGTTTCGGTGGGACTTAGATCTGTCCGGTGGTCGTCGACTCCGCAAAAGAAGAGACTGAAGAGATCATGCAGCTCATAGAGAAAAGGTACACATTTCCCTGAGTTGAGATCCTCATCGCAGATTCTTGGTGTGCCAGAACAGATTTCCTAGGAGAAAAGACGAATGCTCAGACGCCGAAAAGTTCCCTCAACTCCTGTCAGCAGTCGCATTCCAACAGGTGTGTTGCGTTGTACTTCCTCATCAGAACCTTTTCACCGACCTTGATTTGAGCTTTGAGGTGCTGCTTGTCTTCAAGTATCGAGGCTTGAAACGCCTTGAACTCCCCGTGTCGGATGCTGGAATCGGAGCTCCTCTCCTCGGAGCTCCTCCAGCGTAGCGTAGCTCCATTTCCATCAATCGGCGCCTCGTCGAGTGGCCCCTGGCCGACGCCCGACGCTCAAGGGCGCCTGCTAGGCTGTGCCTGGCCTCGCTGCTATGGCAGCATCGAGGCCTCGGGTGCCTTGCGACTCAACTGAGGCTCTTGGAGCTCACCGGGCGGATGCCACTCATGAGCTACTCCACCGTATCTTCCCGGAAAACCGTGCCCGGAGGCGGCATGGCGATGAGGCGTCTCGGCTCACCGAGATCCCATCCGAAGTCCCACTGGGAGCATTTGGACATGAACACCTCCGGATCCATCTGCAAAAAGCTGGCGATCACCGATAGCCAGGGGACCAAGTGCAGTTTCAAGACTACTTCCCTTTGGAACTTGATCTTTGGAATGAGCGAAGGCAGCCACGGAACAGAAGGCACCTCCTCTCAACAGTCTTAACGGATGCTTCTGTGATCGACACTCTTGAGTTTCTATCTTTACTATGCTCCAATCATTTCCATTGCACTGCTCTGCAAGTTCCTTAGGGTCCCAGACAAAAACTCAGCCACCACCATGTCCCTCCATTGAAGTTGGTGGGTCTTGGTGCGCATACAAGTACTGTTGTTGAGGCACCTGAGTTCATGTTGCCTTTGTCATTTTTCTTGCTGATTCGAATACCGTTTGTGTCACAGACGTCCAAGCAGATCGCTGTTTTAAGATTGAAGAGGTTTCCTCAAATTCTGCAGTTGAGGCGGAACATGCCAATATTCAACAGAATTTGCTTGTTTGGCCAGAAAATGAGTTTCAACCAAGATTTCTAGCTTGAAGCTTCAGAGATTGTGGATTCCAGCAGCATCATGCACCACGGATGGGTGGTGACATAGAGATGGTGATCGGTTCTTTCTCTCTGACAGACTCTGAGTGCGTAATCATTCATACTCCGTCACCCTTTGACATGACCAAACCACAATTTTGTCCGACTCTGACATGTTCTCCTCATTTGTTCATCCGAGCTCGCGTTGTCATAATGCAGTCTACATGTTGTATCAATCAGATTTTCAAGCAGCACAGCTAACCCATACTCAAAGGTATGTGAATTGTCGGACAACTTGTCTAAAGCTAACTGTAAAGCAGCGAAAATACGCCAACAATGGTCTTGCATGAGAAAGCACGGCACAAAGTCATGGAAGCTTGGCTGTGCCCATAAACGCACCTGGATTGTGAGTTTCAGGGTGGTTGTGTGTTCGAGCCCGCTTGCCTAGCCTTCGCATGCCTTTGCTTCTGTGCCTCAGTCGAAAGTTGGTGCCCTGAGAGCATCAACTGCCTTGATACCAGTGCTATTTCACAATCCATTAGTCTTGATGGCTTTTGGCAACTGACAGAAGTGGGTGGACTTCATCTGCTTCAGCAGGATCTCACTTGAGGTGCAACCTGTGACAGTGCTGATCCAAAGAAAGGAGATGAAGGTGGCTAATCAGGCTCATCTGAAATACTTCGAGGTAGGAATGCATTGAAAGAGGCCAGCAGGGTTACGGGCCTTCAAGATGTCCGGCCCAAACTCTGCAAATACCAGAATGACGCAGATTCCACAATTGTTGGGACCAAAGGACAAAGCGAAGGTTCATTTCTGCATACCTGCAGTCCAGTGTAAAGCTATGTACGACATATTCCGTTCCAAGCAAATACAGTGGAGGCGGCATCGGAACAGTCTTCAGTGAAGTATTTAAAAGAGATCCACTCTCTTTTGCTAGCACCATAACAATGTTCAGGCTCAAGCTGCTTTGAAAGCACCTTGATTCTTCGATGTTCTTCTTGAAACTTTTCCAGCAGCGCGGGACGGCACTTGCCCAAAAATAGAGATGTGCCAGCTCCTGCAAAAGGTTCGCTCCTTACGATTGAGCATGGGCCAATCAAGTGCTACTTGTGCTCCACCGTGCCGTTTTTTTAAGCCTTTGCAGAGAGAGGGCATTGTGGCTTATATTTGCTGAACCCTGCAGACGCACAGGGGTCAACATGATTCTGGTCAAACCAGACGTTTGTCAGGGAAGTGGTGTGCTCTTCTTCCATGGCAATGAAGAGGACGGGTACACAGATAACGACTTGTTGATGCCTTTCTTTGGGTCGAAACTGTAAGAGATCCTGTGATCCAGGAGCTTGGAATTGGGTAGGTCGCAACTTCTGATCTGATGAGGTGGGAAAGACATTTTGCCAGTGATGATTTGATGCGATGTGCTTCACGATCACTTCCGAAGGTAGGGGTTCCCTCTCGTTTTCGTCAACGCCGACATTCATAGTTTCAACGGTTTCCAAGTTCCTTGGGCCGAAGCGCATGACCGGGCGATGGCGACGTTCAGAACGCCTGTCTGCGTCGCACAGACCACAGATATACACACAGATATACACACTGCCACGGAAATGTTCGTTGCCAAGTGGCAACTCTGTTGCGCTGAAAGATGTCCAATGCGTTTGAAAGGTGTTCGTTTGAACCACTTGTTGAAGACACCTTTGAAGATGCCTGCTTTGGGCAACAGACTTGGCCGCCGTACTCGCCACAGCTTTTGTTTACCTCACTGGTGTCAGACCCCCTTGCTTGCTGCCACTTCTGTTCGTGGCAGAAGGTGTTGCAGATCGTTTTTAAGCATTTCCTTGCGGAGGTGGAGGTGAAGGTGTTTTGCCATTGCCTTCGGGGCCTGGTACCTTGAGTCCTCAAAGCTTTAGAAGAAATGCGATGTAAAATGAACAGTCGTGAGAGGTCTTTGAGACCTTGACTTAGCTGGATCCTTGCTGATAAACATCTCAGTTGATTGAGGTGAAAGCTTCCGTGTACCAATTACAGAAGTCCATTTGCAGCCGGTTCCACTTCGCAGCAAGTCAGCTTGTTCTCGTCTCCTATTCAAACGCCCCAAAGAGGATTTGTTAAATTTAGTTTTAGCGAGGCACTCCGGGTCAAGGGTGTATTGAGAGGCAACGACTAAGTGATCACTGGCTTTGTCACACACTACTATAGTTGACAAGGTTGGAAACAGATGGGTTGTTTATTTGCAGGCATTTGAGTCGTCTTTGCTGCCAATTCTGCTACCAAATCTGGAAGGCTGCTAGACAAATGGTCGGGTATTCGTGGAGCCAATGGCGAGCCAAGCCATTAGATGCCATTAGCACTTCAGCATCGATTCAACCTCAGTAGCGGTGTCAGTCAAGACATGTTAAGACCTGTTGGTGAGGCCTGTTCCCAACAAACGCAGCTAGGGTTTAGTTCAAAGCTCCAAACTTGAGGGGGGAATGTTCATGTGGAAGGCGATGGTGCTTACTGCGACGGTGTTTACTGGCTTGCATTCGGAAGTTTAGGTGGCTTGGCAGGAGCCAGCGTGGAAGACTCTGTTTTCCTGATTTTCGTCATTAACCACTTTGTAGCATTCAGAAGAACTCCCCAAACTCTTTGGCTTTTGGATGTTTGAGAACAGCTACGCAGAGCCAGTGTTTGTGTTTTTGTCGACATGCCAGGGTTTCTGTCTTTGGTGACGGAGTTGAATTAGGTCTCGAGTAAAGCGCAAGTGTCGAAGCCGCTTTTTTCAGTTGACACGCAGGAAGAGATGAAGTTGTTGGACATTCATGTCGTAGCAAAACCTCTTGGGTGAAGACACCACCTAGCAAGGGCAAGGTGGGTAAGAATTAATGTTGGAAAACCTCTTGATTCAAAGAACTGAGATAGCCGGGAAAGGAGCATCAATGCCTACTTGCACTTGAGGCTTTCTACCTTCTTAGACTCTTCCTCTGGCAGATCTTGTTTGCTGGAGCATCTATTATTGGGGTGTGGCTCTATGTTGGAGCATGCAAGACCAAGTCTTGTTCAAAGACGTTTGTGGTTATTGGGTAACTCTTTTGAAGTTTGTTGCAAAAAGGTAGGAATGGGCCATCATCATGTGTTAGACAAGGGCCATCATTGCGCCAGAATGTGTTGTGCACAGTCCAGGCTGAACTGCAAAAGGCGCCGCACCGTAGTGCTGACGAAGCTGAGCAAAGTTAAGCAACATCCACGTTCACATTACCAGAACAAACTTGTAAAAATGAAGCCAAACTTCACAGGAAGACCCGAACATCTACAAATTAAACGGTGCGAACTAGCTTGACTTCTCTCTTCCAAGCGGGTGTTTTCCATCAAACTTGCACTAAGTGGGGAGTGAGAGTGATCTTCGGCCATCGTCACGCGTTTCTTAGAACATCTTAGAACATGTTAGAACCAAAGAATATGCTTAAACAGGAAGCACAGAACACTTCAGATCAAGAGGTTGTCGACTAAGATGCATCAGAGGTGTTGCCACCCTTGTTGAGGTTTGCTGAAGAGCGTGACAATGGAGGTAGATTCATCACAATTCTCTTGTAAGAAATAGACAAGCACCAACTGTATTCTCAACCACTAAAGTCACCTTGGCAGAGGTTCTCTTGGTCAACGGCATTTTGCGCTTTCATTAAACCGCCTTTGACCTTCGACCGAATCCTTGCCATCGCGTTTTGTGAAGCAGAAAGGCTTTGCAGCTCGCCTTTCTGGCCTTTTTCACGGTCTTTCCGGGCTGCGGTGGAAGCTACCAGCTTTGGCCTACAACCCCACGGCCAAATCCGCTTGGCGGCGAGGCGAGGTTGGAGGTTGGACGTTGGATTTCGCTCCTGACACTGCCGGCACCAGCCTGGAGGCGTCGAAGACTTCCGTCTCGGATGCGCCAACGGGGTCTGACGGCACCAGGTCTGACTCGTGGGCCGCGGTTGGGGAGGAGTTGAGCCTCGGCGTGACTGGGGCAGGTCTTGGAAGTTTGAAGTGTGCTGCGAATCCGCTGCCAGCTGACAGTTTGCCGAAAAGCACGTGCTTTTCGACGTCTTCGACACTCTGTGCAGCGGTTCTTGTAGCTTGATGTCACGCACAGTGATGCCCAAAAGGCGCACGATCCCTACGACCGCCGTGTCTGCCAGTGTCATGCCACTTGCGTCCACACCTGCACAAATTTGAGGTGAGGTCTGAAAAGAGGCGCATACTTGTGCTACCTTCATTTGTGCGGGGGAACAGCTAAAGTTAAACCTCACTTTTTTGCATTTGGACGAATTCGATGGGGACTCGCTGCACCCAAAAATTTTGCCTATTTGGCAATCGCAAGGAAAAAACTGGATTTGTCCAAACCTAGCTCTAGAGATGAGTTCGAGTATAACACTTGGGTTTACATCATGTCTCAACCTGTTGAGAGATTCTTTTCCTTGGGTCAGCTCACACATGTGAATATTGAATATTGCCTTGCCTTGGTGCTGAATTGCAAGCACCAACGTGTGATGACCATGGTCATCACGAACGCATCTAAACCCTTGTAAAGTTTTGGCAGGTTCCTTCTGGAACAAATGCGGCATGTCATTAACTATGCCGTTCTGACGTTTCTCTTTCATGCCAAGTTTCAGTCTCCCGGCAACTGCCAGGCTGTGAGCAGTTTGAAGAAGGGTGAAGTGAAGTGGCCTGTCAGTGCCTCTGTCATGCAAAGTGTGAGATGCCGTCTGAAGGTCTTTTCTAAGCTAAAGCGTTTGGGGACTACCCACAATAAATACAAAAAAAACAATGTGGTCCACAAAAGACTGCAAACACACCGCAAAATTGTGGCTTGATGTGCGTGCAATGGATTTGTGGACCGTTAGAGCCACTACGTGCCAGATGAAGTTTCAACTTGGCATTCCGTGAAAGAAACACTTGTAAAGCATCACCGTAAGCCTATCAAAGCATCGGTGCGCAGGAAAACCTCAGTTGCACAATCGAAGTTCAAGTGTCGTCCTCCTCGCGCACATTCAAGCCTTTGGATAGGACGAAGGAGCCACTGGTGTCTCCGAGGGTATTCGATTTCGTGACCCAAGAGAGGCAAAGACAAAATGAACTCGCTTCTTGGTGCCACTGCCCACACAAAGTGTCGGTGCTCTTTGGAATCCCAGACTCACATGATGTGTTGTGGTCGGTGCTGACCATTCACGAAAGCCAGCTTGTTGGAGCTCAGATTGAGTCTTCTTCGCCTTTGAGAGTGGGGATGGCAAAGATTGATTTTGTAAGGTAAGATGATTGGACATTTCATTGGAAAGGGGACCCCAGTTCACCTGATGCAATTTAGATTTAGCTATCCTCTTTAGAGGGTGAGCCCAAAATAACGTGGAGGCTTAAAGTTAAACAGCTGAGGCTGAGGAAGAGGGTGAGAGCACCGTTTGGCGGCTCCCTTCCCCTGTCCTTTGGGCTCTCTTCAGCGCACACCATTGCTTTGGTTCTTTTGCTTTCATCCCTGACTTGACCTTGAGTGTCAACCGACTAAATGCGGTTGAAGCTATTCCCACCAAAGCCAGCTAAGCTCAAAGTAACCTTCCAGTTTGGCGCTTTGGTGTCATCCTTTGAACAGTGCTTTTTCCAACCTGTGCAAAACAGCACGTTTTTGCGAATGAGTGGCAGTTCGCAAGCTTCCCGTGTCTCGCTGCTCGCTAGGTCCACCCCTTCCTTTGTTTCACATCAACGAGGCAGCTGAGGAGTAGCTGAGGACCCTACTCTTTGTTTGAAGAGACACCTGTTTGAGAAGCTATGAAGAAAGAGACGCCCCAAAGAGCACCAAGAAGCCTTCTCGAGGCTTTAACTTGTAAGGCAGGCATTTCTGCTCCCCAAAACAACTGTCAGGATATTCTACCTGCTGACTGCAGGGTGCGCCATCCAGGATTGTGACGCACAGGACGAATTTGAGAGCAACCTGAAGGCAACTCAACGTAAATCTCCCACCGCAGGACTTGCTGAGGGTCACATGCAGTCTTTTGGCAAGCCTATAGTGAGGAACGGCAGTGGAAATCTCACAAGGGGTTTGACGAGTTTTCGTTGTTTTTGCCCACCTATCTCGCGCTGACAGCGACTCTTTTTGGTGACGCATAGCTATGTGAGAATCTGGCCGTCGCCATGTCCATTGTTGTCCATTCATCTCTCACAATGCCTCCAAGCAGTTCCTTCTACGGCCTTTTGCACAACGCCTGTTACCGATTTGCATGTTCACGTTTAGATTAACACACCGAACGGAAGGTTGAAGAGATTGCGCGCCGCGATCTGAAGAGAAGTTGGACCCCACACCAGGGGGAAAAACCATTCACATGGATTTCGACAGAGGACCTTTGGTTGGGGCCTCACATCTGAGCCAGGCGCCAGGCCGAATGGAAGGTACGCTGACGACACGGCGTGTCGTCCGCGACACTCGCGCGGAGGGTTGGCTTCATCGACCCCGAAGGAGCTCCGAGGAAAAGAGAATGGACCGCTTGGTGGTAGAGAAATGGTTGGAGAAACGGCCACAGACGGCTGCTGGCTGATCTCTACTTCTATGGGTCACAGGGACTGGCGAGGCAACGGACTGCCGTTCGAAAAGATCTATGCTCTTCTGAGCTGAGAAGGCCGGGTTGCATGTGTTGCTGGCTCTCATTCGCTTCTGTCGAGAATGGCACTTAAGAAAGCTTGATTGGGCGACCGTTTTTTTTGTTCAAGACAAGCTATGTTTCAGCATATTCCCAGTGGCAGAGCGCCGAACCTTTCCAGTCCAATCTTGGTGTAGTACCATAAAGATTCAACCATTTTCTGCATACATGACCTGCTTGTATGCAGTCCTTGGACATGCAACGGTCATGTGCATGTGTATTTTGTTCTAGGCTAGTTTAACGACATTTTAAGCTTAATGCGGTCATTGTTGTCTTCAAGATCCAGCCATACAAGTTTCTGTCTCATGCTCTTGGTACGTCTTGCAGCTTTTCTTGAAACCCATTTTGTTTCTGATCTGAAAGGCTCCACCTTCAGCTGCCCCTGCGTCGAACCAGGCGACGACCCATTCGGTACATACTTTGGTTGGGAGGATGGCTGGATTCGCCCACAAAACACGACAGATGGCTGGACCGTTTAAACATTTGCCTTTCATTTGATGCCAGGTGCTGGCCACTTCGCCACTTCTGCAGAAAAAGGATGGTGCGGAAGATCTGATTTTGCAGGCTTTCACACAGAGAAGAGACGGTGGACGATTAGCCATTGTCTGTGTTAACTGTTAGCCATTGTATTTCCCGCTTTCTATGCGACATGTTGCATCGCTTGCATCGCTGTGTTGAGTCTTCAGCGTAAGTCGGACAGATCTCAGCGTTTTCACAGTGAAGAGGAACTTCGATCGACAGTGACCATGTTTTAAGCAACAAAAGACATGAAGAAGACATGAAGAAGACATGAAGAAGCAACAAAAGCAGCTCACACCAAGGACGGATTCTTTTTTGGAACTGCCACAAGATCCGATGTTATCGCCCCCTATCCGACCTCGGTGCCGGCCCGTGCCCATGGAGTGACACACTTAATGGGCGCGCTGTGGTCCCTGGAAGAGCGCCTTCGAAGCGGTGTGGTCGATGGCAAGTTGGCCCGTCTCCCCAGTCGTAACGCAAAGTGTTTGTGTCCCGATTTTCAGGAAGCATGTCGTGGATCGTGAACCAGAAAATTGATTGTCCAGATGGTGAAGCAGAACAAATGGATATTTTTAGTGGTCAAGATTAAGTGGATTGGAGAGAAATGCCTATATAGCTATGCGAGATTGCTTTGTTGCCAGATTGCTCTGGTTTCCGTGGAACGAAAGTGTTGACCGCTTCTGGCTTTTTCACGAACGTGTGGATTTGGTCTAGGCTGATGTGCTTGCAGCATTCTTTAGGCGGACATCAAGCAAGCGAAGAAAGTCCGTGAAATGGAACTAGCAATGCGCATTGCTACCACCCGGGAAAGATTGTGCTGGATTGGTATGTACTACAGCTTTGATGCTATGCTGCAAATTCAAACGCAAACTCCACATTTCATTTGGTTGTCAAGGACGAACTGCGCGGGGAAAATTGATAGGGAACAGCTCTTGGAATTTGGGACTGTGCCCAGTGAATCAGCATGCAAGTTTTCGTCACCAAGACTTTGGATTATGTGCATGCTCTTCCAGGGGTGTAATTTGCAACAGCCAGTCCGTGTGAGGTAGGAATCGTGTCACTTGCACGCAGTATGTCTATGCGATGGCGAGGCATCCAACTGCATTGGGACAATGCCTTTTTGCCCTTGAACATTGCGTGCTCCAGGGCAGTTCATTTTTAACTTTGTTTTCTTTGACACTTTTTCTTCTACTTTCGGCACATCCACACATTTTAGCTAATAGTTTGTGTTGCTCGTCGGAATTGCACTCTTGTGCCAGCTGAGGTTCTTTTGCATGCCACCGTTTCTATTTACTTACCAGCTGGACTTGGCGATGCACCCCACAAGCGTCTTGGGTATACATTTTGGTGGAAAAGCAAATCGAATCTCCGAGGAGGCCATAAGGATTCGGGATGGAGCTTCCCATCATTGGTTTAGCTGCAAGTATTTGCCATGGGTCGATGATGGAAGCCTCTTTATTCACAAGCCTATTTGCTTGCCTCTGACTCTTGAAGCAGCATATCACCGTGAACGTGCCTTGTCCAACAAGGCGCAATCAGCAAAAGGACTCCAGCCAGAAGCAGACTGGGCCTACTTTTCCCAACGTTGCCAACTTGAGCAGCACTAGCACCGTCTCCACGGTGCTTCACCGGTGCTTCAGACGGTGCCGGCTTCGACGCTGACGCGTCACTGGCTTCGGACGGTCGCGGTCGAAAAAGGAAGGACCGGCGGGTCCTGGTGCGCGGTCCTGTTCAGTCCTTAGATGTCCATCGCCCTTCCGAACGGGCCGACATGTTCAAGGAAAAACACCCTCGCCCGCAGATTCAGGAGATGCATCAAGAGCTCGGGCCGAATCCCCAAGGGCTGCAGGTTAGCCCTCAATGATTAGAAATACTTAGAAGTTAGAAGACTTTGGTTTGGAAGCAATTAGTTTGTTGTTTGTGAAGCAGTCGTTCCTCACCAATGGCCCACTGATCAACCTGTCTAGATGGTATCGAACAGCTGACTCAACCACATCACACTTATCAACCTTCACTTATCAACCAGCGACCCGAGAGGGCTTAGGATTGCCCATGACCAGCCGCTAGCTTAGCTCAGTTGAAAAGAAGAGCCGCTTAGCTTCTGAAGAGCTGTGGGTATTTGAAACAAAGACATTGATCCACCATGGTGGGTAGTGTACAAGGAATTCCAGCATACGGAGATGCGTTTCTGAATCGCTTTTGTTTCGTTCGTACAACTCTCAACGAGCGCGTTCCAAGGCCTCACGCTCTTTGTGCAGTATCCCAACCACGAACCTGCCTCGCCTGCATGTTGTGATCCAACAAAAACGCGCGCGCGTGATCAGTTCGTGGAGGTCTCATGCAAGTAGTACCCTTCATGACATCTATACCGTGAATTCGTGCGCTTGCAGGTCGTAGTGTTCTTGTTCATTCATATTGCATATTCATTGTTTACGAAGGAGCAAACACAAGGCGAAATTGGAGTTTCGGTGCTGGCTTTCCCTCCGCATTAGCTGGTCCGCCAGCTGCTCGAAGTTCCCAGTTGAGTTGAGACAGATGTCTTCCTTTTTTTTCTCCAAGAATTGCTTCCACTCCTTCGGGTGGTGCGCGCGAGGAAGACATCTGTCCTCGCGACAGAAGGGCCGCTTCGTCACACGAACGGAAACGGAGGCTTCGGACCTCCACGGAAACCCTGGAACAGAGGGGAGCTCCATGAATTTGTGGCACTTCAACCTCTTTGGCACTTCAGTCATATGGTCTAGCCAGCCAAACTGGTCCATGAGGTCAAAGATGTGTAAACTAGGGAGACCAGGCAATGACCTGGAAGCACCCGTCTACCCATTGGTTAGGGGTTAGGTCACCTTAGGTCTCCCAATTCACACGAACACCTCACCCTGTTCTGCACTTCACGGTCGAGAGGTGCTACGAGAGGTGCGGCACCTCTCGTCGGTGGCCGAGCTGCGTGCCGCCTTGGAGGCCTGGCGACGGGCCGCAAGGAGGGGCAGGTGGAGGTGGAGGGCCGGAAGCAGAGTGGACGGTTTTTGCTTTTTTCTTGGTGCCAATTTGTTTTGGGACGGGGCGCGTTAAAAATTGTTGGGAAGAGGATGTGGATGTGGTTTGTAAAATGCACTCGGTTTGCGAGGGGGTGTTCTAGAACTTCCCCCATTTGGATCTGTTCAGATCGACATGTTTGGAGCGTCGAGTCATTCTCCCACATCAATGGTTTTCGGCAGGTGCTCGATGACCAACACTTGCATCTGCAGCAGAACGGCAAATGCAGCCAGGCTGTGTTGCTGTGTCGCTAGTTCCACAATTGGTTGAGTCTTCTACCAGGCTGATCTTTTTCTAGCAGCCGCTTCCAGCCGCCTCCAGCCTTGATTTCGTCAGGTTGAGATGGTGGAGCAGCTTTTTGATGGCCCGGCCCACGAGTCCCACGAGCGCTTGAGAGCGCGTTCGGGTCTTTCCTCTACGAGTCACTGGTCCGAGGTGCATTCTTAAAGGTCTCCGTGCCACGGCGGCGGATCTTCGTGACCTATGAGGGCCGGACGAGGCAGGGTCAAATCTCAGTGATACTAAACATTAATATACGGTAAAGTATAGATATAGTCAGTATAGTATATATAGTATATTCAGTATAGTATAGTACAGTATAGTATAGTCAGTTATAGTGATATGCTGTATAGATTCAAACCAGTGGGTGAAGCCGTCAAGCACGGTCCATTTAGAGTGGGAAGATGGTGGACAGGTTCTTGAGGTATGTGCTTCTGTCCTCTTCTTGATCTTTTTGAGCTGTCTGCAGCATCGCTGCGAGCGGTGCGGGCTTTGCAGCGAAGCGAGCCGTGGCCAGGCCGGTGGTCTGGTATCCGGGCGCCACGCCAGAGCAGATCGAGAGCACCGTGGTGAAGGCCACCGTGGTTTGCGTTTTGTTTGTTGATCGTGAAAGACATGCGTGAGGGTGACTTTTTGGGCTGGAGACAGATCAAATGCGAGAAATTTGATCATTCTTCACGATGAGTTCGAAGATGAGATGTTGTTTGCATTTTGTTGCTAGGACGCCCCAATCCCTGAGCGTTTGTGTGCATGCCTCCACCCCAGAAACCACCAGCACCACCGGCCCCATATCTTAAAGGATCGCAAAAGAAAGCAGGCTTTGAGCTTTAGATCAAAGCCTCGACTTGGGATCAGGGGAAATCTCCCCTGAAAAAAGGATCCAACATGATCCAAACCCCTTGTCCCCTCGTGGTGGTCTTCGGTCCCATTCGGTCCCATCCTCCCGACCTTGCTGAAGTCCGCGGGGGAACCACGAGGCCTGCGGCCTTCCGGTGAGCTGCTCCGTGGAGCTGCAGGAGGGGGACACCACGGTGGTCCGGAGCCGTGGAGACGTCGTTCTTCGGTCGAATGAGGTCGCGGTCGAATGAGGTTATAGGATGGGGTCAGTAAGTAGGGGGGTTTATATACAAGGACCCACCCATTGTTATAGGATAGCTGTAGATAGGAGTTTCGAGATGGTTTTCCGTAGGTAGCGAGACGACAAGAACAACACCCCGCGAAACATCTTCAAAGAGCAGAGTCTGCTATGGTCGATGGCCGAAGCCAGCCACCCGTTTGCGGGCTTTCCCATGCTTTCCTCCTCCGTCTCGCCCCCTACGCCACCCCTGGGCTTTATGCCTCTCCACACCTCCCACCCAAACAAGCGCCCCTACGCCGCGGTCCACGGCCCTTTTCCAAGCCCGAACACCCACCTTTCCGCGCGCTTCCTCGCGCTTCCTCGCGCTTGTCGAACGTCTCGACCGAGGTGATCTCGCCCACGATTCCCAACGACACCAAGCTCCGAGCCGCCGACCCAGATGTCTTCTCCGGGGTGAACCCGCGCGCGTGAACCGGGGAACCCGCGGTTCCGGTGCTGAGGTGGTGCCGTTGGGCTTGAAGAACGGCAGCAGGTGTGTGGCGGGGTGTTTCGTGGGTTGTGGAAGCAGGTTTCGTGGCTTTGGATGTTCTTACACCAGCAGCTGTAGACTTGCTTGGGGATCACACGATCCGAATCGGATCGTTTTGGATTTGTTGGACCAGCCGGACCGGTTTTGGAACGTTCCTGCGTGTGGCGCCGTGTTCCTCTCCAGGCACGACCGATCGGAGCGGAACGCCTCCCCGCGGAACGAGAGCTCCTCGGTGATATGAGTGTGCAGAGTATTTTTTCAACAATCTCAACACATGTCGTTTTGGACTTGGATTCATTTTGGATTCATCATTTGAATTGATGTTGGATTCATTCTTTTGTCGGTGCATGGTCTCTTGGCATCGGGAATCCATCCAGCTGGGCGTGTTTCGTCTCTTGACGCGTCGGCTTCGCCCGTCGGTTAGGCCCCAGAAGGGATGTCCTGACCAGTCGGCGTGTCCCAGCCACTTCCTGAGCTCTGAAAGGAACTGAAACGAAGGACACGGTCATGACCGTGCTAAGCTTGATACAAACTTAATCTATCTTATAATCAGATCCTATTATGATGCATTTTTCCGAATCTCGTTCCATTTTCTTTCCCAAACCTTGCTTCGTTCCTTGCTTGGTCACATGAGGCCTCTACCTCTGCTCCAGCGAGGATTTGTGACAAAAGTCGCCACCAACGGTGTGGCTCACCTCACTGGTCGGCTTGCCAGGACCACCGGTGCCACCGCCGGTGCTCGTGGCAGTGCCAGTGCAGGCCGATGGAAGTGTGAGAAATGTGGCATCCCTGACATGACCCGTCTGGGGACTGGCAGATTGACCTATACATTCAACGACCTTTTCATCCCTTTTCTTGGAACATTTTTGAACCACCCCAACGTGTGTCAATATTTCAACTGGATCGAAGCGGAGTCCGAGAATGTCTCCGCCCGGCTATCCAGGCTATCCCAAGCGACCCAACCAGACACAGCCAGGCCGTGAAAAAACGAAGACCCTCAGCATGGGGATGTCGCAAAAAAGTAGGGGCAGTTCACAGATGTTGAGTTGATGTGATCCACCCCAAACGGTGGAGTATTCCCATATATTAGTTGGAGCATGGCTTCTTCGAACCACAGTGCTGGTTAATCTCAACATTTGGATCACAGTGCTGGTTCTTGTTGGTTTAAGTGCAGTTCATACAGTGACTCTGTCTTCATAATGTCAGATGGCATGATGCATGTCTCCCTTCGCTCCGGTACAGTGCTCCGGTACAGTGACTCGAACCTCCGCTCCGTCGCTCCGCTCCCCAGGTCCGGTGATTCCACGCACGGGACGGGACCGGTCCGAGGCCAATCGCGAGAAGGAGGCAGAGTGGATGCGCCCAATCTTTGGAGATGGAATCATTGATATCTATTTATAATAACTATGTTCCATCTGTTTGGCTTTGCAGGCGGCGCCGGCCAGCAATTCAGGTGCTTCGGAATCGTTTTGAATTTGTGAGAAACTGAACAAGCTAACAAAAAAAGAACTGTTACATATATATATATATATATTATATGCCAACAAAAAACTGAGACCTGCAGCGGTTTATTGAGAGTTCGGACGCTGCGTCGGCCACGGCATGCCGATGAGACGGTCTAGACAGGACGATGCAACTCGCCGGTGCGGCCGACGACCTCTATAGCATCATTAAAGACTGCGGATGACGTTCTTTTTTGGTTCCTCAATTCCTCAGCGTTTGGAGTCTGCACCACCTTTCTTTTACTTTTTTTCAGCTGTCTTGAAGGAATGATGAAAAACTTCCAACTACTGAATCATCTTGACAGGTCTGATCATTTTGACCTTCTGTCTCTGTGCAAATCTCCAGTCTCGTCCCAGGACCGCCCCCTCCACCGCCAGCCCGGACCGCCAGCCGACCTTCGCACCGCCAGCCCGGACCGACCTCGACCATCACCCGAGGTGATCTGCAGGCGCAGCCGGCGAAGGCCTCGGCGCCCGAAGAGTCCGGGGCACCCGGGAAAAGGAGGGCAATGCCGGTAGGAAAAGGATGGAAAAGGTTGGAATCCTTTTTGTGGAAGTTCTAAGTCTTTTTCTTTCTTTCTTTCTTTCTTTTTTCCTTTTATATAGGAAACAAGGATGCTTGTTACATGTTTTTTTCCCAAAGGAATGGATATTTCTGGTTGATGAATTACATGGATTGCTGATCTGCGATCTCAAGAGCTGTTCCTCCAGGCCACATTCCTCCGCAGACCCTGAGGCACTGTGTCCATATCCTCGCGGGCCACAACGGCTTTGTTCAGTGTCTTTGTACGGTTGGGGACGTGCTCTTCACAGGATCTCAGGACAGACCGTTGCTGCAACTCACCTGTGAACAGCTTTCTTGAACTGCTTGATTCTCCAGGATTGCAACATCATGATTTGGGATCTGAACAATTTGCAGGCAGCTCTTGGATTGTGCTAAACTGCTATACCATCAAGGGCTGAGTTGAAGTGCTAGCCAAGCTACGCTTCAGTACTGCAACCCGTGGAGAGTCTGTATTTTGGATTCCTTCCATGCGAAGAAACAGTGGTACACCCTTCCTACACAGTGTAGCTTCGCACCTCTTTTTACTTCGAGCCCAATCAAACCACCTTCTCCAAGCTTTGAAACCGTTTTGCCCCCCCAAACACGACTTTTCATGGAACGCATCAGGCCCACCTCACTCCGCACCCTCAACCCGAAACCCAAGACTCCGGTTCGCCACACATCTCACAAACCGGTCCCGCTGAGTACATCGGCACTCTGCCTGGACATCGGGGCTTCGTCAAGTGCATGGCGGCCAGAGCCCAAGATGTCTGAGTGGCGTCCGATGCGTCGAGATGGTCGGTCGGTGGTGACCTTGGGAGCCTCAGCTTCGTTCACACCGAGGCCACATTGTCCCGGAAGCTTCTGTGCTCCGGATCTCAGGACGAGTGGGGAGTGGGGAGTAGGAGTGGGGAGTGGGAGTGGGAGGAGTGGGAGGAGTGGGAGAGGTCCGGAAGATTTGTCAGGACAAGACGATCAAGATCTGGAGTCTTGAGACCTTCTCGTCCACCAAGACGCTTTATGGTCATACCAGTGCCTTGGCAGAGAACACAGACTGGCATTTTTCCAAAGGCCTAAGGGGCATGTAAGGGCCTGACATGTGCAGTTGAGAGTTGAATATGCGGCAGCTGGACAGTCTCGTGATCTGTGAAACACGAACTGAGGTGAGGTTAACAGCCTCGTACTCTTTGAAGGCCTGGGCCTTGGCCCTCTTCCTATAAGCTATATCTTGGATCGTGGCAGTGTGAGAAGTACTTGACCATCCCAAGGCCGCCGATACATGTCTCGATTCTGAACCACTTTCGAATGGCGAACGACGTTGGCAGGTTCAGATGTGCTCGTCTCCGGTGGAGAGGAGATCCGAAGAAACCGAACTGGGCGGCGCCCGTTCTTGCGCCGTGGCCGAACGCCCGCGCAGAACGGAGCTGTTTGGGCTCAAATCCGAAAGCAAAAACAGGGCCAAGCCACGGAACGTCTCCGAGTGGGGCAGCCTCTATCGGCGACCTTCTGGTCGCTGAGGATTTTCCAGCTAGCCAGGTGGCGGACATCGTTCGCGTGTCAAGCCTTTCATGAGACGCAACACGTTGTCCAAACGATGTAGCAAGCGAAGCAATCGCTTCCCTTGGGAGCATGGAAGCGTGCTGAGAAACTCAGCGGAGAGCGGGGGAACCAAGGTCGCCGAGCGAAAGGGGGGGAACCAATGTCTCAAACATGTATCTAAGATATTAGGTTGGAGGCCATCGCTAATAGGTTGGAGGCTGTCGCTATTAGGTTAGATTCAATCTGGCATCTTCGCCTTACATCGGCTCGACGTTCGCTCGCGGGGAGCGAATGAAGGGGAACGTATACCGTATACCCTAACTACGTGTCCTCTGAAGCCCATTGCCGATGGATTCCCAAATGTCCCGGAGCTGCCCATGATGAAAGGGGTGCCCGGCTATCCGTTCCAAGTTTGAGGCCAAAGACCATGACGATGCAGTGGCTGAAGCCTTCCTGACAGTAACCAGGCCACGAGGAAAATAGAAGAGGTAATTTTCAATCGAGAGCAAGTCAGTCATTCTGGCGGAGAAAACCAGGTTGCAACCTGAGATATGTTTCCACAACTCATGAAGTTCTTCCACCGAATCGGCCGTTTTTCTTTTTTTCCTTTTGTGTGTTTTGTGTGGCTTCCCTCGGGTTTGAGTCTGAGACCGGTGTAGAGACCGCGACACAAGTACGGAAGGATTGTTTCCTTCGTCCACAACTTCTTAATTGGAAGGATGGGGAATGGGGGCGGAAGGTCGTGCTGTTTATTCCACGGCCTCGGGTCGCGGGCGTCGCGAGCGGAGTTTCGGACACCTCAAGCAAAGAGCAGGCTGTCAAGGCGGCTGCAATGAAATTGTTTTGTACAATCTTTCTGCTACTTTATTGAGTTCCACCAGTGCCTTCTCCGCTTAAAAATGGATGTTTTTCTTCCCTAAAAAGCCGGAAACCAAGATTCAACTCACGCTTCTTCAAAGTGCTGGATGAATCGAGATGGACTCTCTTCCCTCACAATGGGCAAAATGAGTATACACCACCAGAGTAGAGTCAAATCAAATTGCACATGCATTGGAGGGTTTGGGCAGTTGGTGGCAACTTTTGCAAACTTTGAAGCATGACAAGTGTTGTTCGCACAGAGGCAATCAGTTGAGATGACAGTGAAACAACATGAAACTGCTGGGTGTTTCAAATGCTGCAGAGATAACGCTCAGTTTGCGAGCGAGCTCAAACTCGCAGTGGTGGCTAGGTGAAGAGGTCAGCTTTCTTTTTCTTCGAGAAGGTTCAAGCCTCAAGCCAATATATGTGCCAAGCCTTGTGCCTTTCAAACAAGAATGGAAAGACATCGAACGTATATGACATATATGGATGATTAATTGACATATTGACATGTGACATAAAAAGCACCTTCGATGTCTGCGTCAATTCCAGAGAAGCGATTTGGCTCCAAGCGACGCGTCTCTTCGACCGCCATGGCCCGCACCAAGCAGTCGTCCCTTGGGCGAAGAGATTGCTTCTTGTTACTAGTAGCGATGGCCTCCACCCTAATAACGATGGCTCCACACTAATAGCAATGGCCTCCACCCTAACAACGATGGCTCCACCCTAATAGCGATGGCCTCCACCCTAA
>CAXAMN010026262.1:577062-597613 GCA_963970005.1 Durusdinium trenchii | reverse complement strand
TGGCCTCCACCCTAGTAGCGTCCTTGCTACTAGTTGCGGTGGCCTCCACCCTAGTAGCGTCCTTGCTACTAGTTGCGATGGCCTCCACCCTAGTAGCGTCCTTGCTACCAACCCTCGACCGACGTCGACGGATCCGTTTCAGCGCTGAGGCCACGGCCGGCCAAGAGGGCCCGCTCGCGCTCGCCCTTTGGGCAGTTTCTGGGCAAGAAATGGCAAGAACTCCAGTCTTTTGTTCTTTACTTTGCTCTGTTCTCTTTTTCAAGACTTGTTGTGGAACACTTTATATATGGCTTGCATCACAGGCAGTAAGTGTCAAGAGGAACTCGTTTCACTGATGTTTTGATAGTAAAAGACAGTTTTTTTCAATATCACTGAATAAATACCCAGACCATCCGCTGGCGTGCGATGGAGATCCCCAAATAGCGTAGGGTAGTCCAGCCAGGACACCCAGAGAGGATGGTCCTGGGATGTTATGTTGAATAGTTGGTGTAGTGTGAACTGATATGTTTCAGCTTCCGGGTCGAGAGTCGTTGCATATCGTTTCGCGCCAGGCCCGCGGAGCCTGCGGAGCCTGCGGAGCCTGCGGAGCCGGCTGAGGAGATGCAAGATGCTCAGATCGAGGTGGGTCGTTCTGGATTTGTCAGGTCGTGAGCGGCTTTTAGATCCATTTCTTGGTCCTGCTTTTGCGCCCATACCCCCAGCGGGTGGTTTTTGTGGATGTCGGTGTTCTTTCTGTTTTCTGTTTTTTTCACAGGCCCAGAGCTGGTTTCGTTTTTTTTGGCTTCTTTCTTTCAGAGCCATAGATGTGGTTTTTGCTTGGATTCTCAGCTTCTCAACTCGGGTTCGTCCGTGGTTTTTGTGCCGCGAAGCGTTCAGCCGCGGCCACGGGAGGTTGGCGAGATCGAAGATTCGGGTGAGCCAGTGGCTGTCGCCCGTCAGGAACACCGGAGAAAGGGGCAGAACATGGGCCATTCATAGCCACAAAACCGTGAGGCATAGCCAGGCATGCTTTTTTCTGAGGTCACTGTGAGCCGAATCCAGATCAACATGGAATGTTCTTTGAATCAATCCAATGTTTTCACAGGCTCAAAACCTGTTCGTGAAGGTCTTTTCGGCGGTCTTCGGGTCTGTGCCGCGGTCCAGGTGAAGACGATGAGGCCGGGAGATGGGAAGACCTTCCCGAAGCAAGGTGATCAGCTGGTGATGTCACTGGGACGAGAAAGATTGCTGACCCTCCCTGCAGAGGACCATATGGAACCCCCTGTCAAGCAATGGGTTGGTATCGGAACATGGTCGATGGGGCGCGGATCAATTTTCGGGGTTCATGTGGTCCGTCTGCACGGGTACCATCAAACAACACGACGACGAAAACTCGTTACACATGAGGAGTCAAGTCGAATTGAGTCGAGTCTCTTGATTCGTTTTGGGTGCTTTGATGGCTATTCATTTTTTGAGGTGTTGGATTCATGGTTCGTTCATGGTTTGTTTTAACGTGTGGGGGCGTGGTCCACTTACTCAGGCACTATTCTGGCATACTTGCGTCAAAAGAGAAGCTGAAGGAGAAAGTGCCCTTTGACTCTTCATATTCACGAGGAAAGCCTTTCATGTTCAGGACAGCACTTCGGAACGGCGGCACACCACATCTCTCTGCTCTGCTGTTTTTTTTTGACTTTTTCTTAGTTCTGCTGTTGGTCATTCCAGTTGTCCCTCGTTTTGGCTCTCCGAAACTCCAATGCCTTAGAATGAATTAGCATGTTTGAAACCAATGCTGCGATGCCAGGATTGGAGTCGGGGAGGTGATTCGTGGCTGGGACGAGGGCATCATGCGAATGTCCTTGGGCGAGAAGGCCATGATCAGGGTGAAATCTGACTATGCCTATGGTGTCTCAGCGCAAGGCTAAGCCATTTCAAGCATGAATAACCCTTTGGGTTTTGGATTGTCGAGAAAACCGGGACGTCAGTGGATTCCAGTGACGTCTTATATGCTGTAAGATATTATAAGATTATATAATAGGTGTTTTTTTCTATTCTTTTCACTTTGTCACCTATGATCGTGCAGCTCTTTTCGGGTTCGAATCATCCGAGCTGCACTTGGTTGCTTTGTTGATCGTCTCACCTCGAACGTGTGGAAACACGAGATGAACTGCTCAAGCTGAGATGCTCAGGAATGGCTGGTGCTGGGTGCATCCCACCAAAGTCTGATTTGACGCTTGGCAGTGAACAGACTGAGAGACACAGGTATAGTCTAGTAGCTATTGACAAATAGCACCGTTGACAAGAGTCAAGATCTGGCATCGAGGAACTTTGAGGTGGAACTCCTGAAGATTTGCTGAGGAACTTGACTTCATGGCTTGCTTCATAGACTATAGAGTTCATGGCTTTCTTGTACAGTGAACTGGGAGTGCGTGCAACACGCCTGCTGGTCGCCGAGCAGTTGAACTCACTTCGAGGAAAAATGACACATGTGAAGGCATGTTCTGCCCAAATGTGAGGACAGCTGCCTACATAGATCACATTTTGTGGGACATTCTTGAAAGATTGCAAGTTGCCAGCAAGCAAAGTTGGAGCTTTCTATATGGCTTCGCCGTGTTGCATCCTCGGACTTCTGAGGTGAAGTTGTGTTGCGTCACCTTGAAATCGAAGGAGATCAGGCACGTTTCAGCAAGTTGATGTCTGATCTCCGTGCTGAGGGAGCCCAGGACTTAGATCATCAAGCTGCGATTTCTGAAGAGAAACCAGGGTCTACTCAGCTCTTGTACGGGATTGCCTTCCTTTCCAAGGCGCTGCAATCTTTGAGGTGGCAGTCACAGCACTGCTACTCGCCGACTAGAAGCTGTTCAAGCAACAAGTCATGCCTCATGGCTGTGCCACCTTGCGGAGAAGAAAGGCCGAAATCGTTTGATCATATGAAGCATGGGCGATGAATGATTGCCACCAATCGTGACCTTTGGCTAACTGTTTCTTTGCCCCATAGTGCTGGCAGGCGCTTCCAATTCAGGATCGCATCCGGATTCCGAAGCTTCCCTGATGCAGACGCGTCCGTTTTTTGGATTCCAGGATCGCTCCGTCAGAGTCTGGGATTTGAACACCTTGGCCATGCTGGCGAGCCTGGAACAGGAGACCGGGGTCACCCGGTGGCCGGATGGGCCAAGCTTTTCGGGACCTTTGGGTGGGCACCACTTTTGGGGAAGAGACGTTCCAATTCGCATCTTATATTTTTGGTGTGCAGCAGCAGCAGCAGCAGGAGCAGGAGCAGGAGCAGGAGCAGGAGCGGGAGGAGGAGCAGGAGCAGGAGCAGGAGCAGGAGGAGGAGGAGGAGGAGGATGAGGAGGAGGAGGAGGAGGAGCAGGAGCAGGAGCAGGAGGGAGCAGGAGCAGGAGCAGGAGCAGGAGCAGGAGGAGGAGGAGCAGCAGCAGCAGGAGTAGTAGTAGTAGTAGTAGTAGTAGTTGTAGTTGTAGTGGTAGTTGTAGTTGTAGTTGTTGTAGTTGTTGTAGTTGTAGTAGTAGTAGTAGTAGTTGTTGTTGTAGTAGTAGTAGTAGTAGTAGTTGTTGTTGTTGTTGTTGTTTTTGTTGTTGTTGTTGTTGTAGTTGTAGTTGTAGTTGTTGTTGTAGTTGTTGTTGTTGTTGTTGTTGTTGTTTTTGTTGTTGGTTTTCATGATCTCTGTGCTTTTCAGGCTACAGTAGGCTTTCTTGACGGAACATCAGGAAACCACCCTCTTTCCTTCAGCGGGTCTACTCGTCCTGTGGTGTCCGATGGGACGAATACCGCGCATACCGACGCGGTATGCCGCCGAATCCGGCAGGCGCACCTCAGCGGCATATTCCGGGTTCGGCAGCTCGACTCAGGCCAAGGGGCGCGCGTGGCGCGAGGAAGAAGGAAGTTCGACGGAAGCAATTTCAGCTGTGCCATGCGCCATGCGCCATGGGCCATGCCCTTCAGTGACTGCCCGAATCCGTTCAAATACGCAGGAGATTCCTTCATCACCGCCAGCAGAGACAGGACCATGAAGGCCAGGCTAACCAAACACCATCCATGCCAACGCCGCTGGACCAAGCCCCGACTGCACCAGGTGTGGCTCTCTTCGACATGGCAGGTGCATCGTCCAGCCACCGATGAGTCTTTTGAAGGGGCTCCAACCTAGTAGCGATGGATAGCGATGGCCTCCTGGGTGCATCATCAAAAGGTCAAAGGACTTTGTTGGAATCATGCTGTGTTTTTCGCTGCACTTGGCCATGCAAAAACGCGCCCAAATCGGCAGAGAATGGACTCTCCCGGCGCTCTTCCACCCATTGCGTTCTGCTTTCGAACGCTCGGAACCCTCGGACCCGGCGGACCGTTTCGGCGGCCAGGCGCGCCGCACCTTGGCGCCGCCGCACTACGATGGGGTGCCGGACCAAACGGGGGTCGGCGATCGAGGGTCTTCGCGCGCGGGCGCACCCGAGACCGGGGCGCGGACCTGGAAACGGCTTTCCGGGAAGCCGTTTTCCGGGAACGGAACTTCATCTGCCCTGGCATGAAACAATTTCAGCGAAAGGCTGAGCTGAGATTTGATGCTCCGGCCAAGAACACACGGCCAATGCGAACACGAACGACCGAGCGACCTGAAAAAAGGAAATGGGGCCAAAACCATCCCCCTTAAAGTTTCCCTTACAGAATTGGAGGTCCTGGGATCTCTATAAGGCCAAAACCACTTGACAGGGATCCAAAACCACTTGATGGTTCTTTTTGTGGGCGATGTTGAGAAAACGCAGGTGAGCGATGTGGCAGTGGCCGCCAAGAAAGGCTACTTCTTCTCCGCGAGCCGTGACAGGCCGGTCCAACCGGCGCGATAGACCTATGGCGCCTTGCTGGTCAACAGCACGGTCGCAAGCCAAAAGATTGGAGAAGTCTTTTTCATTCTTTTAGCAGAGCCAAGATGTGTTTATGATTAGCGGCTAGAGGGATTGCTTGGGAGTGAGCTGAAGCTTCTTAGACGTTCTGAAGTTTGTAAGCTTGTCATTGTCAAACTTTACAAACTGACATGTCGTCATGTCACAAGAAAAGGGCGTTGCTTGAAAGGAAGAGGAACAAGATGGAGCAAAGCACACATATGTCTTTTTCTTTTGTTGGTTTTCGCCAGGTCGATTCGCCGGTGGGACTGCAAGACTCTGGAGAGTGATTTGCAGCTTGCACATGCCCAAGGCGAACTGGCATGCGAGTCAAGACTGCCCACGGTCCAAACCCTTGGTGAGACGGTCATTTTTTGCAAGGTTTCTTGAAAGTAATCCTCCAATCCTCTCAATCCCAAGTTGGTGATGACCCTCTCAATACCTCGGCACCTCCACATGCTTGACCTCTCGACCAGGCGACTGGCTGACGGCCTTGGCGCTGGCGCCTTCGGAGGAGGTGCTCTTCAGCGGGGGCAAGGACCGGACCTTCTTTTTTTGGGCACAGACTGTCCTGGCCCAGTATGGAAGGTTCAAGAAGGAGGTGGAGGGTTCGAAGAGTCAAAGGAGCTTTGACACTGGGGGATGGGAGATGATTGGATTGTATTGGGATTCGATGGTTTTCTATTTCTATTGGGCTCAATATTTCACATCGGAAGAGGTGAGACCTGACTGGATGAGGCACTCTCGTGCATTGTCCAATCACTGAAACGGCCAGGATTCCATCATCAAGGTTTGGGACTGCGACCTGTGGGGAGACCGAGACGGCTTTAGCAGCAGATGGCCCCCATACAGGACTGCAATACATGGGGTGGATTGGGGTGGTTCAGAAGATACTTGAAACATGACACTCCAATGTCTAGAATATATACCTTGCGGTGGTTTTGGTGAATGCAACATATGCCATCCTGCCATACATGGTACTATGGTAGTACATGGAGGGTTTGCAAGGAGGCTCTACCGTGTCGCAAGCGTCCTTGGGATCTCGAACCCTGTCCGGCTGTGCCGGAGCGTCGACGGACCGCCACGCGTCGGCTTTCGGCTTTCGACCAATCCCTGGAGTCAGATCGCGAAATCGCTGAAGCGTTCAGCGTTCTGCTGCATTTCTGGCTTTGCAACGAGGCATTGTAAGGACATGCTGCAAGGTGGAAGTCTCAGCACTCACCAAGACAGTTGAAGAAGAACTTCGTGCTGAGACCACTGAAGTTAAGTCCTTGTCTTTACAACTCAATCTCTCTTGAGAGACATCGAGTTGTGTGAATCTGCTGGACCCTGTTCATCATGTTCATCACGTCTTTCATAGCCATGTTCTGCCCAATGGAGGTCACAGGGGCCCCATCTCCGATTTGGTGCGAATCCCAGTGTCCTGGCCATCGCTATTAGGTTGGAGGCCATCGCTATTAGACACAAAAGAAAAACGAAAGGAAGGAAGGTCTAATATATAGTTAGCTATTAGGTTGGAGGCCACTGCACCAACTGGGACCGCCCAGCGGGGTGTTGCACTGCGCCAGTTGACGATCGATCACCATTTGTTCTCAGCGTCGCACGATCGAACGGCCAGCAGCTCAAGAGATGTTTCATTCACCAGAGTTGAGCTTGTGAGGATGGTTTTTGTCGCATTTTTCGGGCGCTTTTGGAGGATGCGGAGGCTGTCCACTTTTGGACGTGAGTCCTCACCTCGCAGCCTTCCTACATGCCAAGGTCAGAGTATGGAAGATCGATCACTTTGACACTTGACCGCCGCAAAGCTCCTTCGAGGCCTCACCGGAGTGGTCAGAGTGGTCTCATCGTGGTTGCCAAAGCTGCAAACCAACTGTGGCCCCTTCCATTGGGCATGGCGAATTGCCAAGGATACACGATATATGGTCACTAGTAGCTATTTGCTACTAGGTCAATGTTGCAAGATGCTACGGGTGCGCATTCCATCTGCTCGATTTCGGCATCCTGAGCAGAGTAGCCATGCTGGATTGGGCGGCCACGGGTAGCAAATGAACCCCAAGTGGCGAAGGAGCGCACAAATGGAGCTTCAAAAAAGAGTTGGCAGATCAAAGTTTCGGCCAAACTGACCTGCCATCTCAAAGTCGGACCACTGAAGTTCCCTTGTTGCCCCTTATATAATATCGCCCTCTGATACAACGCCCTCTTTCACACCACGTTTTCTTGCCATCGTTTCAGATGTTTTCGGAACCAACCGCAGCTGCGTCGGACAGATTCCGCGTCCACACACCGCCCTCGGGGTGTCGATCGCCATGGGCCACTTGTTGGTCCTCGTGTCAAGCCTGGTCAGCCTCGTGTCAAGCGAGGAGGGCGAGGATGTCTTGAATCTGGTTTTTATGGCTGCTCGGCTTTGCTGGACGGTAAAAGGCTTTGAGGATTAAAGAGCTTTGAAAGTCAAGTGAGTCAAGTATTGATTTCTGGATGGTCTTGGTGAACAAATCGGAAGACGAACGCCCCTCTACGAATTCGAGAACCGAATCCCAAGAGTTTGATACCATTTTTGCACAGAAAAAGGACCGCTCGAGACCTGAAGACCTCCCCAAACACCGGCGACCCGCGTTCGAGACCCGTGGGTCGAGCCGGCCGAAGCCCAGCTGAGACCGGAGGCAGATATCGGTCACAGCCGCGATCACGCGGATCAGCTCACCAGACCGTGGCCCATGGGAAAGTGTGCCTATGAAGGAGCCTTCAGCCTCTACGAAGGTGGGGTGTTATCGAACCGTGTGAAGGCGGTGCGGTTGGGGTTCACCGTGGTGTGGCGGTTTTGACGTTTTGACGGTGAAGCTACGGAAGCGGAAGGGGTTATGGGATGGTAGTTGGGATGGTATAGGACTTTCCGGAGAACCGGTTTTGGTGCGAACGAGAACCGGTTTCGACCACACCGTTGTGTACACGCTTGCGCGCAAGCGTGTACGTTGCAAGCGCAAGTGTGGGAACGGAACGAACCTGACCAAAAAGTGGTACCTAGATGTACCTAGTAGGTGGAATCTCTACCATATCTATACCATATCTCCTACCATGTCTCTTATTGGTTGTAGAAAAGCTCCACAGTTTTCCTCGCTCTAATCAAACTCCATTTTGTTGGCAAGTTGGATCCATGTGAGGCTTGGAGGACTTTGTACAAAATCGAGGAGCCAAGCCTACAGCGGCTCTCATTGTGCCTTGGAGGATGCCAAGGTATAGTTTTCCTCACTTTCTAGACTTGATCGAACGTGTTGGAGGCGAAAGACATCGAAAACCCCAAAGTTGAATGTTTCGTTGGCTATTTGATGTTATTTGAGCCCTCTAACTCGTGCATGGAACATGGACACGGGCATGGAAAATGGAAGGATTCAAGTTTGAGTATGCTTTCAGTTGCTTTCGCACTTGCCAGTGGGCTTTTCACTCGCCTGATGGCGGCGCTGCCAGGTCGGAGATGTGGCTTATGGCGGTGGCGATCCAGAGGTCTGCAATGCAACCAGAAATGCCTTCCAGAAATACTTGCACGGTCAAGTTCCTGTGGATGCTTTGATCGTCATAGTTGGGTATCAAAGCACAACAAAGCAACCCCGACAACCAAAGCGTGTATTAGAATAAAGAGGGAAAACCCTAAAGACTTTGGAGAACATGAGAAACAAGCAAAACCCATTGGTTCCCCATAAATACACAACCCCCAAAAGATGTGTTGCTTGTCAAGTTGTTGCATCAGAATTAGCCTAAGGACCGTGTGTTCCCTGTGATGGGAAACCATGCCGAGAGCTTGGACATGAATTCAACACGAAACGCTTCCAACAGTCAGCCGAGACCTTTTCATGCTCAGGATATCCATTATTTGGGCTGCAGCAGAGGTGAAATGATTCTCAGCTGAAGAAGCGAAGGGCCTTTTTCCCAAGCGAAGATGGATCAAGCTAGGAATCACTGATGGCCATGGTGAACTGATGGCCTTCATGTCACCCTAGATATTATTAAACTATGAACTTGGAACCTAGAGGATCGATGATGGACACTTCAAAAACGGCGTTCATCTCTGACATTGAAGCAGTGAATTCCCACCGATGGACGGAACCCCTGCCGTTCCGTCCGTTCCTCTTGGGTCCGGAACCGCTTTTCCTCATGCACTGCGCGGCGGAACTTCGCTGCCCGGACCCCCGTGGGCTGTCCACACTGGTGGCCGAGGTTGACACCCTGGCTGCCGTGCTACTATGGCACTGCGCATACCTCGGTCATGTCCAACTACCAGATGACCTTCTGGCTGGACATACCGGACATACCGCGGGGACCGCGGGTTGGGTGTCTTTTTTCCGGTGCATGCTTCGACACGCCCCGACGTGGTTGGATTGTCCATCTTAGACAGTGGACACTTGGCAGGCAGTGGCGGCAAAACTGGCTCTCTGCATTCCCAGGCTTGAGCAAGGCGGACATGTCCGTCGCCAATTTCGAAGACCATGGACTCCTTTCAGTTGCTGGAGACGTTTCATTTCAGCTTGGAACAGACATGGCTGGACGTTTCATTTCAGCGTTTGGTTTCCCGTCTTTTTCGACTCGTGTGCCTGCACGTCTTCCAGGCGACATTGCCTGCACCGAAGGACGTCGTTCCGTACTCCCGCAACGACGAAAACACCAGGGGCTTTGAGTAGGTTTGAGTATGTTACAGTATTTTTGAATGATAAAGCTTTTGCATGCAAAAGCGCTGGGCACCAGTGGTGCAGTGCCAGTGTCTTTCCTACAATGTGCTTCGTACTCCGAACTTAGTTTTAGCACCTGCCCGACGCTGTCAGTTTCTGACGCTGACTCACACACTTTTTGACCACCAGCCTCGCCAGAAATCGTCAGGAGGAGCAAGAAGAGTGTCTTAGACGCAGATGGCAATGGCTCAAAGAATGACCCTCCAAGCCCACTGGACACTGGACGTCACTGTAGTCACTGTAGTCCAAAGTCTGCAGCTTTCTGAGTCCGATCTTTCGTTCTTCGCGCCGGGTCGATGTCTTGAGACGACGTGATGCCGGGAACTGCTTCCGCCGCCTCGCTTCCCCGCCACGTTCCAGCGATGGTCGTTCCGCCGGCCGGTCCTCGTCGCTTCGGCCGGTCCTGTCCTCGCTTCCCCGCGGCGATCGAAGCTTCGACCGAGGTGGATCGTTCTGTTTTCATCGTCGATCTCTCAGGTGGATCTCTCCGATGCGTTACAACCTCAACCTGGACAATCGCAGCAGTGCCACTGGTCGTTTTCGTGTCGTTTTGGGGCCACAGATATGGGGGGGAGCGCGGAAAAGCAGATCAGCAGAGCTGTGAGCCATGCATGCTCCACATTTCACCGGTGGAAATACCAGGTCTAGACCCAAGTCAACTAACTAACCCTCCTTGGACCGATTCCTTTGTTGCCGAACTTCCGGCTGTCTGACATCCCATAGACATCTTTCCATTTTGGAGAACCGCAGCAACAAGATCATCATTTTGTGATATACAAAACTATTTTTTTCATCCACCAACCCTGCTCTTTTTCTCCTACACATCTATTGATTGGTACATCTTTACACTGGTACATCTTCCAGACGCTCGGTTTTTTCGGGACAGGTGCGCGTTCGCTCCGTTGCTCAGCTGTGTGGCCTGACCGAGGGGAGCTGTGAGTCAGCTGTGAGTCGGCAGCTGAGGTCTACATCATCGCTGGGCTTATTTCAGGTGTCTACAGGACCACTTGGAACAACGACACACCCACCGCCTCCTGGACCTGTCATTTTGTGAGACAGAAATGGGTATTCAGAATCTGCTCAAAATCATAGGCACCTTACTAGTAGTAACTGGTAGCAACGTGCATTGCTAGCGAGTATCAAGGACGCTACTAGCTAATAAGTGCCTTACTAGTAACAAGAATGTCACTAGTAACTAGTGACTAATTCGTCCCTGGTGGGCCTTTCAAGTTGCTCTTGTGAACGTAGAAGGAACCCGGCACGTAGCAAAGGAAGCCTCTTTTTTTCGCGTTTTCGCGGCACGTGACGTTCCTTTCCGCTTCGTGAACTCGCTCCTTCACTTCGATTCCCAGGTGGCGATGGATGCGATGGGCCCCAATGGCGATGAGCTCGAATGCCGCTTCCTTCGAGACTCCCTCGCAGAAGGCGCCGGAAAGACGCGACGCCACGAGAACTGGGGCCGTTCACGGCGGGGGCGTGGACATGGGTGGGCTGTGCCCTCTCCAGGTCGAAGGTTGAAGAAGAGCATCTTCGTTTACGTCACCCACGACTTCCAACATGCGTGCAAGGATTGGAGCCTCATCAGTGCCATCGATGCCGGGAATCCCCAGAGACCCGTTTTCCAGTCGTCGGAGTCGGGGTGGTGTTCTCTCGCTATTCTTTTTTCATCCCCACCATGTGGACGAGAACCTTTTCGATTGGCCAACTGATCCAATGCATATCTAAGATCCAACGCAGAGTGGGTCAAACCAGAGCTCAAGAAACCAAATGTTGGACAAGAACTGCAGGAGTTCAGAAGTCCGCATCACAAGGTGCAACTATTCTTCTCTTCGACCTGCTTTGCTCCCGTGTAGACTCCTTCGACTTCATGAGACCTGGAATTCTTTTACATACTTCCAATTTTTTCAAAAGTACCTGAACTTCATGAGTAACATGTATACTGTATTCAATAGTAACATCTTTCAGATGGAATTCTTTGATCGATCTTCCGAGGTTCTTCCGCATCTTCCCACGGATCCGTCGGATCGGATCGGCTTCGTGGGTTCGCCGGTCGTCGGTTCTTCAGGTTTGGATCACCGGCCACAAGCATCTTTATTGGCAGTCTGAAGCTTCTGGCTCAACGCAAGCCCAAGAGTCTCTCGGTCACTGGGGGGGGTGGAGCCGAAGAGATCGCCGACCCCAGCTGGCTTCTCCATAGATCTCCCACCTTTTTCGGGAGAGATTCGGGAGGGAGTGGCGGCATTGAAAGAGATTTTAAGGCTTTTGGTTTGGGTGTGTCTCAGAGTTGGTATATATATACTATGCTGAAATGACAAAGGACTTGTGAAAACTACCTCCAAATTGCGGCGGCTAAGTCATGAACATTTAGCCTACCCCCCCACAAGTATTTATGTCATGAAGCAAAAGCTTGGAAAAACCTCAAAATCAGAGATGCCAGAGGTTGTCACCAAAGATCCTAAAAACAGTTGATTTTATATTGACAAGCATCATGACATACGACTTTGGTATCTAAACAATGAATAAATAGGAATTTGAGAGCAAAAACGCACAAAGGCAGACTTAAATGAGATAGTAATGTTCCTATGACATGTGGACTTTCATTAGCTCTAATCTTCCAGGAGCATGGGCCAAAAAAAAAAAACTCAGGACCAGGTCAACAAGGCCTATGTCATGAGTGTGTGCCAATGAACTTGCAAATTTAACATTTGTACATGACTTAGGACTTGCCCTGGGAAAGTTGTATGTCATTTCGACCCAATTGGCCTAAGTCATCTCACCGTAGTATATATATATAGAGTAGATTTATAGCAGTATGTAGTACTGGCAACATTGCAATACGTGAGGATTCTGCTTAATTGAGGTGCAACGATTCTGCCAGTTCTCGTTCTCGTTCCGTGCTTCGAAGCCGAGGCTTCGTCACTTCCCCCTGCGAATTCTCATTGGCAACGGCGGCTTTGATGAGGGTCAGATGGACGTCGCGACTCGGCAGACGAGTCGCGTGGAGGGCAGCGTAGCCGAAGCCTAAGCGTCACCAAACACATGTCACAAGCGCGCAAGAACCGAAGGCAGAAGTTTAGGAGCTATTCTTGTCGAGCCGTAGTGCAAAGTTGCCATGAGCCTCAAACCCGAGCAGGGTACATGCGTTTGGCTAAATGTTTGTGTATTTATTCTTTTGGATTTGGTCATGCAATTGTTGTCCATGTAAGCGTAGTCCGGACAATTCCTTCCGAGTAAGCCAGGTCAGCTTCGGTCACTTGCGCGAGATCCCCTATGATGCTGGCCAGCTCAATCATTTTTTTGCTTTTTGGGGTGCCTTTCGAGTGCAGGGCCAGCGCATGAACAAAACAAACACCGGCCAAAAAACACCTTTCTGCAGCGTCCTCGGCGTGTTCTTCTGCAGGCGGCCAGCAACGGGTGAAGGTTCAGTTCAAGATTTATGACACCTGCATCTCAGACGACTTTATGTGCCCCATGATAGGCGTCCGTAGGGCCGGACTGGATGGGATGGGAAGACTTGTTTTGATGGGCGTCTCTCTTCTTTTCCATGACCAGATCACTTGATTTCGATCATTTGATCAATTGAGTGCGCGTAGGAAAGATCACGAGTGTAGAAGATGGGACGGCTTCCGCCAAACGAGCTCCCTGCGCCCCGCCCCCACCCGCGTTCGTGCGCGCGGAGGCAAAGGTGGCCCCTACTGCTGGGACAAGTGTCGATCGATCCCCGGGGGTGTTGATCGTGGCGGCGGGTCTCGCAAAGCCACCCCAGGTGCAATGGGGGGGTTTGACCGGGAGGAGAGGAGAGGTGTCAAGCATGGTGTGGGTGGGTTACGAAGGTAGTTCAGAAGAGCAGCTACTTGCTATTCAAATCGTTTTCCGTGATAATAATATATATATATATATGATATATATGCCCTTGTTACTAGTAGCGATGCCCTTGTTACTAGTAGCGATGCACTTGTTACTACTTATTTTGATCCAGGACGTCATGATTCCGGCTTCACCCTGGACGCACCTCGTGGCTCACCGTCGGAATGGGTCTTTTGGATCAATTAGTGTTCGCATGCCCTTTCTCGGGCTTGGTGAGATCCTTTACATAGCATTTGGATCAATTTGTGGAAACATCGCTGAACTTCTGGTTGTTGGGATTTCCAGGGCGACATGTGCATACCGAGCCCATCATATGGTGTTTCCTCCTTGCTGTGGCCAAGGCCTCGGAACTGTTTGGCCAGACGTGGCTTGTACGCCTTGTGAAGGAGGTGCCATGAGAGACGTGACACACAATTGTCGATACCCAACCGGACGTAGCGTCCTTGCTACTAGTAGTAATGGCCTCCAACCTAATAGCGATGGCCTCCAACCTAGTAGCGTCCTTGCTACTAGTTAAGTTTCCCATAAAAATCTAGGAACCAAATAACCAAATGATGAGTGCGTGAGCTATCCTGCGTCCATACGAGCTAGCTAGCTAGCTACCTCTAGCTACTACCTCTACCGGCCTCCACGTCTTTCAGGCTTTGAACGCGACGTGTCGACGCGATGCTGCGACGTGGCGACGTGTCGACGCGCACGTGCTGAAAGGATCGCTGGCTCGCACTGGGTGTTTGTCCCTATGATGGGGACTTCGACAACTGCTTGATACCGTCCAGCCACACGGCGCATGCGTCGATATGAGTGCAAACCACAGGACGTTGTTCGATGTGTGTGTTTTTTTTCTGTACTGAGACGTGCATTGTGAGACGGGTGCTTTTTTGCTTGTGCGGATTGACATTCAGTTGAAAAAAGCCAAACGGATGTCTGCATGTGGGTGTGCGTGCGTTCATCTCATGACCTCTCCCTGAAAGAGTACACACACCTTTTTACTAAGAACCCAGTAGTTCGATGTAGTTCTATACAGTTATATAGTCCATAAAGCTTAGATCATTTTTGAAGTTCACCAGAATTCCTTTCTTGAAAGCACTTTCCTTAAACCGACTAAGCTGTGTGCTGCTGATTTCTAACCGTTCTCGACCCTTGGCCCGCACACTGCTGTGAAGCCGATTGTCGTCCAAGGCCAAGCTGATGCCATTGGGTTGCAGCTCTTTGGCCGTGGTAGCACGTTGCCGGCCAAAGGTGAGCCCATTCACGCTGCCCTGGCCTTGCAGGATGCGCAGATTATTTTTTGGGTCGTACACATAGCAGCACAGTCAGAGATGCAGCAAAAACCACAGTCAGAAGACGGAAGCCATACTTCTCAAAGATTCGTTGCATTCATTGGATTGTTTATGGCCCCAGCATGCCTCCTCAGGACGACTTCAGAGGCTTTGTGACTCATGACGCTGTGAATGTCACACAAAGGGTGGCGTTCTGAGTTGATTCCGAGAGAAGGCCACATGATTCATAGGATAGAAGATGATGTCTGCCTTCAAAAAAGGACTGTCCAGGCCTATCGAGTCCAACTGCTTCAGAAGCATGTTCAGCCTTTTCGCCCAACTTGCGCCAAGGGCGCTGGTTTCTGGGCGAAGGACTTCTGGGGCCGTGGAAAGATGAACTCAGCGGACGCTGACCTCTTTACCTTTGTCCAGGAGGCAGTCCGACATGAATTCTTTTCTCTTTGTTGGGCGCCATCCAGCGCCACGGATCCAGATCCGTGCGATCTGTCGATTCCACCCCATGATGCAGGTCGCTCAGTCCAATTCACTCACAACTCCTTACTTCGCTATGACAACAGTTTCAACGTGTCGACAAACGCAGGCTGGACGTTGGACCATGAAGGGCATGGCGGTGAGGAGTGGAGACTTGAAGGAGTCGACCAAAAGGGTCGCCAATTGATTCAGACAATCATGTCTTGGCGTTGAGTCTGGGTTCTTTTCTTTGTGAAAGGGTGGGCAGTGCTGAATTCGAAATTCAGACATCGTGTACGCTTCTGGCCTTTTTGACCCAGCTGCTTGCTTGAGGGTTGGACCCCTACCATTTTGTATCCACATCTCATATATTCCCAACAGCAGAATGCAGTTGGGTTTCAATCTCTGGGGCTGGGAGTGGTGCGCAGTTGGTCCATGGGGCTCCAAAACCGGAAGTCTGTCCTGGAACCCTGGATGCTGTCTGGGCTGGGAGTGGTGCGCAGTTTGTCTACAGCTGTCTGACCTTGGAGGGGTGGCGCACAGTTTGTTTACAAGGCTCAGGGCAGAGAAACAAATACATCGGAGATATCGTAAGACTTCATTTTGATGGCAGTGCTTGGTGTCCCGTCTTGGAACCTGGCTGCCTTGATCGCCTTGCACTTTAGATTGTGCAGCTTGTTCGGTTTTCAGGCTGACCTGACCTGCTTTGTCATTGAACACTGGCACAAGCCAAGTGGAGATAGAGCAGCGGAGCCAAGTAGACTATTTTATGTGCAAAGCGATGGAAACTATGAATGTGGGTGTATGCATTGTGGGTGAAAAGGAAAGAGAACCGGCTTTGTGCTGGGAACGACGTTTCTGTTCTGATGGGCTTTGCTCCTGCCTGCTCCGGACCCCAGTTCCTGCTCCCGTTCCTGCTCCCGGTTCCCTTTATATTTCACAAATCGATTGGGGCTGCGTTGGAGCTCTAGCAACGCATAGTTGGTGTTTTTGAAAAGTTCCAGTCAATTGAGTGGCTACCTGCTGTTGGGTTGCAAAGCTTTACAGTATACATTCCCAACAGTTAAATGCAGGTGGGTTTCAATCTCGGGCTGGGAGATGGTTCCAATGGAATGGTGCGCAGTTTGTCCACGGCGCTACCTTGGAACCTGGCTGACTTGACCTGCGCTGTCATTGGTTGGGCTTCAATGATCTCTGAAACTGCTGGCGTCCCAAATCCGGAATCCTCCCTAGCCCCGGCACTGTTGTATCACCCTATGCGCAGCAAGGCCGCAGGTAGTTGCGCGTACCGCACAGCAAACTTTCTCCACCGGCAACGGCTTTTGCACTTATAGTGTGTGCCTTTTGCGCCCGGTGCTGGGCTTCCCAACACGTTTAGATGCGCCGCAAGGCAACAGGCAGTTGCACGTCCTGGGCAGGACGTTTCTGCGACCGCTCGTAGTCCGCCGTTGGCTGCTACGAAACTGTGTGCCTCCTACCTCAATTGCAGAGCGTTCATCGGCTTGCGTGTACCTAGCAGGACGTTGCTGCGACGGCAACAGCTTTTGCACTTGTGGTGCGCCTCCTGCCCCGGTTGCGAAGCAGCTTGCTCCGCACCATAAAAATATCTCATGCGCAGCAAGGCCACAGGCATCGTGCGTACTTAGCAGGGTGTTTCCGCACCGGCAAGCAACCGATACACTTGAGCCACGTTTTAAACCTCAGTTGTCATGTCAAGTAAGGAGATCCTTGTAAGGACCTGTGGAAGCAAAACACTAGTGGGCGTAAGCCCGCGTAAGCAATTTTAGCCAATGTTGTTGGCGTAAGAGATTTTTCGTGATTTGTGAAATGGCAGTTTTGGACAAAGAACCTTTTATATTCCAAGCTTACAGTGGGATCACTGTCAGGTTGCTGGATATTTGTTTCCTCAAGTGGTGACAAGCTCCATGCTGCAGGTTGAATGTGATTCTGATGATTCTGCAAGATTGAATTGCATGGAAAACGAAATCATGATAAAGCCCGCAATGAAAAGGATTGTCCACCAAGACAAGGAGTTTTAACAACTGCACTGTACTATCGGATGGAAACAGCAACACTGTAATGTGCCCATAGTGTCATACCTTTTTCAAGACCTTCACCTCCAAACTTTGTTTCCGGGTTGGAAGCCAAACTCCGCATAAGGTCCGCGTAAGGTCTGCGTAAGCGGCGCGAAAGCCAAAGCTGCTTTTGCCAGTAGTTGCCCATGTCTCCCAAACACAAATCATTTTCGCAACTTGGTGCAGAGCGCCAGGGACTTGTCGCAAAGACCGTCTCGGACATTTTGGAACAACACTGCCCTTCTCTGGATGAAGCACACCTCTTGCTGAACAAGGCTTTCTCTAGATGTCAATCTGTCCTTCCTGGCCTGTCCGCTATCAGTGGTGCCCAGTCTGTCTGTCATGCCCATGCGCTCAGCACAGGTGCTGCCAAGAAGCGTCGTCAACTTCGTCATCTGCGGGCTTCTTCTGTTGCTGCGTCTTCATCGGCTTCATCTTCTTCGTCCACGTCATCATCTTCTACTGCTTGATGCTGCCTAGAAACGCTGCGGTTCCTGCAGGTAAAAGTTGCTGCGCGTAAGCTGGGGCTGTGGCCGGGTACTAAAAATGTCCAGCGTAAGGTCTGCGTAAGCCGGTTTATTCCGCGTAAGCAAAACTGCGCGCGCGTAAGCAAAACGTAAGACGCGGCGTAAGCGTTGCCTTGTTTGGTGCCGGGATATAAGACGTGCAAAACACAGCTCACTTGTGGTGTGCCTTGTGGCCCCATTGCAAAAGCACATGTTTTTTGCGCAGCCAGGCAACAGTCAGTTGCACGTAGCAAGATGTCGCCGTGCTGTTGCACTTGTGGTGTGCTTTCTATTCCTGTTCCAACTCACTTTTTCTTTGCGCCCAGCAACGTGCCTTTGTGCCGGGAACGACCTCCTGCACAGGACCCCACTTCCTGCTCCCGGTTTTGTTCCCCAGTTCCTGCTTGCATTTTGCAAAATGATTGGGGTTGTTGCTACCTGCTGTTGGGTTGTAAAGCCGGGCTAATACGTAAAACACATATATATATATTGTATAGATACAAAAAGATAGACCGACCGAGACATACAAAGACCTCGGTGTCGGAGCAGCGCAATCCTGAATTCCTCGAACTTCTGGAGCAGCTCTCGATAGGAATGGGTGGAGTGCACAATGAACGTGAGCGAAGTGAATTCTTTTTCAGCCAGACCTTCTGTGATTGCATGTCGCATTGTCGTCTCAGTCATGGCACGCATTCCTGGTTCCACTGGTGGTCACATCCCATATGGGGTTGAAGATGCGTATCGCATGGATCATCGCCAGAACCATAGACCTGCAGGACTACCTGGCCTTTGATGAGGCTGGGAGCCTTGAAGTGGAGTTCCATGCGCCGAAGATGATTTATGTGTGAGAGACCACCTGGCATCAGAGGCTGGAGAGGTGGAGAAATAGAGATCTTAAGAGCATGATCTTTGATTTTCTTGGTTTCAAAGATCATTTAGATCATCTTTGAATCGAGCTCCTCCAAGAGGATGCGTCTTTGCAAAGTGGTGAGTTGGTGTACAACGTGTTTGCTCAAGGGAGCAGGCATGAGGTACTTTCGCTTCGTCTGGCTCACGGAAGAAAACACGGACAGCAGGCCATGGTAGGACTGATGCCACGGGACCTCGTGCCCACAGATCCAGTGTATGGGAGCATTTTTTCAGCTTCAACTACCATGGTTTGCCAGTCTATTTTGGAAGTGCTCGGAGAAAATAGGACGAAATGGCAAGCCACAATGGTAAATCCTTACTTGTTTCCAATGTGCATGCAGACCCCGCATCACCGACGTACCATCATACTGGATGCACGGTGATCCGGCCGGCTTGGCCCTGTGTCCGGCTTCGCCGCGTTCGTTCGGCCAAGAGAAAGACTTGGAAGACATTCATCCGGACATCTCACCCATCAGGCTTGGACATGCTTGGCTTCATTCCGCAGCTCAAGTTATTTCATCCGCGTTTTGATGTCAGCCCAATCAATGGTACATGTCGAGCATTACTCTAAGAAAAGCCTGCGCAAGGAGAAGAACAGAGAAGCAGAGCTTTCAACCTGTTGGCAAATGGATTTCGCTTACTGCCACCACTGCCACTACCAGTCCCTGCCAGGTTGCAACCCCGCGTCAACCTATCCCACCGTCCATCTACCGAACAACCTGTGCTCACCACCGATCCATCCCCCTTCCATCACCTGCGGAATGGGCCAAAGATGTCAAGCCCGGCCAGGCGGCCGAACGGAGCTCCGCCCGTTGGGAGCGAAACGGAGATCCGGCCGTTTTGGGGTAGCCAAGGTGCAGGAACGGATGAGCTGGTAGGCTGGATGACCTCTCCTGGTTGAGGTGAAATACACGTGGAAGGATGCTACACAATGAACGTCATTGTAGACTCTTGATTAATCAACGCCTCCCGTGTAGGAACCTCTTCAGAGTTGCGGGTTGGAAATATCATGAAGAGATGTCAAGAGCCTACATTACTTTTTGCTCTCGGCTGCATGATCTTTAGACCACTACTGACCCTGACATAGGGCCGATATGTTTCATCAAGACACATGCTTTCAATGGATTTTAGTTTAACCTGTGGTTTGAGCTGGTTTTAGAAGGTTTTTGATGGGTGGAATGCTTGGGGGCTGTTCCTTTTTCATTTCTCTTTTCAAATCACGGTTGGAGTGATTCCAAGTCTCATGTGCTGAGTCGCGAAGTTGCGCGTCTGAGTCGCGAAGAAGCGTCTCGACGCTGCGAGAGGCTTTTCAAGGAGTTGGACCTCTTCAGGAGACGGTTCGAGATTGAGCGAGATCGATTGATCGCCCGATGGTGGTGAACTCCCCACCCTCGACCCAGGTGATGACGTACCCCGTTCTTGTGAGCTACAGGTTCAAGACCCTCATTTAGTAGGGCTGTGGACCTCGGTATGGCAGTTTTAGGGTCCATGCTTATATACCTTTTTACGCATGTTCTCTTTGCCGCCTCCATTTTTTGGACCTCTACGGGTTCAGTTCGGTTCGGTTCTTCATTTGATGTGTTTGAGGTGCTTCTTTTCTGTATCTCTTACCTCTTCCTTTTTCTAGCTTGCTTTAGCTTGGTCAAAGGGATTGAATTGGTTGAAATTGTCCACACGACAAAAGTGGCCGGGGACGAAAAAAAAAGACAAAACGATAAAAGCCACCAAATGGAGAACTACAACAAGTCAACCTGCCATGTTTATTCCCCACCCGTAGGACTGTGGGGTTGTTAGATTTTTAGAACTTTGGACTTCAGTACGCCCGGTAGCCCAACTTAGCTCTTCCACAGCACACTGGCCAAAGTGATCCCTGAGTAG
>CAXAMN010026262.1:556642-567348 GCA_963970005.1 Durusdinium trenchii | reverse complement strand
AGATAGAGATAGATAGAGATAGATAGAGATAGATAGAGATAGATAGATAGATAGAGATAGAGATAGAGATAGAGATAGAGATAGAGATAGATAGAGATAGATAGAGATAGAGAGAGAGAGGGAAAGAAAGAGAAAGAGAGAGCAGACGGGCGATTCTATATGTGACTGATGTTCATGCCTTTTTGAGGGTACGGAGCACCCTCGATGTGCCACGAACCGATAGCCGGCCATAGCTGACGTCGAATCGAAGGTACCCAAATGCTCTTGGTGGACTTGGGGTGTGGAAGAGTTTGCGGCCAAGTGCTGGCTACGCACGGGCACCAGCAGGAAGAGTAAGCGCTGCTTGGGCCGGCAGATGAAGTTCGGACACGTCGGACACGTTGCGCCACTTGTGCCTTCGTTTGTGAAGCAGCTGAAATTCTGAAGTCTGAGGATATGGTTTTTCATCTGGAACTCGCAATTGCACAGTGGCTCTAAAGGTGGCGATCCTGATAGCTGATGATTGCCATCGCCAACGTACTGACTCAATGATGAACCACATAATAAAACCCAATCTCTGGTGAATGGCGCCCCGCATTCTTCTTTGGAACCGGACACTTGGACGAGACTCCAAAATCTGTCACTGTCACCTTCCGATTTCGACACCGAAACAGCCTCACCCGCTGGAACGCAGACGGCGACCACGACACCCGCCGCTGACGGAGCTTCGGAGGTGGAGGCGCTGAAGGCCTGGTGAGATCGCGAAGAACGTCGGTCCAACTTCCATGGTGGAGTTGTCATTAGGAAAACATATTTGGGACATGTGACAATGGAGCAGCAGGATCAGGGGAATGGATCAGAGGAATGGATCAGAGGAATGGATCAAAGATTTGAACAAAACACCTGAATTGCGCTTTGGCCCTTGCCGTCGCGCAGTTGGAGATTGCAGGCTGAAACATTTCGGAGAGGGGAGCATGAACATGTTCGCCTCGCTTTTCGCCCGTTTCGCGTCGCTTTTCGCCCAGGCGCGCCGCTTATCCAGTTTCGATGATTTGCCGCAGGGCTGGGATCTGCCTCTGGGGTCTCCTGGCGGACGTTGATACCGGGCGATACGCCGGACCGGAGTCTCCGGACCGGACCGGTCGCACGTCTGTCGGGTCGGAGCGCCCAGGTCGATGCTGCACATGCCGATCTTCGAATGGCGAGACAAGGAGAGTGAGCTGCGACGTGAGATGAAGGGAGAAAGCTGTCGGATCCATGGATATTTCGATGTGAATAGGCGCGGAAGGAAGAATAGGGCCTGGTGGGGCAGGTAGTTGGCATTTCTTAGATAGGCTTCTTATCCTCATGGATTTTGGTTGCTTTGTGAGGGAAGTCGGGATTTCTCAAGCATCTCAGACTGCAGCTTGCTCATTTAGAGCTATTCCAGCAATCACTAAACTCACTAGATAAAGTGAACCAACGCCATGCACGTGATGGACGGACCAGGTGTAGCTTTGCTGCAGTTCTTTTTCAGACCGTCCTACTGTTGTCAGGGTCCCTGGTAACTTCCACATCGGCGTGCATGGAGCTATGGTCCCATCATACCTGTCCTTCTACGACGAGCCAGCACCGCCTCAACAGAACATGCGGTCGCTCAGCGAAAAAAGGAAAGTATAGTGAAGTGATCCCCAAATAGATAGAAATGGTTTCCAATACATTTTTTGTGGGGATCTACTGTTCTATCTATTTGATTCTATTTGGGGGTCTAAAGCTGAAGACTTGATGCTGAAGACTTGATCTAAACGACGGCACGTTTAGGCACACCATCAACTCCTTGGCCTTCATCGATGTGCCATATAAGTCTGGTGGCATGTCCCGGCCACTGGATGGTCACTTGGTGCAACAAGTCCTGGCTTTCATGTTGAGTTCCGAAAGAAGCAGCGTGCTCGACCCATGCTCATGGTACAATACATACACCTCCTTCGAAAGAAAGCATGTCACCGTTCGCGATCTTTTGCAAGGTTTTGAAAGTCCGAAGGCCTTTACTTTCCAGCATCTTGTCTTAATATGTCTTAAATGGTCTTAATGCCAAGTAATGTCAGCTGACTGGCATTCTCGGAGTGTCTTTTCATCCAACACCGTGTTCACCGAGGTACTACCTCATGATCACTCCTGTGACCCGCAAGACTCGTGCTTCTTGACACAAGACTCGTGTTCGGTCGGGAGCAGACACATGACATGGGGTTCTCACACGTTTTCTTCCCGTGCTTTTCGGACAAAACGATCCAACAGTTGTTTTGAAGAGGTCGGATTCATGACGTATTCATGACAGAAGAATATCGGGAACTGAAGAGTTCTTGAACAAAGACGGCCCCACTTTTCGAGACATATTTGGAACATGTTGGAAGAATTTGAACCCTAAAAAGACGGCATCAACGACACCTATTGGTTCCCATTCCCCCTTCAGGCGGTGGAATGGGGCTATCAGTTCAAAGCCGCTTCCTTCGTGACCAACGAGCTCATCGGTCCCGCCGTCTTCTTCCGCATGGACTTTGATCCAATCAGAGTCACTTACTTCACCGAGCATGCAGCTGGCCTGGATTTGTTATTTTAAGGCCTTGATCTTTTTGGGCGAGCGGAAGGACGCTCCCGCAAGGGGTTCTTAAAGGTCTTTACAATGTCATATGTCATATGAAGTCTTTTTTGTGTTGTTTTTTTGTTTCAGATGTGTCCCATTATCAGTAGTCGGTAAAGGATTATCATTCTTTTGGTGAAGGGTCGTGACTAACCATCATCATCTTGCTGCTACTGGAATATAGCGTGATGTGACATATGCATATGTTAATATATATAAATATCACGAAAGCCAGCCGATAGGCTAGGCTTGAGGTAGGGGAGCGAACGAAGTGAGTTAAAGGGGGAAAAAAGAGAGGTGGCCACTTGGTAGTGAAAAATGAGTGGTTTTAGGGGTGCTGTGATGCCAGTGATGTAATTGACGGCGAGTAGTGCATCATTAGCATCATGAGGGGCTCCGGAGGCAGTGTAAACCGTCTTCTACCAGGGGTGGGCGTTCATGTCGATGATAGGACAGCGGGCACAACGGGACGCGAAAAGTGGTTGGAACTCTTCCAGGAAAGGGAGATGCGCGTCTCTGATGGCCATTGAAATAGCGTTCGTAAGGGTGAAAGGGAGGTGTGTGTCTCTTAAAACATTGTGATCTGTGAACAGAATGCTGTGGGGAAGGTGGATGACAGGCATAGCGGAGGAGGGCGGGTAGGAAAAGAGGGCTTGCAAGAAATCTTTGAGTTGCTTGTGGGCACCCTTTTTTCATGGTGAAGACGCCGGTCAACCACACGCAAAAGGGTGCGAGTTCATGTAATGACGCGGAGGGCAGGATAGAGAACAGAATGCAGCGGGCAAGCTTTGAGTTGCTTGGGGGTGCCCTTTCTTAACGGTGAAGAGGCCTGGTAACCTAGTGCCAGACTCGAAAGGGCACCCCATATGGGGTAGGAGCTCATGCGGATGAGACAGGCATAGCGGAGGAGGACGTAATAGGAAAAGAGGGATTGCAAGAAATGATGTGACCCATTGAGAACAGGGAGGGAACAGAATGCAGCGGGCAAGCTTTGAGTTGCTTGGGGGTGCCCTTTTTTATGGTGAAGAGGCCTGTTGACCAGACGCAAAAGGGCACCCCATATGGAGTGGGAGTTCATGTGCAGGATAGGCATAGCGGGGGAGGATGTGATAGGACAAGAGGTGGGGAGCTCACCAGGGATCTCGCATTCACCCCCCGTGGCCATAATGATATCTTTTACGGTGGCTGGCTTTCGTCCCCTCCCTTCTGAGGTATGCATATACATACATATATATATATATGTATCTATCCAAATACTTTTTAGAAGTCTCCCACTTGGGACAGTTCTCACGAACAAAGGAAGCAGATCTGGCAGATCTGTGTCCCTAAAGGCGGGTCAGTCGAGTCAGCTGAGGTACCCTTCAGCAAATTTCTGGTGAATGCCTGTGCGGTGGTCGGAGGTTGCATTGCGATGCTCGGCTGATCACTTTTCCACCAGGGAGGCCGATGTTTCTTTTTTTGTGGAGGTCTTTTGGAAGGGATACAGTATCCATGGTGTCTCGCAGATACCTGTAATAGCTTGTGATGCCTGATTTTCTCACGGATTTCTTTCTCCAAGTGACCAAGTGAGGATGAGCACGATGCTTCTGAAGATCTTGGATGCCATCATAGAAGAAGAGTAGACATGTAGATCCTGAACAAGTAAGTGAAGATGAGAGATGACCTGAAGAATGTGGCTGCAAGTGGCTGTGAAGCAAAGGAGACTTCATCAACTTCATATGGTCCTTACAGATACCTGCACGCCTGCCACGTAAGAACTCTCGAGATTGCGCTGACTCGAAGTAAAAAGAAAGCACTCAGACTGCGTCCCATCAGGAACAGGAGGCCGTTTGGATGCACCGTTTTTCGTGTGTTTACATCATCAATAACGGATGATCAAAACAAACATGAAGTAACAGCACCACGAAACATCACATAAAACATGTGTGAATTAAAACACAAACATCCAACAATACATTAAAAAAAAAATATATACATATAATATAGTATTTGATAAACCAGCAAAAACGAAAACACTACCAAATGTGCAAGTAAAGTGCAGTACAATCAAGCACTGGCAGCAACCCAAGCCGCTGCACTACAAACAAACAAGCACGGGCAACGACAATCAGCAGCAGCAGCAGAAGGACAACAGGGTCGGGAGCCGACTCAGCAGGCTAAGATATACGTAAAATCAGAAACAAAAACACACAATTGAAAAGGATAACTACACGACGATAGTAGAGGTGAGGTCTGGATGTTTGCCTTTGGTGTTTTCAGAAGATCAGAAGGTCAAAGCACTATACGACACGATACAATTCCAATTTAAAACCTTTCTTGGGTGGCGTGGCAGCGTAGAGATCTTCACACCCGCTGACAGACCTTTTTTCGCCAAGCAAAAAATGAAGGCAATGTGTCCGTGTCAATTTCTTGTCTGAGTTTGGAGGCCAATGTAAGGTAAGAGCAGTGTTGCAACTGTTCTCCTTGAGTGTCCTTTTCCTGTAGTTGTTTTCTTTTGCCGCTTCGCCACATCTCCCTTTCTATTTTTTTTGCATTGGCTATGTTATTGCTGATTCATTGTCACTTGGTTCTTGCCCCAGACTCGGCTCTATTCTTTCTCTTCCGGTTGTTTGTGTTCTTGTTGCTCTTTTACAGACATTTTTACCATTTGTCTCTACCTGCTGCCAACCATCACTCTCTTCTACTATATTTTGCTGCTGGGCCCTGCTATTCTGCTGTTTTTGCTACTATCCTTGTTTTGCTTTCTATCTATGCTCTATTTTTACTTTTAAGTGTTTGTTTTCTGTATTTGTTTATTTGGGGGTACTGTTTGCTTTGTTTATATTTTGTGTTTATATCTTTGTTCTTGGATGCTTAAGCAGTTCCCTATTTCTCTATGCTGTTGGTTGATGAGCGGCCCGGGGATGGGGCCCCGGGTTCGTACAGAAGCAAGAGGATTCAATAGGTGTAAGGCACCGGCTGTGTGTATTTTGGGATATATCCCCTTCTACGCCCTGGCTGGGTAGACTGGTCTATTGCTCTTCCTCCTTGCCTGGGAGGGGGGGGGGGTCAACCACCCTCCTGTGGAGGGTCGGTCTCTCGTCGGTCGACCAGTACGTCTTGGGCTCACAGACTCCGGCCCGCCACCTGGCGTGCCGAACTTCCCAGCGTGGGCCAGGGCGCCGAGGATCGACAAGCATCCGCAAGCAGAACTCGAAAAACATGGTTCGAATCGGGTGTCAGTACCTGTGATTCAACTCATGAGTTGGAGCTTCAGAAAGTTTGAAGGTTGTGGTTTCAGAGTGACACACACACACACATACGCAGGGAGATGACTTCGAGATGGGGGGTTCATGTTTTCAACCAGCTTTCTGGATGGCTTTCTTGTGCCACTCCCAATGCATGACAAAAGACATGAGCTGAGTGAGGCGATGTACTGGTTGTTGATACCAGGGGTGCCACAAGCTTAGTCGCAGGAATGGAGCGAACGAGCAGCGATATGGAAGAAGTTCAGGTATTTGTGCATGCCCGTGCCCGTGCCCTTTTCCTTTGACTTTGCAAACCTGCGGTCACTGAAATGCGTATTGTCTTTCCTCTTTAAGATCTTTAAGGGCCCGTCCTACCTGTAACAGTCGGTCAACAATCGTCACTATTTTAGAACACCCAAGCTTTCTTCATGGAGTCCTTTTTCCAATGCCAGTTCATGGCACTTTTCCGTTGAGGTTGTACTTCTTTCGAGACAGGATTGCGAGCACTCTCGCATCCTTGCCCGCACGGAAGCACGGCGGCCCAGCGAAGCAAGCATGCGCACGGTTCCGCGCGCGGAGCATGGGTCTTGCTCGGGCGGTTTCTTGGTCCACGGCAGACGGCAGAAGATGCATAGAATCTGGCATTTCCAAAAGCAAGATGGGTGGAGGTATATAGATGGTGTACTGTAAGTATATGACAATATAGTATGCCATTGAGACTTTGTTGCCCTGAACTAACACTGCAGTAGGTGAGTGTGTGAACATGTGTGAACCATGTGACGGCCATTTTGGGCGATGCGACTGTTCTTAGGACAGTGGTTCAGGGCCATCTGCTGACCTTCATTCTAGGTTCGTGCGGGCCCCAAATCGCTTGATGCTTTGCGCCATTCAAAAATCGCTTCTGTACACTGATTGGATGCAGAGATCGGGATGATTGGCCCTTGTACATTGCAGCCAGGCTTTACATTTTGCCCGTGGAACTGGTGGGCTTGAGTGCTGAAGACTGAGTCATTTCTTGAGCCATTTTACCCACATCCTTCACCAAACCAAACAGTCGCGCCGTCACCAACTCCGATCTGGCGAGACCGGGCCGGCTCCGGGCGGAACGATGGTTGCAACGACGAGACCGAGGCCTTCAAGCGACCTTTGTACATGGCCAGGTGGGTCCGAGGGGGGTTGAACTGGACGGCCCGGTGGTTCCAGGCGGTTCGAGATGAAAGGAAAAGGAGGTGAGGTTGGGGGGTCCAAGGTTCTAAGAGGAGGAAGGTCTAAGGTTCATGAAGGTTCTGGGTTTGGCCAAAGAGCTTTGGCAGTTGGAAGGTGGAGGCTCTTCTTTTGGTCTTGGGTCTGGATCTGGATATGATTCTCTTGTTGCTCTTTCCTTATTCATCCTACAGTACTAGTAGTACTAGAATGTACTAGACTCTTTTTCAGCTTCTCCTTTGATCCTTTTCTGGTTCCAAAAGCCAGAACCAACTCAACTGGCAGACTTCGACACGCGCCGTGGCTCCGGTGGTGCTTCACATCGATGTGGCGTCACGCCCTCGTGCCAGTCTGTGGTGCAACCTCCTCACCCTGCTGTACACCATCAAGGTCAACTACGGAGCGCCGCCCCTGCCGCAGATGACGGGCTTCTCAATGTCCAACTGGAAACAGATGGGCCAGGCGCAGATGGTGCAGATGGTCTGCGTTTTTTTTTTTTTCTCGTTCTTTGAACGTGATGCAATTGAAGCAATCGGCCGTTCCACCTCGTGCTGTATAGTCGGGACTCTGTCGGGGTGCCCCTGTCATCCACGGCTGGATGGGACGAGCCACACCCCTTCGCTCACTCCTTGGATGCACCGGGATGAGACTCTTTGATGCTTGGAGCCACCAGAAATGATCGGTATCATGGGATCAGACGGCGCCCGCTTCTGCGGCGCCCGTGGCTTGCCTTATGGGCAAGCCAGATGGGCAAGCCAGTGGCAAGCCAGTCTTTGGGGCTTGGACGATGGTTTCCACCCCTCGACCACTCCTGGATGATGGGCGCTGTTGACGCCAGGCGGCGCTCCAGACTTTAGCACCATGGGTACAGAAGGCCTCGACCTCAACGCTTCACCAAAAACCGAGAAGCGAGATGGTGGGACACCCTTGATTTAAAAACTGCTGTTTCTTTTTTTTTGCGCCATTCTGGACATCACGAAACAAGCAAGCAAGTATATAATTGTTCTTCGTCGATGTTGGAGTCGATGTTTTCTTTCGATCGATGGAGACACATGTCGATCGTGTGCTGCACGGTTTCTTGGTGCTTCGATCGATGCAGCACGGTCCATCGGCACCGAAAACGAGGCCATGTCTGGCGTGGATTTTCAGTGGCTCTTCTTCGTGCCACTGGCCGAGCAAGTCAGACGAGAGGAGTCCGTCGTGACAGATGAATTCCAGGTCCACACGTCATCCATCGATCGAGAAGTAGTATCCGGAAGATCGAGATTTTGAATGATTTTGACATGTTTTTTGACAAACTGAGTGGTTGCATGTCATGAGTCTAATATCATTAATTCATTTATTTGATCTTATTTTCAACAAACACACTTAGGATTGGGTGTACTGAACTGAAAGCAGTGCCACACGCCGGCCTAGGGTACCATTTCCTAAGAGTACAAGTAAGAATCACCGGATCCTGGAGGGCTTCAAAAGGAAGTGGGGCCAAACGCGCAAGTCGAGATCGAAACGACAGGGTGACGGCGTAGCGTGCAAGTCTACGGAATGTCAAGCTCAACTCAGCAAATGTTAAAAGTCAAGCAGGTACGTGGATCCTGCGTCCAGAATCCATATCAGTGACTCGTAACAGCCTCTTCGTTGGACTGCCACTGTTACAAGTCAGGCAATCCCCCTGCTCTAAACAAGTCAATCCTGTGCAAATTCAAAAGATCCCTGTGACTACAAGGGGCACACACACACACGCCTCCCCAAGGGGAGGCAAAAATTAAGGCTAGGACGAATGTGCAGATGTGCGCGCAGCAAAGACAAAAGGATGAAGACATGAGAAGGAAGACGAGACGAGACAAAAGTGTGTGTGGTTGCGATGAAAGAGAAACAAAGTGCACAGGGACAAACAATGAAACCCACCTCATTGTCGAGACCTGGGCGACCTAACACCTGAGTTAAAAGTAGATGTGCGCGTACACACTAGGGCCCGGACCGTTGTACGCGCAAAAGAACGAAAGGAGTGAGATGAAAGGAAGCAAGGGAGGACATGAAAAGAAAGAGGAAAAGAAGTGTGTGAAGGGTGAGGGTGAAAAGGGAACCAAATGGAGGGGACGGGAACCGATGAAACCGGACCTCATTACAACGACCTGGGAAGACCTGCCTCGTTAAAGTGTGTACGATGTATGTGCACCTAAGAGTCCGACAGGTTCCAATGAACCTGAACAAGCTTTGGTCGCTGGCTTGCCCGAGGGCTGCCACCTTTGACCGCTGCGGTCACGTAAAGGCACGAGCCAGCTTGGAATTCAATACTTCAGCAAGACTTGGCCTAGGGTACCATTTCCTAAGAGTACAAGAAAGAACCGCCGGATCCTGGAGGGCTTCAAAAGGAAGTGGGGCCAAAAGCGCAAGTCGAGATCGAAACGACAGGGTGACGGCGTAGCGTGCAAGTCTGCGGAACGTCAAGCTCAACTCAGCAAATGTTAAAAGTCAAGCAGGTACGTGGATTCTGCGTCCAGAATCCATATCAGTGACTCGTAACAGCCTCTTCGTTGGACTGCCACTGTTACAAGTCAGGCAGTCCCCCTGCTCTAAACAAGTCAATCCTGTGCAAATTCAAAAGAATCCCTGTGACTACAAGGGGCACACACACATGTCGAAAAGGCTGCCAACCTCTTCTTTCAACTGCCCGAAACGAGAATTTCTTGATGCCTCATTACGCATCAGGCTCATTTGGATTGCAGCATACCCATCGGTATGGGCCATTCTCCTGATTGGACGACGCTCACTCTGGTCGGGGAGCTGCCAGTTTTTATTCAGCTAGAGGAGTTCAGAGATGTGGCCAGAGTTCACAGTCTAGGGGGAAGCTGTATACAAAGGGGTTCTTGCGTGTTCTTGTGGAATAAAAACAAGACAAGGAGAGGTAAACAGGAGTTGCATGGGCCGCGGCGTGCGGATTGCTGCGACCCACAAGACATGCGTGCGTGTGTGTGTGTGTGTGTGTCTTCCATCGGTGTGGTCGACGACTCGACGCCGGACGGGTCGAATCCGAACGAAGACCCGAGTCTCCGAGACCCTGCAGCTGGTTTGTGGGATGGTCCATTTCATTCCACTTCCGTGTGATGTGCTCGGAGGGTACTCCTATATATTTTGAGATGCTTTAAGGTTTCCTGAGTTCAGGACATTCTTGTGACTTCACTTCTTGACTGCATGCCTTGATGCTCGTCTCATCCGTTGCGAGAGATCGCGCCTGTCCCTTTTCGCAATGAAGTTTTGGCTTCAGAGACTAAGATGATTTTGAAGTATCCTTCATGTTTCGACGGAGTTTCGTTTCGCATACGCAACCCAAACCACGGTCTTTTTTGCAGAAGCTTGGCGTGTTTCGTCTCGCAGCTACAGCTACAGTATATATGCTATAGCTTTGGACCGGTTCTCGACACTTTTCAAGCAGATTTTTTCACTGCTGCTTCGCATTGCCTCGCAATGGACTTTGATGACCTGGACTCGAGTTCGTTTTCAGTTTTAGAAGTCAGACAACATGCTTTTCCTCCCATTTGTTGCCTTTTTGTTGCTTCTGGTGGAGGCCAGCGGAATTAGGTTGGAGGCTATCGCTGGTAGGTTGGAGGCCATCGTTAGTAGGTTGGAGGCCATCGGTAGTAGGTTGGAGGCCATCGCTAGTAGGTTGGAGGCCATCGCTA
>CAXAMN010026262.1:527861-542969 GCA_963970005.1 Durusdinium trenchii | reverse complement strand
TGAGAAAAGAGATGCTGCTTTCGTATGAGCCTGCCTTCATGTTTCTTTTAGGTTGGAGGCCATTGCTATTAGGTTGGAGGCCATTGCAATTAAAAGGTTGGAGACCATTGCTATTAGGTTGAAGGCCATCGCTATTTGGTTGGAGGCCATCGCTAGTAGGTTGGAGGTATTGGGTTGGAGGGTTGGAGGCCATTGCTATTAGGTTGGAGGCCATCGCTATTTGGGTGGGGGCCATCGCTAGTAGGTTGGAGGTATTAGGTTGGAGGGGTTGGAAGCCATTGCTATTAGGTTGGAGGCCATCGCTATTTGGTTGGAGGCCATCGCTAGTAGGTTGGAGGCCATTGCTATTAAAAGGTTGGAGGCCATTGCTATTAAAAGGTTGGAGGCCATTGCAATTGAAAGGTTGGAGGCCATTGCTACTAGGTTGGAGGCCATCGCTATTTGGTTGGAGGCCATCGCTAGTGGGTTGGAGGCAATCGCTATTAGGTTGGAGGCCATCGCTATTAGGTTGGAGGCCATCGCTATTAGGGTGGAGGCCATCCAAATGCGCGTTCACTTCCACCGGTTCGTTGTTTTTTTCTTTGTCGGTCGTTTCCGGCCGAGGCAATGTCACGCAAGTGCTGAAGTTCACCAAAGCGGCCGAGTGGCAGGAGATCAAGGATTGGATGGACCCCAGGTGGATTTGCGGGTCGAGCACGAATTTGGCACGGTCAGAAGATGTGGACATCATGCAGACCATGACTGACAGGACTTGGTGTTTTTTTGGAATGAACATCACTTTGCAAGTTAGGTGTTCTGATAAATTCGAAAGCGTTCTTAAATAAGAGATCAATCCTTCAGCTTTCAATTGATTGATCCAAATAGGCATTCTTTGAGAGTTTCTCTCCGGGCCAGACAAGCACAGGCTTCTGGATCGCTTCCAGACACGAGCGCACACCACTCAGTTCAAAGAGGCCTTGCCCCTTGGATTGAGTGTTTCAGGTGAATTTATTCGTTGGTTTTTGGACACGAAATCGAAGGTTGATGGCCGTGGGCGGTGTCTCGCTTGCTGAGGCAACTCTACCGCAAGTGGGACCTTTATGGAGTTTTCCACAAGTGGAAGCGAGACAATGGATTGCCGAAGAAATGACCTTGGAAGTGCTTCCAGGGAATTCTTTTGAGGGTCGCCTATGAAAAATTCATGGGAGGACCGTAGTAGAGATCCAACTCTTCGCACATGGATTCAGACGGCTGTGCCAGTGTCGAATGGCACTGTCGCCACAAAAGTTGCAAAAGACCCTTTGGGTGTGGGGTGATAGGATTTGCAGGCAGAAGAGGAAGACAAGGAGCAAAGCTGCATTGATTGTGATTCCAATTCTTGTCCATGACAGGTCAGTGGGCTCCTATTGCAGCAATGAAAGCCTGTCCATCCCTTAGTCACCGTGAAGTCAGCCCAGCATGGAGAGCCTGTGAGTTTGGGATGATGTAGCTGCTGGATGTGGACAAGAGCAGCAGAGCTTCCAGAAGTTGTAAGGGCTCATGAGGAAAGTGAAGTTTCCTGACCAACCTCGCTGTGGCTGGAGCCGCACTCATGAGGAAATTTCTGAGGTTTTGTTGAAGGTTTTTCAATCGCATTGAGATCTATGTCAATCTATGTGTCTATGATCTGTGAATATCTCAACCATTCTCAGCCATGCTTCGTGTTCAGCATTGCTTTCTCAACCAGATTAATCTCTAAGGCCCGAGAGCAGCACTTGGAGAGAAAGTAGAGTTTGGAAGGTGCGTGTCGCGGAGACTTCTAGGGAAAGCGTACGTAGGAACAAGCGAAACGACAATGGGCAACGGTAAAGCGCATGAGTGCAACGGGTACATGACAATGGTCCGTTAAAAGAACATGCAGGTCTGCAACGGGTCCAGGAACAGTCTTTGCGCAAGATCTGTCGTCTGGCGTCAATTCCACTCGGCGCTTGAAACTTTACTCGGTTCCCTAGGCTTTTGCACCTACTTGGGCAAAGCTGAAGTCACAGGAGGCTCAGGCAAGAGACTTTTGCAGGAATTCTCAATATAGCCGTTCTCCAGTCTTGATAGTGACTGATAGCCATACAGATGTTGACCAGCTTTCTTCTCCATTTCAACATACCAGCTTGAAATGCCTGTCAGTAACTTACCCAGCGCCCTTCTTCAGCAAAAACGACCGCCCCCCCCCCGCAAGCTGGGAGAGACCAAAACCGTGTCCGGACGACACGGACGGTGGTCATCCAGCTCGCTCCCACCGAAGTGTGAAGTCTGCCTGGTTTGGTGAGTCCAGGTTCTCCACTACAGTACGCTCGCGGAGATCGTGCTGGGCTTTTGGCTCACGGTGCGACGGACTTTTTCGTGTCTTGTTCGTTTGTTCGGCGGTGGAAGGCGAAGAGCCGGAGGGAGGGAGTGAGGCGCAGTGAGTTCGGCGCAGGTGAGCATGCTGATGCCATGGCGGCAACTGTTCCCCTGCATCCTGTGCGCCTGAATCCTGTTGAAGGATCAGCTGATCAGCCAAACAAAAAGGTTTTTGTTTCCAAAAGCATGTTGAACATTGTTGAACTGCCGTCCATTGCTTTGATTAGGGAGAAAATAGAGAAACAAGGAGACACATGACAAGCCGATTCTTCATCGTTAGTCACAAGCACTGGAGCCTTTCTGATGTCTACGGAGCTTTTCGACATGTCGCAGTTCCTAAGCACCATGATGGGGCCAATTCTAGAAGTCAGGAGAAGTCAGTGACCTTTCCGTTGACTTCGCCCCGACTCTTCCTGCGAGGTACTGGCAGTTCCTGCGGCAACGATTTCAGGCCGAGCCCGGCGGCTTTTGGCGCACCGTCCTGTCGGCGCGTCGTCCCCACGTTCCGTCGTCTCTCGGCCGAGATCGCCGTGCCGGGTGCGGCCCGAGGGACCCGGACCGGACAGGGAGGGAGAAGGACGGAACTTGACGCGTCCGCGCCCACGGAACTCGCCATGGGGGCGGTGGCCAGTGCATTGAAAGAAGAAGTCATCGCCTATTCCTACTTGGCGAGATTGGTGAAACAACTCTTGTTGGACCCGACGGTTCGGTCCAAAACGACCCTGCTGACCTTCTTCAGTGGCTTTATGTCAATTGCCGTGGACGAGATGATCCACCAGTCACAGTGTAGAACGTGTGAGGACGGCTGGGTGGTCTGTTTGTTCAATTTTCTACATGTATCCTTCTTCAACCACCGCAATGTAAGCTTTTTTAGAAGCTAAACATGAAAACGTCCCATGTAATTAGTGTTTTGGCATTAGGTGTGTAACGGTGTTTTTCCGTGAAATATCCTGAGAGCCCCCCGGACTCCCGAGAACAGGACGAAACACCCGTGGAGAACAGGGTCTGCTATGCGTCCTTCTTCTGGATTTGTTCAACAGTTGGTTGGTTTCCAAATCTCTGTTCCCTTCATATCTTGAAGAACTAGGTCCTAAGAGTTGGGGGCGGGGATGTGGTGTCGACCCCCGGCTCGACCTGTTGTTCTTTGTTCTGCGGCCTTCGACCGAGCGAGACTGGGTGACTGGACTCGGACCAGACCAGTTGGATGGGTGTGTAGCTTCAATAGGGAGACCGACACAGCTGGGAAGCTGACCGGTTCGGAACATCCGCGGTGTCGGGGTTTTCGAGGGCGGTGTCGGGGTGTCTCCCTTTTTGGGGCGATGCACACCCAGATAGGGCCCACGACTGGGCAAATGAATGCTTTTTGAATGCTTTTTGCTGCAGAAGAACGGCACAGCAGCAGTGTCATGGAGGGGTAGGGTGTCGAGTTCACGCCCCACGCGCCAAATGGACCGCCCGGAGAGTGGTCTGAACGGACTCATGTCAGGGGTCTCAAGTCACATGGAACTCCTGACCAGGAGTCACACAGGGGATGGCTTTGAGTCCCCAAGTGAGTGGATGTGACAGGGGCACCCCGACTTCCTCCAAGTTCGGCATCCCGACATGTGACTTCTGGGATAAAGGTCGGTATATACTGGGTATTTAAAACAAAAGGCAACAGGATTTGTGATAGCAGGCACCTTCGCTCTCCAGGAGGTCTTGGAGAACGTCTATGGCAAAGACTTGTTTGCATTGCAAGGTAAAGTTGCGCTGATCACGGGGGCGAGCAATGGCCTTGGCCTGGAAAATGCCAGGCTACACATGGTTCGTAGACGTGGAAACCTCACTTGATTTCATATTTAGGGAGACTAGAGTCAGAGATGACTTGGCTCTATATCCTCTATAAACTCAAACTGATTGCCGGCTGGTTTGTTGTGCAGGTGCCTGATGAAATACGGCTGCCATGTGATTTGGGCTGTGCGCAGTCCAGACAAAGCAGCCTCAGTGTTGAACCAGCTTGAGAAAAAGGAGAAGCTCACTGGCAAGGCTTTCGGGACAAATCTCTGCAGAATCTTCAGCCTTTTTTCAACTCTTGCACAGCCCCATGCATTCCCTTGGTTCCCTCCCATTCTAGGTCTCATTCGCATCCATCCTTTTCGTGCAGGCGACGATTCTGAAGATTGAGCTGTCGGATTTGAGTAGCGTGAAGCCCTTCGTTGAGTCTTTTTTAGCTCTAAATCTGCCACTGCACTACCTCATTTGCAACGCAGGGATCATGTCACCAACAGAGTGGCTGCCGTCTAAGCAAGGCTTTGAGCTTCAGTTTGCCACCAACAATTTGAGCCATTTCCTCTTGACGGAGCTTCTTATGCCGAAGTTGAAGGAGACAGCCAAGACCGGTGAGGTTCGCGTTGTGATTCTGTCATCCTTAGCAGGTGCGTCCTGCTATAACTTTGATCCGGCCAAGATCCCGTGTCCGCAAGAGGAATACAATGAGTTCTCAGAGTATGCAGTTTCCAAAGCTGTTGATTGCTTACACGCGAGACACATACAAAAGCATGAGAAGAACATCATTGCCTGTGCTGTGCATCCTGGAATCATTGGAACCGGCCTTGGGGGGTGGGAATCGAGGATTAACCTCCTTGCTCTACAATGGCATGACCATGGCCATGTTCCGGAAGCCTGTAACGAAAGGTGCTGCAACCACCATGTACTGTACAGTGAGTCCAGATGTCACCGAACATAGCCAGAAAGGTGCGTTCTTTTATTTTAATTGTGCTTCTCAGAGACCCCGGAACATCCTGGGTGCTCGAGATGACTTGGTTGAGAAGTGCCACCAACGCCAGCTGGAATTGGTGAAGCCTTTCATGTAGCGCTCGAGCGACCGGCGACCTTTGTAGAGAAGGTGGCCACTGGTTTTCAGACAGACCTGCGAGAGCGAACAAGTCGGTGCCATGCGCAGCGAAACCAGTCAGCTAGGCAGTAGGCGAAGGCGTGTTCCTCTTCACTCACTTCAGCGTGTGCAGCTAGCCGCTAGTCTTGCCATGACTTGCTTCTCTGGATTTGCTCCATGCGATGGGCAGGGGCCACGCTCCGGAGAAGCCCATCTCAAGGCCTGGGCACAGCGAGACGGAAGTCGCTGGAGACCTGCACCGTCCCGGCTTCGACGGAAATCCCGGCTTCGAAGCGTTTTAGGGGGAGAGCAGGGAAACACAGAGTTTGCCAAGCGTGTTTAATCATTAAACAGAAGAGATAATCTTTTGTCTCCAAAACAGGGGAGACTTAGGTTATGTAACCCTGTGGACGCACCTGAACACCGCTCCATCCCCCGCACGAAATAGAATAGGATCCCGGATTCACCATCACCAATCACCACCACCCGCCGTCTGCCTTTTTGGTACAAGTTTGGATGGTGGCCATGCCGCCATCCGGCCATCACTCGCCATCGCTCGTCCAGAGGCTTGGAGGCAACTGGGCGATAAGGCGGCGCCCTTGCTTCAGGCGGCCGAATCGGACGAGTCCGCGGACCGAGCGAGCTGGGCGCTGCGCGTCTTGACTCTGGCGACGATGCCGCCTGAAGCCGATGTCTTGCAATGCCGATGTCTTGCTGACCCATCGGTTGCCATGAGCATCAGTTATTCCAGATTGTGGCCTCTTTATTCCATATGTTGTGTTCCCAAAACCGTATGAGACAACCCCGTGTAACACATGGTTGGTATTTACGAAAGACTTATTGTGATTTGCGTGCCATGCAATCGTTCAGGCCGTTCATGTTTGAATCGACCGCCGTCTCAAACCAGGGAGGGCCGCGACTTTACAGCCGACTGGTTGCGAGAAAAGACCGACCTCGCGAGCGGTCTACCACCACCACGGTCCGGAACCTCGTGCGTCCGTACCTCGTGCTACCACAGCATTTGCATGGTAGCGGAGCTCTGACCTAACCGGGTCATCTCCAGGCACACCTTTTCCACCACAACCTCTCAACACACACACCACAACAACTACACCACAAACCACCACAAGCCACAACAAACTGCTCCATCGGGTCGACAGACCCTAGCACCAATAGGTCGACAGACCTTGGCACCCAGGCCAACATGGCCACCTCCCAGGCCTCGACAAGTCTGGACACGACTAGTTTGAGGGACAACTACATCCCCCAGTTCGATGGCCAACCGCAATCGTATGTTGAATGGAGAAAGCGCATCAACATCTACTACCTCAAGATGAAGCTCCAGAAACGAACTGGAGAATGCTGCCTCAACCTGATTGGCAGTCTTCAGGGAGCAGCTTGGAAAGTGGTGGAGGATTTTGACCTCAAGAACGTTGAGAAGGAGACAGCCTTTGACACCATCCTCGAGCTCCTTGATAAGGCATTCGCCTACGACAACCGAGTCCAAATGCCTCAGGACTTCGAGAATCTTCACTCATGGAGTCAGGAAACCAGGAACCACCATCCTGACCTTCTGCACCGAGTTTGATGAGAAGTTCCGCAAGGTACAAGCCCACGGTGTCAAGCTGCCTTCACAAGTTCTCGGATGGTTCCTTCTCAAAAAGGCCAACGTCACCAAGGAGCAGCGCCAGATGATCCTCACGCAAGCTCCTGGACTCGAACGTCAAAAAGTTCAAGAAGCGTTGTACCTGATCCTGGGACAGGATCACAAGGCCGCCGTCATTGCAGACAAACGACCATTCGGTCGCGGCAAGGGACAACGTGCCTATGTGGTTGATGAAGGTTGGGAGGACGAGAACGTCTTCTATGAAGAAGAGCTTGACGACCAGTTCGACTACGATCAAGTTCCCGTCGAATCCTGGCAAGAAGATGAGTCAACCTTTGACCATGACGCCGGCTATTTCCAGGCCGACGAACTCGAAGAAGAGGAAGGATTCGTTGCCGCCTCAGCTGAATGGGATGTCGATGAGTACGACTCAGCCTATGCCACCTACCTTGATGCTCGGAGACGTTTCGCTGATCTCAAATTGAGCCGTGGCTACCTTCCCATCGTTGCCTTGCAGGACGACAACACGTCACCTTCTGCATCACCACCTCGCTCGCCTTCAAAGGGCAAGGGACCTCGCAAGGGCAAGGGCGGCAAGAAAGGGAAGTCAAGCTCCAGCACAGTTCGCTATCCACCACGCACTGGTGGAAAAGCTCCCGATCCTCGTGCTCGTTCATCGGCAGCAATTCAGTGTCTTCGCTGCGGAGGATCTGGTCACATGGCTGCGAACTGTCCAAAGCAGTCAAAGACTTCAGGTGGTACTTCGTCGCCATCCTCTCCTTCAAACCGACAACACACAGAAGGGATGGCAGCTTCATCGACTCCAATGAATGAAGCCGGACACGTGATCTTTGAAGACCAACAGGGACGACAACGAGTGGATGCAACAATGATCGATCCCGGAGCCTCAGCATACCTCATGGGTACAGGCCCTTTTCATCGATATGTTGAACACCTCAAAGGTCTCCAGTACGACACCGACAGCGTCCAGCTCACCCGAATCCAGCGAGTTTTCCATTTTGGAGGAGATCACAGTGTAACATGTCGCTGGCAAGCACGAGTCCCCGTGTTCTTCAATCACGCCTACGGGTACATCACCGGATTTCTGATCCCTGGCGAAACTCCAATGCTGATGGGCAGACCTGTTTTGGAGAACTTGGGTTTGACCATCAATTTCCAGAAGAAGTTGATGACGTGGGACAATGCTCCTTGGCAAGAGATCACCATCGGTCGCCATGGAGAATACTTGTTGCCGCTCACCTCGGACTTCAGGCCAGAAATGCTCAGTCAGCCACCGTCGTTTGACCTAGTCCTGGCAGATTCCGCCCTCACCGACACTGAGGAGCCCTACACCGTGAACCTAAAGACGTACATGAATGTTGAGGGGGTCTCTCAGGACAGCGGTCATTCGTCGGGAGCTGACGGAAGCAAAAAGGTCATTCTGAAAGACTGGAAGCGCATGGACAACTCCCTGAACCACCATGAGCGACAGCTACAAGCAATGGTGACAGCTGAGTTGCATTCTGGCCCACGTCCTCGCCTTGTTTGGGAGATCTATGCCGGTGCCTCAAGAGTGTCCGAGATCGCTCGATCGCTTGGCTGCAAAGTTGAAGTGTTTGGCTATGAGACCGGTTGGGATTTTGACATTGCATCTCACCGAAAGGCCCTGCTCGACAAACAAGCCGAAGAACTTCCTGATGAAGTGTTTCTTGCACCACGTTGTGGCCTATGGAGCAAGATGCAGAGCCCTTCAGCCAACACAACCGAGCGACAAGAGCGCCTTCGTGAAGAACGACAATATCACCATGATGTCCACCTTCGATTCGTGAGACAGATCTACAGAAGACAAGTTCTTGGAGCCCGACACGCACACCTTGAGCAACCAAAAGAAGCTCTTTCGTGGCAGACACGTGCACTCTCCAGTTTGCCAGGTTTTCATGTCCACTTCCACCAATGTGCCTATGGAGCTTTCTGCAAGGATGTTGACCATCAATGGCGCCCCGTGCTGAAACCTACAGCCTTGAGGACCACAAAGAAAGCCATGGCACAGGCTATGAGCCGTACTTGCGACAAGTCCCACGACCACTGTCGACTTGAAGGACACATGCCTGGTGGACGACTTCGCACGAAGTATTTGGAGGACTATCAACCTGCAATGGCCTCCATCATTGCAGTCAACCTGGCCGCTGAAGAGACTCCACAAACGTGGGATCACGGCTTTGCTGGTGATGAAGCGTCACGATCGCACCAAGGTCGTTTGGTACAGCTGTTGACAAACAATCAACAAGAAGCAGTCCGTGTTGTGCAAAAGCTGCATCGCAATCTTGGACACCCAACACCCGAGAAGCTTGCGACTTGCTTCAGGCTCGAGGCGCTGCTGACACCGTCCTTGAAGTCGCGAAGACCTACAAGTGTGCCAGCTGCGAACATATGCGGAAGCCTGCTCATGCTGCACCATCATCGGCCAAAGTCATCTCCACTTTCAACGAACAGGTACAGTGCGACGTGATGTGGTTGAAATCTGGACAGAACAAGTTTCCAATTCTGTCTATCTTGGACTCAGCCACCAAGTACCAGGCCGCTTCACTACTCCAGGCAGAGCGCACAGATTGTTTGGTTGAAGCTTTGAAGCGTTGCTGGATTGCTCACTTCGGACCTCCTGCTGAACTGTTGACAGATGAAGGCAGAGGATGGTTGTCCGACGACTTCACCAACTTCACCGACGAGCACTCCATCCAGCACACTGTTGCACCAGGCGAAGCTCACGAACGCCTGAGCCTTGTTGAACGACGCCATGCAGTCCTTCGCAAAAGCTGTGAGCTGTATCTCAAGGAAACTGGCCAAGAAGGAGGTAGCGCTGTCCGTGAAAGCCTCATCTATGTTGTGCCTCAGTTGAACGCACAGCCCAATGCCAGCGGTTACAGTCCTTCGCAATGGCTTCTTGGACAACAGCCACAATTCCCTGGAGATCTTCTGAATACTGCACTTTCACCACTACATCTCGAAGGCTCCAAGGGTTTTGAAGAAGAACTGCAAAAGCGAGCAATTGCCCGAATGGCCATCATCCAGACAGATGTTGATCGCAAGCTCAGACGTGGACTCCTTCGTCGCTACTTTGGCAACAGTGCTCAGTTTCAACCAGGTCAACTATGTTTCTACTGGAGAGATGCCAGAGCCCCCGACCTTGTCAAGATTCGCTGGAAAGGCCCCGCTCGTGTTTTGATGAGAGAAGATGATAGCGAAGGCCGACCACAGCTGTACTGGATCAGCCACAAGTCACAACTCCTTCGATGTGCACCCCACCATCTACGACCGGCCATTGATCAAGACACCAGCACCCTCATCGACGGACTCCAGCTCGCTAAGCGAGATATGGCCGCACTTCGAAGTCGTGGAGTGACACGTATGTTGGACTTGAATGTGGTCAACCGCCAGCGACTTGAACATGTGGAGTCGGAGGAGGAAGGCGAAGACTTGGAACAAGAAGAGGAGGAGCACACACAACCACCATTACAGCGTCGCCGACTCAATGCACCAGCTGGTGCGCCACAGGTCGCTACACCGCCACGACCAACGGGCGACACAGACATGATCGAAGTTGATGATACTGCCGAGTACTCACCGACCTCACCAGCACACAGCCAGCATCAACAACAGGCCGAAGAGCCACAAGCATCAGAGCCATTGGCATTACCTCCAGAACGCTCAACACCCGAGCCACTGGCAGATATCCCAGGTGCTGAGCTGCCGGCAGTACCACCTTCAGCACCTCCAACACCCTCTCAGAATGAGCCCTCTGAGGAGCCAAGTCCACCGCCGTCCACAAGCGCTGCACGAATCCCAGCACGACCTCCAGCACCAACACTTGATCCAGCAACAGCTGCTATATCAAGTACCACAACCAGGTGAAACGTTCCAACTGCTGCGCAACAGGTTCGACCAACAAGAGACCATCTCTTTCGGCAACCGCCGAGCACGAGCATTCATAGCACCCACAGAACCTGATACAGAACGCACTTCCTCACAAGCAGTGCATGGAGCTGGCCCCTACGACAAGCCAGCCACAGGATCTGACCCGTTGGAAGGTTGCTGTTTCGAGCTGGATGACCTGGACTGCTCACTACTCCCGCCTGGCTGGCACATCGAAAACGGCTACATCACAATGGACTCCCCGAACCAGGACTACTGGGAGCTGAGAGCCGGTTGTTTGATCAGGCACCACCTAGTACCGAGAAGAACAAAGTTCAGTCCTCAGTCCATGACTGGACGCGAAATGGCACATCTGCCGCTACCGGTGGACCGCCTGGACGACGTTCGCATCGCAGTGCGACGCGTCGGAAGCCAGCTACACCAAGAGTCCGACTTCATCCAGACTGGCAGTGGAAAGCCTTCTCAACAGACCTGGACTGGGATGACCATCTTCCAAGTGAATGGTGAAACCAGGAAAGAGATGGGCATGACCTCACATGACGTTCAAGACGCCCGCCAACTTGGTCGAAAACAAAGAGCCGCAGCCAACAAGAAGATCCAAAAGAACAAGAGCGAGATCAAGGAACGAGAACTGTCTTTGGAGCACCGCCTTTTGTTTCAAGCTGCAAAACAAAAAGAGCTTTCATCCTTTTTCCAGAATGGCGTTTGGCCCTTTCAGACTACAAAGGAAGCATCACCAGAGCGCACCTTGACCAGTCGTATGCTGCTCAAGTGGAGCAAGAACGCTGACGGCTCGCCAAGAGCCAAGGCTCGACTAGTTGTTCGAGGCTATGCCGACGTGGACGCGCTTGCAGGATCCTTAGAGACAGCTTCACCGGCATCCACGAGACTTGGCAAGACCTTGTTCCTGAGCCTCAGCAGTTGTTTGGGATGGACTGGTTGGTCCGCCGATGTTTCCACAGCCTTTTTGCAAGGACTACCGCAGGAAAGAAAGCTTTGGGTGAAACTGCCAGCTGACGCCTTGGCATTCCTTGGAGCCGACTCCGACACCCGCATGTTTTTGCACAAGCCAGTTTATGGCCAGCTTGACGCCCCAAGGCGATGGTTCCTCGAGGCCAGTTCCAGGCTTCGAAAACTTGGCTGGAAGCAACACTCGCTCGACCCTTGTTTTTGGATGTTGTTTGAGCCCCAGTCTCAGAAGCTGGTCGGCCTCCTATGTCTTCACGTCGACGACATGCTGGGAGGTGGAGATTCTCTGTCGGAGACCTACCAGCACATGGAGAAAGAGATCAAAACAATGTTCAACTTCAGAACATGGCAACAAGATGAATCCTTTGAGTACTGTGGTGCCAACATGTCCCGTGAGACCAATGGCACTTGGGTGGTCAGCCATGAAAAGTACCTCCAGAAGATCAAGCCGCTGACCATGGAAAAGGGGAGACCGACACACTCTCCGATGACACCAAAGGAGCAGAGCCTTCTTCGCGGACTGCTCGGAAGCCTTCAGTGGCCAGCCGTGCAGAGCAGCCCACATCTATTAGCAAGCACATCGCTGCTGAGCGGAGAAATGGCCACCGGCTTAGCTGCACCTATGGTCGAAGCTAATCGTCTTCTGAAGTTCGCCAAGCAAAATAGCGACTCGGTCCTGAAGTACCCTCCATTGGGAGAGCTTGACGACCTCAGGCTATCTTGCATGTTCGATGCTGCTCACGGAGTTCGACATGATGGATTTCTACGCCTGCTCACGCACAAACAAGCCTTCGAGGGCGTTGAAACGCCATACCATGTTCTGGAGTGGAAATCCTTCAAGCTACCACGTGTTGCACGCTCATCCCTGGCAGCAGAAGCACAAGCCGCAGGAGCTGCAGCCGACAGTGTTGAGTTTATTGTCAGGTTCTGGAATGAGTTGATGAACCCAGGACTTGATCTGAAGACCAACTTGGCCATGGACAACTCATCGCTGCAGCCAGTGCTCATCACAGACGCAAAAGCGCTGTACGACACATACCACCGTGACGCCTTCAACCACGGGTCCAACGACAAGCGGACCGCCTTGGAAGTGAAAGTCACTCGACAACAAGTCGAGAGCTTCGGTGGCAAGCTGAAATGGGTCTCCTCAGAACGCCAATATGGCGATGGACTCACCAAGTTGTCAGCTCGACAGCTACTGGCTGATCGCTTGAGACATGGAGCGATCAAATACACCTGGGACCCTGAGTACGTGGCCGCCAAAAAGAAGACGGTGGAAAACAGATGGAGCAGTCAACATGAGTTCACAAACACCAAAACACACAACAACGCACGCAACAAGCACCAAACCAACACACAAGGTCCACAACAAACAACAAAGGATGGAACACCATCCATGGACAAGCAAGCCGAACTCGAGAGCCGGAGCACAAGCACTGAACAGTTTGCCGCTCGCGAAGCGATCGAAGCAACCAGTTGCAGCCCCGGTAGGACTCGAACTCGTGCCGCTGGCCATGGCTATGGTTTCCTGGCGCTGATGGCGCTGCTTTGGACACCTCCTGCAGCCGCGCTGCCTGTCTCGAATGAGACGCATGCCGCCGAGGGGCGGTGGCCGCTGCTGCAGACGGTGGTCCTCCTGCTGACCGCCTTTGTGCTTGGCGCTTGGTTTGCCCGCCGCTACTACCTCAAGAAGATACGGAACCTCGAGCGATCTGTCGCTGAGGCCTTGAGCGTTCAAGACCAAGCTGTGGCCTCCATGGACCTGTCACACCAACGCACCTATGAGTGCCAAGTGGCCAATCGTGAGCTGAGAGGCGCGATGGACCTACAAGGAGAAGAACTCGCCCTCACCAGAGACCGTCTCAGAGTTGCTGAAGAACGACTTGCGTTCTTCGAAAGGGACGTCATCACTGGAATTCCTCTCACCGAGGAGGAAGTCACTGGTCGCCGCCTGGCCATCGAGTCGGAAAGCCGAGCTGCGCTGGCCGATGCGAAGGCCATTTTGGACAGGGCCATGAGAGAGCTCAACGAGCACGCTCAGATCTGTCCCATCAGGGACGAGATCTTCATCGCTCCTCGAGGCCGTGTTTGGCATCTTCGACCGGACTGCCGCGTTCTGGTCAATCAGGCCCATGGAGAGCGATCCTATGAATGGTGCACTGCATGTGCATCGATGGACATCACGCCAAATCGATTGCACCCGAACACACAGAGGACTTTGGCTGATGACATCGGCATGTTCCTGGCCCACCACGGAACCGTTTTGTATGAAGCTCGGACCAGAAACGAGCTTTTTCTCCTGCCTTGGATGCAGGGTTGGTTTGGCCCTTGGCCTGCGACAATGCGGGCTGCTGGACTTGTCCCTGAAGGACAAGGATAGGCTGAACGGCCGTGTGTTTTCTTTTCCCTTCTCCGCCTGTGTGATTTGCATGCCATGCAATCGTTCAGGCCGTTCATGTTTGAATCGACCGCCGTCTCAAACCAGGGAGGGCCGCGACTTTACAGCCGACTGGTTGCGAGAAAAGACCGACCTCGCGAGCGGTCTACCACCACCACGGTCCGGAACCTCGTGCGTCCGTACCTCGTGCTACCACAGCATTTGCACTTATGATTATGATCATACGGCCTGCAAACGGACACGGGGACCTGCAACGGACACGGCCTGCTCCCTCTCCGTCCGGGGATTCGCTCATGTGCGAGTGCGGGACGGCGGGACGGTGAGAGAGGCTGCTCCCTTCTTGAACAAGCCGCTGGACATGGCCAAGGCTTGAAGATTTCGATTTCGGAGAGCGTCCCTCGAAATGATGCTCCATCACAATCGACCAAATGCGAGAATATCTGCAACATCAAGGAGGCACTTCTGATCTACTGTAAGCAGTATCACGTGGCACGATGCGCATAGCATCGTATTTAGATATATCAAACGTACATCATTACAATTTTGGCAGTGCTTCCCGCTGCTGCACTTCCCTGTCAGCAGGTGTCAGCAGGTGTCGACACCTCCCTTTCCTTTCTTCCTCTGTCCTCCGTCCGCGTCCGCGTGAGACGTCACCTGTCCAGGGTTGGTTTCAGCCCGCTTGAGCTCGACGTGAGAGCACGAGACCGCATGAACGAGAGCACCCGTGGAAGTGCGACCGTGAGCACCAGTGAACTGCCGAAAGACACAAGGCGGATGAAAGACTGCCTGAGACACAAGTCCAGGGCACAGGCGAGAAGCGCAAGAAAAAGGAAAGGCTGTTAGTTAAGCAGCTGCTTTCGGAGAAAACGGCAGGATCTTGAATCGGACTCTCTGCACTTGAAACTCAAGTTATGATATTGGCAGCAGAACTTGGTAGCCATTTTAGGTCAAGACCACTGGCGGTTTTAACACACAGAT
>CAXAMN010026262.1:479118-527851 GCA_963970005.1 Durusdinium trenchii | reverse complement strand
CTTTACAAACCAACAGAGTTTGTGAGATGGGTTATGCGGTTTAAGTATCCAGTTGAGCCCTCAAGGCTTGCATCTTCAGTTGAAAAAGGGCCAAAGAGCTGCAAGCTGCACTAGGCCAGTCACTAGGCTATGTTAGCGAGTGCAAACGCCTGAATCCACGGATGTGTCCTCCTGAATTTGCTGTCAGGGTGATATGTCATGTTCGTTTTTCGGCCAAGACGCTTCTCTTGCAGTTACGTGGCGGTCATGGTGTTAGCGTTTCTGCTGCGTGTTCATGGAAGAAGGAATCGCAAAGCTTTTGGATCTGAGGATGTGTTATTTCCTTCAGATTATTGTGCTGTTCAGTCGCCCCTTTTCTACAGCAACATTGACAACCTTCCCGAAGTTCCTGACCCGAACGCTGCACAAAGCTTCATCTCAAAACCCTTTGGGCATCAACTGAAGGTGAAGCGGGGAAGCAACTCGCTTTCGCACTTGTTCGGTTTCGTATCTTTTCCTCTCTCTCTCTCTCTGTTTTGGTATCCTTTCGAAATGGGAGAACCCACTGAGAGGCTAAAACCCAGATGCACGAAACCCTGGGGTCCCGGCGGATATTTAGGGTAATATAAATATACATGACAATGACTTGCAACGGCTTTTTGAAAAGCATAGTTACTGTATATATATAATACATATATATATATATATGGGATAGACATTGTAGCAGCAAGTAGCCGTAGCTCCGATGATTAGCGACCAATAAAGGCAAACGGAAAATGGCGACATCAGGGTAAAGACCATCGGATTTAGATGCAAAGAAGGCAAACTGCACCAGAAGACAAGTATCAATACAATTCAATACATATCAATACCAAAAGCTGCGATCCCTAGATAATCACGAGCGGGATTCAGACAACGGAGAAAAGACTCAAGGTGTGCACGTACACTTCATTTCGAAGGACATGCACCTCAATGATCCTCAGTGCATAAAGAGAAGCAGAACGCTGCTGAGCAACATGGAATGCCCAGGCTTTCAAAAGCGCCCAAAGATTTTGCCTCGGACGAGTCCGTCCCTTTTCCTGCCACCCGAAGCAACTCATTGGGATCTTTCTACCAGTGACGAGGCCAGGCACTTTCCTTTCCTGAACATAGCTGAACAACCGCCGATGCAACGGTGGCACTGACGGGTGGCCCAGGTGGCCCCGCGTCGCATGACCACATGGATGCGTACAATCCGGATGGCTTCAAGAAGCTGATCGAGAGCAAAAAGAGAGAGTTCAAAAAACATGCTCAAAGTACTGGCGACATCGAACATGTTTGAGCACCGTTTTTGCCGTTGCAATTCTTTTTTGGATTTATTCTTTGGCGATTTGTTCATTCTTGCCTTCTTCTCCATTACAATCCTTTCACATTGTGGACTTCAGATGTAACTTGGATCTGTGACAAGAGCTGCCATTTCTCGCCACCCTCGCTGCTTAGGGGTCGCTGCTTAGGGGTCGTCAGTTTTGGCATGGAATTTCGCATGGATCAGTGGACGGTGCTGATTTGAAGTTTTACTTTTTCATGCTTAAGAGAGATACATAAGTTTTATCGAGCTGCATGGGTGGTTTGGATCATGTGATTTTGATGGATAACTCTTGCTGGAGAAGTGCAAGATCTTGGACATTGCTCGCACGCAGCGCATTATTGCAGTTGCAGGGCAAACTCCCAGATCGAACTGTGCCGCGTGATTTTCCCCCATGGCACCGGCGCCAGAAGGTTCAGGCGGAGACCAAGCTGCCGCGGTGAAGGCTCCTGTCCAACATGTGATGTCGTCTGACATGGATATGACCCGACACGACTTCAAAGTGAAGATCTGTGGCGGCTACGAGGCCCAAAACACCACCATCAGCTTGGGTTCAGGCATTGCAGTTCAAAGTCGTGATGGTCCAACTCATCCCAGAGAAACCACCAAGAGTCAACCAGTGACCTTTGATGGTGGCCATCGTTATGTGGTGCATGCACCCCGGCCCTGCAGCATTGTCGATCGCTGTTGCCCGGAGCTCAATGTGCCCAATGTCTTGGTCAGTGTCTATGACAAAGATGAACAGCTCGTCGGGCAGCTTGCAGGCTTGGATTGTGGTGACTATGTTTGTTGTGAGGACAAGGACATTGCCTTGAAGAAGGTCTTGGATGGCGATGGAAAGCAACTCTTTGCCATCCGAAGGGCCAGCACTTGCATCGACATGTGCCACTGTTTCGGTCGTGGCTGTCCCTTCGCCGCACGCTGCTTCGGGTGCTTTCCGAAGATTTTGCTTCAATGTCCACACGCCTGCATTCCAAGACGCATCGGAGAAAGTTGCAGTTGTGTGTGCAACACCATCGGCATCCGAAATTGCTGCATTCCTGAAGATGACGGGTGGAGGACTTGTTGCCCTGGCCTCGCCATGCAATGCCAGATGTGGTACGGTATTTTCTGCTGCTGCTGCTCAAGTACATGCCCCTTTGAAGTTTGCATGGGCCCGTGCATTCAGTTTTGTGAGTGTGATAGGTGCTGTCAGTGCGAACTTCCTACGTGCACCTGGTGCAAAGTCTGTGCTTGCGAGTGGCCTGGCCAATGCCTGAAATGCAACTGTTTGTACCCTGAAGTGCCGTGCCTCGACGGTTGCTGCATGAACTGGAAGTTTGACATGGGACCTGGAATATGGCAAACACCCGTCGACCAGCCAGCAGCCGACAAAGCCAGAGTGAGCGGGGTGGTGAAACGGCACCAGCCCACTTTTATGCATGGCATCGACTCCGTGAGTGTGGACTTTCTGAAGGATGTGACGACGGCAGAGAGGCTCGCTTTCTCCTCCGTGATGTATTGGGAGAGCATGAACCAAACTCCTTTCCTGACAGGAGGTATGACACTCTCACGTTGGGAGACATTCAATCCTTTCTTGGACGAGAAGATTCCTTACAAATTTGAAGCTACTCAGCCGTCCTGGAAGCAATTCAAGGACACCGAGTAGGCACCAGGTTTGCTTCCATTTCCGCCGAAGGCTAAGCCTTGAGCTCTTAGGAAGGGATGCAATTCTTGGGGCTTTGGTACTGGCTCACTTACAGAAGGGTTGCACTTGTGTATCGCTTTCTGGGTGAGCCTGGTACCAAGCTAAAAACTGATTCCTTTTAGAAGACGTTCAGCGCGGTGCCAACTGTCATGCCATCTTCGATTAGATATATCTATATATCTATAGATATATTTATGTATAATATATGCATGGGACCTGGGGGTGTGAATGATGAATCCTCGGCAGCTCGGCAGCTCATCATGAGAAGACGTTCAGATGTTGCAGTTGAGTGAGAAGAATCATTGGCACCACACTGAAGGACTCTGCCCCCGACTTCAATTGTGAAGTGCTTGTGCCCAGAGGCTATTCATGCATGGTTTAGGTGACGGGCAAAGCTGGCAAAATCTGCGTTCCTCACGAAAGCTGATTCTTCTCTTTGCTTGCTGGTTGTGATTCAAGGCTGGGGATCTTGGGACGAATCAGCCTGTTGATCTACCCGCAGCGCCCTGGATCTCAGCGTCCGATCTCTGCGTGTCGCCAGCGAACCGCTGCGCGGGACGTCCGGCGCGGGACCTCTGCACGGTTATGGGGGAAGTGACGATGCGGTGGCAGCGCAAGGCCTTCACCTTCCGCGACGAGACCTTTCAGGCGCAGAGTCATGGCCGAGGGGAAACCCGTTGGAAGGGTTCCAGTTCCGGCTGAAAGTTTCGGTGCGAGGATTTCTGCGGCTGACTTACGGCATCCTTCGTGTCACCAGGTGTTTAACTTGTTCCAAAGACGTGGATACGTCGTGCGGAAACATTCTTCGGTTTCCAACAGATGTAATTGATCAGCATGGATCTGGGTCAGTGAGGCCTGGAGGTGTTAGACTTCTGTCAGCAGCTCTCGTCTCCGTCAGCGTTCTTCGCCAGGTAGAGCACTTTGATGTGGCGGAAGCAGAGTCTTCATCTTCCGGTGATGATGAGGAGTGTACACCTCAGCTAGCTGGAAGAGAAGCATTCTTTCTCTAATAGAAGCGGGAAAATGTTCAGCTTCTTTGGGACTCGATCCAGGTCTCTCCAAGCTCGGCTTCAGCGACGTAAACGGGAAGCTCAACTGCAGCGCTGTGAAGCAGAGCTTGGCGCTTGCCTTTGGAGCCTCAAAGCGCAGTTTGTGCTTTTGGTTTGCCTTTGCACATGCTCGGGAAGCTTGAGGCAACCATAGGCAATCCTTGATCCAACCATGTCGAACCTCATCATAGCAATCAGTTAAACATCAATCGCTTGCGCTGTGCTTGATGGTTCGTGCTGCATATAGAACACCTCTGTTTTCCGGTCGTGTCCCCCCGAGGATTGACACGAACCGCGCCGCTCTGCGGCTCTTGGAGGAGTGGCGCTCCAGTTACCGCGGCCTCCGCACGTTGGAGCTGGGTGCCGGCGCCGGCCGGGGCGACCCAGGGAGCCTTCGGCGTTGGGCGCGAAGCAGCCGATATGCAAGGATGGCTGGGTGTCGGGGCAACGAACGATGGAAGTTGAAGTGTTTCACTAAGAACATGGAGCTCTTCAGCTTCGACCATCCAAGCAAACCGAAGCCTCAAACCGAAGCCTCAAACCGCTCCCCATTTGCGACTCGACCTCCCCGAGGCGCGTGCGGGATTGCTTTGGCCTATGATGGCGCCACGTCCACGGTGCCGCGGTTCGACCGGGTGGTCTGGCGCGGGAACAGCGCGAAGTTCCCGCACGAACACCGCGGTGTTCAGGGAGCAGCCGTTTCGGTTTTCAAGGACGTTCGGGATGGTTTCAAGGACAGGCTTCTGCCACGTTCAGAAGACTGAAAGAATCCCAACAGAAAGAATGGCCACAGTAACACTGCTGGTGTGTCGGTTCTAGAACATCGGAGTTGGATTCAGAAAAGGAGTGTGTCTAGTCATCATTCATAGAGCAAGGACACTGTTGGACCAGATGTGATCCTCGGGATTTAGACCGGGATCTGGTTCCAAAACCTGCAGGTCTCTGATGTAGAGGCGCTTCTGCCTCTTCTACAGCGCAATCTGGAGCTGAACGAGTTTCTTGGAGGCTCAACTGGCCGTCGCCGAGGATGTGCGCCGATGTCGAACGAGTTCTGACGGATGGACCAGATCGATAGATGGACAGATGGACAGAGTGCCCATGGGCCCATCGTTCCTGCTTCGGCTTCGGCGGCGTTTTGGCGGTCGACGACGGTGGTTTAGCTGAGGCTTCACACGGCCGAGGTGCGCGCGCATGATTTGGGAGTGTGAGGGTCGCTCAAGCTGTGTGTCCAGATTTTGGGCGTTAAAAGTTTGGAAGTTTGGACACCCCCACTCCAACATCAGAGTGAACAAGAAGGGTTGCAGCGTGAGGGTTCATGGGTTTCTTTGGATCATCTTGGGCCCCACAGCGCCAGGCCATGGCACGCCGTCCCTTTTCCACCGCGCGAGGCCACCGGAGTGGTCCCGCAAGAGGTCGAGGGCATCGTGCCCACGTCGAAGAGGAAGTCCAAAGAAGCTCGTTGGCAGACTGAAAAGGAACGTGATGAATCAATGAAATGATCAAAATGACTGCGAATTGATGGAGAAGACACTGCTGAACAGTGTTTTTTTTGAGGATCTGCTATGATCTGATGATTATAGGGGAGCCATGGGGAGCCCAAGGAACACTTGGTGAAGTAAGGGCCTACATTGATGCCACTGGTTCTTGGGCTGACTTCCAATGTTTCGTTGACATTGTCTCTTGAGGAAAAAACTGGAAGTTCACGCCGGCGGAACAAGCCCACGAGGCCCATTGCAAGACGGCTCACAACAAACCTAGTTCAGCTAAAAAAACTTGAAGGGACACTTTTGAAGATGGCCCATTCTGGGCATTCTGATTGTGCAACCTTCACGTGCCAGGTCCACAATGAAAGGCAGCTGCCAGGCGTTGTGGTTAGTTGAGCAGGGAGTTCCACATGCATGTTGGCATGTTGGGGATCACTTCTTTTCGGGTAGGCGGTGGCCGTGGAGTGGGAGAAGGAGGCTTTGCATCCGACCTTGCCAGAGAAAGCCTTTGACCTCATTGTTGCCTGGCTTCAGCCATGCGGAGGTTCAGTCAGCAATGGAAGAACATACCGGTAGATGAGATTGGATGCCAAAGCCATTCATAGGGAAGACGTGCTGGTCCAGGCTGGTCCAGGATCGAACCCTTGTGACCGTTAAAACGCTCCACGCGTAACGCGTAAACGCGTAAACGCACGCTCCACCCGCCGGCTCAGGTGGTTTGTGATTGCTTGTACGAAAATCGTGACAGCCACTTGGCTGCCGCATCAGATCAGCCAGCTCAGCAGCTCAGCGGCTATGCCTTGAGACACACACAAAGACACTGCCGGGACCTCCGATCTGCACCGGGACAGTGCAGTTCCATGAAGAATGTGGTGCAGATCTTCGGTGGTTCAATGAATTGCCCCAAGGGAGGTCGGAAGATCAGTTCCATCACTTGCTTCATACCATGTGCCCTCCGCCCTCCGCCGTTGGTCGGGTGCCCCGAAAGTCGGGCGGCTTGCCCCGTCCGATTTTTTGGCTCCATAGATCCGACAGAGAGAGAGAGAGAGAGAAAGACAAGGGCTGTGGGGAGTTGATTTCCTCTTCCATCTTCCACCTCCCTCCATCTCTCGCTTCACCGTGATCATCTCTCGTGGTCAGGCTGGGCAGCGCTTCAGCTGCTCCTGGAGCGGCTCCCGGCGGAGGCCAGCGGCGAGCCGAGCGGCGAGCCGGCGGTGCTGTTGGCCTCGGCGGCGCTGCGGAAGCCCTTCCTGGAAGCCTTTGTAGCGCAGCTCGCCAAGGCCAAGGGAAGCCTTTGTAGCCCAAAAAGACTGGAAGTGAGGTGAATCTGTGAATCGAGACAACGAAACGTGTAAGATCTGGAAGTGGGTTGGCATATTTTTTGGGGGGATCACCCATTAATACCCATTATATACTTTCTTTTCGATGACAGTATTGTTGACAAGACAAGGACATGCATGGGGATGAACCGACTGGTGGGATGTCCATTTAGTCGTGGTATCTCCGAATGGATTACGAAGATGATAGTAGTAGAGCATTTCTCATGCTTCACCTATTCTTGCAGGCTGGCTTCACTTTGCTGCGACTTGGCTGCTCATTGACCACGACTGACCCTGCACACGAACCAAAGCAAACCTTCAGAGAAGATCAGACGATCCCTTTTCTTCAGGCAGAAGCAAGAAGGAGGCCACCTGGGAGAAGTTTGCACCGCCATCCTGCAACCTCCGAAGAAGATCCGAACCGATGCATCGTCCGAGCTGGCGGTCGAGGCGCATTGATGCATCGAGGCGCATCCGGGGTTCTTCTGCGCATGCAGAACTGGCTGAAAGCAGTTGTCCGGAGTATCAGGCCTGTATATACACGGTCCCAGCGTCCTCAGGTATTTTTGGGTTGAAATCAATTGAACACATCTAGCATGCACAAGAATTGCAACTCACCAATCTGCAAGGCATGGTGATGCTTCGCAGTGCAGCTCTTTCTGGCTGAAGTGGTGCTTTTGGATGACCACATTTTATGACGAGAAGCATCAAGTCTCGCTGCGCAGAACCCAAGCAGCGCAGTTGAGAAGCTGAAGAAGCTGAAACTTCTTGCACTCAGAAGCGGCTATGGCGCCGATTCATTTCCCCGCCTCAGCAGGGCCGAAGAAAGGACGACGGCCGAAACAGGGCCAATCCAGCGAGCAGCTTGACAGCGCAGCATTGGTGGTGCAGCATATTGGTGAGTGCATTGCGCCAAGTCTGTGAACATCAAGGTGAACGGAAGATTCATGAGCATTATGGAAAATGGAGCCTCTTCAAGGAGGAAGCAGCTCAAGTTCCATTTGTGAGTGGCAGATGTTGCAGGTATCAGCAGCTGACATCGGAGTCATGCTGAGACCGCATCGCAGCAAGGTATACATCTTTGCACACATTACATTTGAGGCTATCCGACCCTCTGCAAGAAATGGACGTTTGTGGTCTCTTTGAGATAGTGTTGTCAGCCACGGCATGTTCTGCAGTGTGATCTTGTATGTTGCCTATGCTGTGACGCCGGCACCACGCTCTAATAGCTGTAGGTGAAAGAGTGCTTGCAGCAACTCGAAGTTGAGCTTCTAATTCGCATGATTTCGTAGAGCTACGTGGGGCAACTCTGGGGCTCATTTCGTCAAGTTACCTGTGATGTTCCTTGGAGCCTGTGATGTTCGCATTCCTGGACAACGAAGCCGTCCGGTTCGCGAAGCCGTCGGACGGCCATGGTTCCGACAGACACGCGGCATGGAGACGGAAGGCCGGCCGAGGTGAGGTTAGCGGAGCTCTAATCGAGGGTGTGTCGGTCATTGGGATAGAGTAATGGCCAATGGGTAGGTCTAGTAGAATCTGGTCGACAGGTCCGGCGATCCTCAACGAACCAGACGCTTCTTTCCGTCCGTGTGACCGTGTGGTCGTTTTCTTTCTTCTTCCGTCTTAACCACGGGTTTGTCTCGTCTCACCACCGGTGCCGTTGGGGCTTCGCTTGTGATCGAGGTCTCCAAGTGGCTCTGAGGCGGGAGAACTCGAAGGATAGGTGATCGGTCTTTCGCACGCAGCTGCGATCGCGCCCCAGGAAGCTCCGATTGGGTTCGCCTCAAGACGAGGAGGCATGAGATGGAACGAGTATTAGAAGCGAGGGTAGGAGGCATGAGTGTTTTCTTTCTCATTGGTTTAAGCAGATGTTGGTGGTGTTTGAATGACCTTTGTGCCAGGACATTTGCTTCGTCTTTCGGCATTTTGCACATGAGGCCTTGCTGGTGTACTGTGGTGTATTATCGTGTGCTTTTTTCCATGTTTTTTGGTGCAAAGTAAAGCGAACATGCCACAGGAAGAGAGAGGCTTGCGGCTTTCGTTCAACTCCAAGAGACCGTCTGGAAACGCATGAAGCGCTTGGGGTTTCCCACCTCCGAACACCACGACTCCGACCGAAACTGCAACGTATATGGTTTTGTTTTAAGATGTTTTAAGCACATACCGAGTTTCGAAGGCTACACGGTCTGCCCGTATGGCGTATGGCCTGGGGGCCGCTGCAGTGAGTTTGACCACAGCTCGCGACACTGAAGGCCTTTGGAGCTGAAGGCTTTGCTGGAGGTGCCCGTCATTGTCGCGCCAAAACCAACATGTCTCAGCACCACTCCAAGGATGCTTCAAATTAAGCACCCCCTACGCCCTACTCCCTACCATTGCTTTACCATGGAAAACCATCTCCAAGCACTCATTGTGTGGTGCTGAGATATCTTCGTGTTTGGTTTAATATGCAGGCCATCGCTATTAGGCCATCGCTATTAGGTTGGAGGCCATTGCTTCTAGGTTGGAGGCCATCCCTCTTAGCGCCATGGCTGGTTCCTTTGACTAGGTTGGATGGCTGGTTGTTCACCCACTTGCACTTGGCTCCATAAAACAACCATCAGGCGCTGCATGCCTCAGTCGCTCCGTCAGGCGCTGCACGGCCCCAGTCCTGAAGGCTTCGCTGAACGGCTCTTCCAGGACGTCGCGGCGAGCGGAGCGGGTGAGAAGGGGGACCTCGACCACGGCGGGGGGGGTCGCAGGAAGAAGAACATATGGAGATCATAGACACAGACACCTGGCTGGACCTTCTGGAGGGGAGACACTTTCCACCTGGACCGGAGATCGGGGTGTCCTGTCGGTCCCGGATGGTAGTGGGCTGGGGCGAAACACGGCGGCGCGTGCACGGTGCACGGTGATGGCGTCCGTCACGCGGCGTCCGTCACGCATCGGAGGCGTGGGCACCGAATGGCTTCCTGACGGAGGGTCGCTTCAAAGCAGGATTCAAGGTACTCATGGAGTGGGAGTGGAGAGTCAGGATGGTGCCATCGTGGATGTGCCAAAGCATGAGATTGAAATGGGTCAAAACCTGGAGCCTGACCAGTCCACCATGTAGCTAGCGAACGATCAGTCTCGCCGGTAGGTCAACCAACCAAGGTATCCTGGTGCCATCACAGCCATGTTACTGATTGTCACTCTAATTGTCACTTGTGAAAGGTCTACGCTGTGCAGCATGAGTCCTGGGTGCAACAATGGTGGCTCGCCACCAGCGGAGGAACCTCCGACCAAGCACCCAGCCAGGCACTTGGTGCCATTAGATTAGAGGCCATCGCTATTAGGTTAGAGGCCATTGTAATTTTTTGGAGGCCATCGGTCTTAGGTTGGAGGCCATCCCTCTTTTGTTGAAGGCCTGCGCACTTAGGTCGGAGGCCATCGCTCTTAGGTTGGAGGCCATCGCCATGAGGTTCATTTGACTATTAGGTTTGATGGCTGGTTGGTTGATGGCTGCGGGGTCTTTCCAAATCAATGCACTGCGCTGGTCGAATTATGCTGGCTCTGAGGTGAGACTCTCGTGCAGGAGGTGCGCAAGGCCGGTTCACGTTGGAAGGTTTGACCATTGACCCTGATCAAATTTGACCATTGGATTCCGAAGAATCTGGGTTCTTGGCATCTGACAGTTTTGGCCAATGTTCCTACTGATTTGCATACCCAACGTATTCCAAAGGGATTGATGCTCATGATTCACGACTTGTTTCCATCCTCCGCGCATTGAAAGGATCATGAAACGGCCAGCTTCGAAGAGTTCCAGAGCTTTGCCAACACTTTGGCCGAGGATTGGTGGTGTTTTTGCATATTCTTTTGATGAGAAGCCTCGGGACCGGACCTGCTCTCGCTTCTTGGTGCAGAGGACTTTGTACCTCCGCCAACTTCATTCTTGCAGGCCGTTTGGAAGGCCAATGTTGGGAGGTAGAGCTGTGGAAGCGCTCTATGGGAGAATGGAGCCAGTCAAACAAAATATTGCTTTGGACTTGAAACTGAGCAGTAGCTATTGTAAAATTAATAGACATGCAGTATGATGATATATGTCCTGTGGCTGGACATATATTGCGGGCCCCCAATCACGATCCCCTTGGACAAGTATCCTATCAACAAAACAGCGCCGAGCCCAAACATATAGGGAAACGTAGAGTTGGAAGACCCCGTCAGCATTGGGTGTTTAAGTCTAACGAAGACATTCATGCATTGCATATAGTCATACTCAATATGATGGAGATCATTTTCAGAATGACTCTATTTTGAGGGCGGCGCACAATCGAGCAATCCAAAAGCGAAGCGCCCAAGCATCCTTCTCGATACTGAGACTCAGTATTGGATGCATTCAGGAAAAAAAAAGATATATACACATATATCTAAGTCCCATGTAGTTTATACTAAGAGATGTACATCAGCGCATCCTTGCTCTTCTCGTCGCCCAACCCTCTTGGTTCCACCAAGTCCAGGCCGCTTGGTTCCCCTGTTTCGCTGGGACCTTTCTCCACCTGAGAGGCGGCCATGGAGCGAGGCCAAAGCTCCACGCTTCAGCCGATCTCCGATGCGGCCAGGGTGGCCCAGGGCTTCAAAGGGTCGACACTTGGGTCGACGGCTTTAACAGAAGGATGTATTTGTTTTTCCTTTTTTTTTGAATTTACTTTTATTTTTTCAGAGCTTAGGGATTCGGCAGCAGTTTGTGACTCCAGTTTGTGACGTGCTTTGTGATGCTTTGTGGGATGACGGACGAGAATCACACGTATCCAAAAACACCTATATGCACTGATGAAAAGCTGTTGAGGTTTGTATGAGTGGGTGCAGTGCATCGTGAGAATGCACCAGCTGGCCTGGACTCCGCGAAGGAACCAGCCTGGCCCACTGGCCGAGGCTTATGATGCGCTGCTCCATGCCTACAGCTCCCAATGGCGCTTGTGGCTGGAAGATTGGATCTCTGAAAGACAGGTGCCAACGATGGTTGATCATCGTTGAAAGGCATAGCCAACCAATGGGCTTTCTCCATCAACAGTGCTTGTCAGACTTTGTTCATTTCTTCAGGTGGTCATGGAGTTGCCGACTGAGCAGGCAGCTCGTTGCGTGCGACATTTGGGACACTCCCAACGGGAGACCACGATAGGCATTCCGTAGCAACGTGCAGTGTGCTGCGCAGTGCGCAGTGGTGTGAATTCGAGGTCTTGAGCCGAGTCGAATAATTCAATATACGAAGGTCTCCAACCAATGGGCTTTTGGTTTATTTTCCTTCTTCCAGGACATCTCTTTGAGCCATACCAAGAGCCATACCAGTTTCTTCCAGGACGAGGAAGTGAAAGCTGCTATCACTGTGCAGCGGCATTATCGCCTCCTCCTCAGTCTTGAAAGCCAAAAAAGGGGACACACACACACAGACACACAGAGTGACACTATCAACAACTTCGCTGAAATTCACGTATGAATGAAACGCGCATATCTTGATAGCGAACCTATTCTTTGACTTGGCTGAATGTCCATGTCGACCTTGCACAAGAAACCTGACGTCGACCAGTCTGGCGACGACCAGTCCAGGTGCTCACAAAGCTCGGCAGAAGGTGAAAAGCAAGCGCGTAGAGGTGGAAAACGAAACTGAACAGAACGAACTCACACAAAGGATATTCTCACAGTGACCCTCCAAATGAACAGACTTAAAAAAACACCCAAAAAAGCGTATTGTTGGGGACCTCTACAATAGGAAGTTGTACTGCCGCATCAAGAAGAACATTCGGTTGGTCATGTTGCACTGCAACAACTCTCGGTGTTCCGATCGATTCCAGAAGCTTTGAGACTAATGCTTTCGATCAGGTACTAACTCACGACCTGGCTGAAACCATGGCCAACAAGGCAAGGATTTGGAAAATCTAGATTGCAGGCCATCGCTATTGGGTTGGAGGCCATTGCTAGTAACTTAGGAGGTTGGAGGCCATCGCTATTGCCTTGTATGGCCAATCAAATCAGTTGAAACTGCCGGGATGCCCACTTTTGGACAATAGGCCAAGTCGGGGTGCCGAACACCTTCACATCCACTGGATGTGACACTCATACCACCTCAACATGGAACGTTTTGCTACAACCACTTGTAGCTGACGGTCTGGGTGATCACCTGTTCCAGGGTCAAGTGAGGTAAGAACAATTATTTTATAACATTCAGTGTATATTTTGCTACAGATGTTGGCAGTCTTTCGATGTATTTAGAGTTTCCGATCAGGGCCGGTTCTTGGGAATGGGATTTTCGAGCTTACTTCAGCGGCTGCTAAGAGCTCCAGTGAGTCATCGTTTGCTTCGACTAGCGGCCCTTTGTTACTATATAATAGCTTCTTGTTCCTAGTAAGGCCGGGAGCTACGTTCGTAGCGATGCCCGATGTTCCGTTCGAGTCGCGATGCCCTTTGTTCCGTTCGTAGCTTCTTGTTCCGTTCGTAAGGCCAGGAGCCCCGATCGTAGCGTCCACTGTTCCTAGTAGCGTCCTTGCCCTTGCTGTGCTCCCAGGAACGGGCTGCGAAGCTTTTTCAACACTTCGCCGGTGGAAAGGCCCGCTGGGCACCGCGCCCAGCGCCCCGTGGTGTGGCGTGTCGCCCAGCGAAGCGTGTCGCCCGTGCCGCCGTGGACGCTGTTTCTGCAGCGACTCGCCAACAGCGTGGCGACCAGGATCACTGGACGGCAGAGGACATGTCCAGATTTTGTACCGCGCTCTGGCAACAAGAACATTTGCCGAAAGCTCAGGCGACCGTCCTAGCTCAGCCGAACCTTGGGATTCATGGACCCATGTGCTGCATCAAAACATAGAAAGATCAAGTATGATAAATATTAATATGTATATATATTTACCATGTATTAGTAAATACCAAAAGAAAGTCTGGCAGACCCATACTATTCTGTAGCACCCCACATAAGATGGTCTTCTATGTCTTCTTGACTTGGATTCATAGACCTTGACAGGCCACCTTCACAGAACCTTCAAAGCAGCGTGCGACGCCGGCTCTTCACACCGACGTCTCGAGGCCTGTGCCGCCACGGATCTTTGGTCTGGATGCCTTGAAGAAGGCCTCGCCACGTCGTCGCAGGAACCTGCCCCACCGACTCCATCGACGTTTTCGCCGACGTGCGGTCACGCGGAGCGTGGCGAGTCGAGTCGACCGACAGCGAGTTCGACCGCCATGGCCATCGGTGGCGTGTCGAAGGTGAACGTGTCGATGTTGCAGTGGTGTGGGTTTTTGGGCGCTCAAAGTCTAGTTTTTGAATTATGTCCTTCTGAAGAGGTCGGATTTGTCGGCAACTCACGGTGTGACACATGGTGCAGGTCCGTGCTCTGGGGGCGAGGTCTTCCAAGTCCAAGGCCAAAGCCACTCAGAGCGAGGACTCCCGCTCTCCCGCTTCTATTTTTGCGAATCGAGAGCGATTCTCAGACATTTTGGAGTAAAGACATTTGGATTTTTCAAAAATGAGAATATCCATCGAGAACTGGAAGACATTTGGACAACTGGAAGACATTGGGATGATAGTTCCAGTTACGCTCCGAAACAGTTTCTGGTCCAGAGGACCTGACAGACCTCGAGGCAGAGATTCTGATGAGGAAGGAGTTTCGGCGTGGAATGTCTGGAGCTCGGCGGTTGGTTTCACTGCCTTTTCTGATTGAAAAGGGTGAGAGCCAGTGAGAGGATGCCTGTTTGCCTGGGCAAACCCAGGATGCCATGGAACCAGAAACGCTTCAAGCAGCTTCAGAAGTGGGAGAGGGCACGCTACAACGAGGCTGGAAGAGAAAGGACGAGAACCAAAATGTTTCTTCACATCAACCAAAGCTATTTCACGCCATATTGGTGTCTCATTAATTGGCCAAGAGGGGAGAGACAGCTTCTTGGACTTTCCATCTCTCAGGTCTATGCTTGCCCATGTTGCCGCGAGCGTTTTCGTGTGGCCCCAACCACCGGAGGCCCAACCGGTGTCGCTGCTGCACGGCGTCGTGTCACCCGGGCCATAGACAGTGTCTTTCTCACAGCCCCTTGGAGGTTAAGGGAGGTCAACCACCCCGACTGGGGGTCCAGGTACGTGATCTGTGGCATGATCAGTTGTGATCAGTGGTGAAAAAGGGCTCAGAACCTCAGTTGCTTCGGGGTGGACCGCCGTGCGAGGCCTGGAGATCGCCAAGGTGGTGGACGAAGGAATGACCCCAGGAGTTCTGGGCTCAGAACAAGGGCGTATACTACTAGTAGCAAGAAGCTACGAACGTAACAAGGGCATTACTACTAGCAAGAAGCTACGAACCGGGCTCCTGGCATCGCTACGAACGGAGCAAGGACGCTACTAATGACCAGAATATCTGATTTAACTTTACACAGCGCGGTGCCTCGCTCGCGTGTCGCGTTCGTCTCGCGACAAAGTTTGGGCCGGGCTGAGCTGTAAGTAGTGAGTGGCGGGTTCACGTCAGGTGGCGGCGTTGACCGGTCCTCAAGCGGCACTACGAGTTGGGTCCATGTCTCAAACTGATGAGTGTCCCTCAATGAGGCGTTTTCGCGTGTTTTGTGGTTGAGAGATGTTTTTCGAGAAGAAGACGAGACGCACTCTTGTGGTCGCGTGGTGTTTTTGTACGGATAATTTAGGGAACTGAATTGGTTCTAAGGATTCGTGGGCGCATGTTTGTGGGAAGTGCTGCACGAAAACTACCGCATCCACATGAGGCGGGCTGCTGCTGATACCATTGTTACTGAAAAGATCTGAAAAGAATCATTATGAAATTAAATGGGGAAACCTTCATCGTCCTTCCTGAGTCCTGGGGAACAAACACATTTCTACCCGAAGCTTCCTTTGCTAACACAAATGCACACTCATGTCAAAAGTCGACTCATAAAACACATATGGCACCTTTTTATATCCAACCGTGCAACCCATTTTGGGACGTGCTGTCACACTGCAGACTATGCAGGATAACTGAAATATGTAAAACTGATTGTCAAGAACACAAGGTAACAAAAGTAACTCGGTTGGGGTGGTTCGCCCCTTTCAAATTGCTCTTGTTTGGCGGCAATTTGCACGCTTTTCACCTTGGGCCCAAAACAAGACTAATTTTTTTTGGGAACATCCTACTTTCCTTTCGATTAACTTGCCAGCCAGATGCAAGGTGGCGGCACTGCACAATCAGGTTGCACGGAACGTTGCGCAGGGTGCGGCCATTTGCGCCTGGAGCCAAGAAGGAATTGGATTCAACTTGGCTTCAAAGGACCACATGCTGTTCACTCAGCCTTTCCCCTTCCTTATATTAAGCTGCTTGAGCTAAATTGAAATTGGAGGGACAATTGTTGGGAACACTTGGCTGTGGGTCAAAACCTTCAGGCCCAGGTTGAGTCCACCAAACATGAATCATGAACTACCAGATCCACCACAGACATGGTCAAGCTTGTTCAGGGTTATCCCGGATCAAGTTTAAAGGATGCTTTGAGGGATACAGATGGTTTTCCACGTTTTTGGACCCCCCAGACCCCCACTGAGGCCTCACGGTCCGGCCCCACGTCCCTCGTCGGGGTCTGCCTCCGAGGCCTTGCCACCCGGCAGCGCTCGGCCCGCCTTGGCGGGGTCCGGTCCCTTAAGCCCCGAAGGTCGTGGCACGGTTTCGGTCGGTCGGACCTCGCGAGTGATCCGTGGCACGGTTTCGGTCGGAGCCCCGTGGTACGGGTCGATCATGGTCGATCCCAACGTGGGCCCCGAAGGGGGTTTGGAGATCCATTCGTGTGGGCGGCGGTGGTGGGACTCACTGCGGTTGGTCCGTTTTTGTTCACGACCGAGTGCAGGAGAGTCCAGGAGTTCGGATGGGAATGTGTGTCCAGACCGGGGGGCCCCTGGTGGTTTAGTTGGTGTTTTCTTTTCGTTTTTTGGGTTCCTGGGGTCTTTCAATTGCAAGCCAAGGCGGCTGTTGCTGGAAGCGGCTGTCTCCGGATCCAGCACTGGTGCACCAGCATCACCGGCTGAAGTTTGTCCATACAATCATACACTCTGAAGAAAAGACCGCTGGTTTCGAAGACCACTGTCCCGATTCCGCTTCTACGACCCTGAGTTCTGTCTTGATCCTTGTAGAAACTCATCGCAGCTCTGCCTCATCTCTCTTCGCATCCTCTTCGCCCTCCAGCTTCTGCTCCTGGCGGACGACGCCGAGCTGGAGGCCGTGAAGCTCGGCCCTCGGAGAACGGCATTCGGAGCGGTGCGGATCTGGTCGCGCGGCCAAGCTGGCGGAGGTTGTGGTTGGCGGCGACGGCGCCCAAGTATCAGGTCTTCAAGGCCTCGCCGCGGCCGGGGTGCCGAGGAGATGGTGGGGGGTCATGGGTGAGGGATGGTGAGGGTGTATGTGCAGGGGGATGAAAAAAGATATGAAAAGACGTGAAACGAGCCAAAAGATCATCAAAGATCTGCAGTTTGGATCAGTTTGGCTCGATTTGGCCTTCCACACCCTTTCAGGTTTCTTTGGGAGAAGGTGGCCTTCTTTGCTCTTGCCATCTCACCGGACTCCCGCTGACTTCCAAGGCAACGGAACCAAGCCTTTGCCAAGGCCTGAAAACTCCACACAGGGCCAAGGCAACACGGTCCTCGAGCCGGGTAGTAGCGATGCCCTTGCTCCTAGTAGCTTCTTGTTACTAGTAGTACGGCGAGGAGCCCCGTTCGTAGCGTCCTTGCTACCTTTTCCATCCTTTCCTTTAAAATCTGAAGTACCACATTGGAGCACCTCATAATTAGTCACTTAGTCGTTCCATAAGAAGACCCCCGAAACCCCTTACCCCTTACGGGTTTGGTGCGTGGGTCTCGACCACCGTTTGCTCTTTGGTGTGCTCGAGGTGTCGGGCCGGGAGCTTGCTGCCATCCTCATGGTGTCAAGCTCAGTCGAGAGGCTGGTTGAGACGCCAACCAAAGGTAGACACCCAGGTGCAAGGAGGTGCAAGGATATGAGAAGTTGATCGATCCAGATTAGATATTCAGAATAAGAGCATGCAAGGTGCGGCTTGGGGTATCTTCGAGATCCAGAAGCATCAAGAACAAGCACATTCAACAGACTCCCACTCCAGACTAGTCTGTAGTAGTCTTGGAGACGGTTCCCGGCTGTGCCCCACTCGAGACGACTTCGAGGCAACTCCTGTAACCTTTGAACAATTGCCCTTGGTCGGTCGCCCAGGTCGATTTCCGCCGCCGTTCGGTCGGTGGTCCGGGTCGGGCCGGGCAGTTGGCAGCGCGCTGCTTCTTCCGGCGCGACGCCCGAAGGGCTGGTGGATGCTCTGCCCCTCGCCCCTCGCGCTGAGGAGACGGGTCAGTTGGACTATGTTCTCATGACCTGCTCTGCTGGTCAGGCGACGCATGCGACGGATGTCCAAGCTAATGTCGGGGTTGGCTCTCAGCAAGATACAGTCAAGAGTCAAGAGATGTCAAGGTTAAGCATTCAGGTACCACTGGCTGGTTGATCTTGTGCCAAGCTGTTTTCGGCCCGACTGGCAGATACCAATGCTTCGCGAGTGTCAAGACGATGCACCTTTCACCATCACTAGCAGGAGGCAGGTCATGCGCACAGCCACGCCTGGCTCGTTTGGAGTGAATTGAGGAGCCACCCATCTAATAGCAATGGCCTCCAACCCAAAAGGAATGTCCTCCAACCTAATAGCGATGGCCTCCGGCCTAAGAGCGATGGCCTCCAGCCTACTAGCGTTGGCGTCTAAGCCAAGAGCGGTGGCCTCCAACCTAAGCGTGATGGTCTCCAACCTAGAAGCAATGACCTCCAACCTAAGAGCAATGGCCTTCAACCTAGAACCTGAGTGACCTTTGCGAGCCACCAACCACGCCATGTGTGGTCTTCTTCCTATCAAAAACAGGGGTCCAGTGGGCTCTAGGCCAACCATCTAACTAGACTCGATCTTCGGCCGCCACACCGATCTGCTGGGACGTGGATCGGGTGTCGCGATCTCGCGACGCGTCGTTGGATCGTGTGTCGCAACCGGAGAAAGGCCGCGGGTGGTTTGCTTGCTGGACGCCACCTCTGAAGTGCACCAAGCCTTACAAAGTCACCTGGAGGCGGTACAGGAGGCGATGGCCTTGTTTACGAAGAAGACAACGATGCGGCGGCTTCTTCTTTGGTCTCTGGTTTTGTTTCAGCACCTCTAGAGATCCGTCCGAACAGCTGCGGAGCCCTGCGTTGTCCCTTTTGCCTACTAGATTTTTAGCTAAAACAGAGTATCGACACTTGAAATCTGAACACAGTTTTTGAAGTGGAATCTTGATTAGAATATATATATATATATATAAAGTTATAATGTAATATATATAGTATAAATCCCCAATTGGATTGTAAAACTCATCATATGCGGGGTACAGTTGTCCTTTCAGGCACACCAGTCTAAACGTTTTTTTGTGCAACTGCTTGACTCCACACACAAACACGTGTTCGTTCTTGGATTTTGGTGCCAAACACTTTGTTCAGGCAAAAGGGCACATGTTCAAGGCTTTGAATCACTTGGAGGCACTGAGCGTAACCGTGAGAGCAATACTTCCGTGAGAGCGACGTGGGTGGGTTGGTCTTGACTATTCAGGGGACTTAGATGGACATGGCCTCCAACCTAGACCTACTAGCTATAGCCTCCATCCCAATAGTGATGGCCTCCATTCTAAGAGCGATGGCCTCCAGGGCCAGTTTTGACTATTCAGGAGACTTAGATGGACTTAGTAAATAGATGTTAAATAGTGAGACTCACTGCACTGAACAGTTTGATGTCGAGCAACATAATCTGACTGTGGTTGAGTGGTTGATGAAGCAAGAAGCTAGATCAAGCTCTGATGGAACAACCCGAGAAAAAACACAAATCTCTAAAGAGCTCTCTCTATCTTATTCTATCTTCATTTTGGTTGGCGGGCCCGCCAGATGGAAAACTGTGCTGGAATGTTTATACCAGAAATATCATCGTGCAATGCAGGCGGCGCAGTTTGATGGTCAAGAAGGACAAGCACAGGCTTGACAGTTTGATGTCTTAAGGACTATTATTCGTCCTCAATCCTGAGACCTGAGACTCAACCATGGTTGCACCAGAACGGCAGGTGCGCCTCGAAGACTTTCGTCCGGGGAGCCCACCGCCAAACCGCTTCGGAACCGCGGAGCCCCGCGGAGCCGTCGGGTTCTGAGGTCGGCACGTCTCCCGCTTCCCGGCAGTCGTCCGCCTGGAAGCGGAGGTGGGGGGGAAGAGATCGGTCGGGTGAGAAGCGGAGCAGGTGTGAGAATGCGGGGATGGGGCTGAACATGAAAGGACATCGGTCAATATGATCGATTTCGGATATTGTGCGCTTGTACGCTAGTATTTACAGAGGTGTTCCGGTGAGTCATAGTTGAGATCGCCTCTTTTCTATGTGCGAGGCCAGGCCTGAACGCATCTGAAAACGCTTGGCTTGACCTGTGAAGCAGGAGGTACCAGAGGCACCCGAGCTGCCCTTGGGTTTTACGGGGTGCGCGGCCCAGGGTCTCATCTCCTCACTATGTGTGGTGAGTTGCAGAGCAGAGCTCAACTTAGGCCCCTTCAGCCCTTGAGGAGACGTGCGGTCAGACAGGACGCGAGTTCACGTGCATGAAAGCCTCGTGCAGTTCTACAGATGGTGTACTTGCTCCAAGGGGGCACAAAAGGGCTCGAGGACATTTACAGACATTTTGCCGACAGGAGCAGGTGTCCAGCGATGAAACTGAAGAATCTGACAGCCCTACACTGCAGGCGCTGTTTTTCTTCCTGAGAAAACCGAGAGGAACTTCTGCAACGACTCTGAGGAATTCTTGGGAACCCGAACTTCTTCGTACAGTTTCATGGGCAATTTTTTTGCATCACTTGCAGACTTTCATACACTTTCCCATGGCTTGTCTCATTGTTTCTCCATGGCTTGTCTCATTTTCCTCATGTTGGCACCGAGGCCCCAAGCCCTCGCCTCAATTTCCAAGATTTCGCTAGTTTCCTTTTATTTCCTTCAGTGAGCTGTGTTCTTTGAGGCTCAAAACCGGCTAAGCCCGCAACACCTCCAGCGGAAGCAAAGAACTTGGAGAGCTTCGAGACATGATGAGACGGAAGATAAAACTACATTGCACTCAGATTCTGAAGACGAAAGGCACAGATGCCGCGTTTCAGATGGTGTTCATGTGCTGATATGATACCAATACCAAGGACCTTGTCTTGTCCTGTTGAGGATATCCTGCCTTGGTGTGAAGCTGAGGCGCCCAAGACTGATTTGCTGCGCTTCTTCTGAGTGTGGTGCTGGGACCATCGCCGCTCAGAGCACCTGATGGCCAAGATTCATTTTCAAGGAGCAGACCAACGATGGCTCTGGAGATCTATGACTGGTTTTGATTTTAACGATTTTTGGGGCGTCCAGGGGAGCAATACCACCCGGTCGGATTAGGTCTACCAAAAGAACTGTGGTCTACGGTAGCTGGGCATTGACTTCTCTATTCCGAATTTAGACATCCCATTCTAAAATGTTTATGAAAAGTTTTTTTCATGGACATCCCATTCTAAAACGTCTAACCATTCCTTGTTTTTCGGTGTTTTGTTTCTTCGCGAGCGGTCCCTGACACCAGGAGCAGCGTCTTCGCAGCCGGTCAAGCTCGAGCGGTCAAGCTCGCGACGCGAGGTGAGGGTTCGGGCCGAGAACAGCCCTTTTCGGGTCTGAAAGATCAAGCCCTTTTCGTCTGCCGACTGTTTCGGTGTCTGCCGACTGCGCTTTTCATCTTCGCAAGAAGCAATGTGACGTGCCATTTTGTTCTCCAACATGATGCAATGTGATGCAATGTGCGCATGAAGCAAAGAAGGATGGAACTTGATGGAACGTGTTACTCCGCTGGAGCAGGTATCGAGCACAATGGAGGGATAGCGCAGGGCAGCGGACGTCCTTGAGCTGAAGCAAAGCTTGCAAGATCCTGGAAGTATGTTTGGTACCGTGGACATACCTTCAGGTAGTTTAGGAGTAGGAGGATCCAGCATCAGCAGATCCTCCTCCAAGTTCAAGCAGAATCTCTTGGAAATGAGCAGATGCGAAGCTAGCTCTTTCCTTTGTGGCAATTTGAGCAACACATGTTGGGCGAAGAAGAAGAAGCTCGAATTGCACGCGGATAAAAAGACCGAGAATCACCTAGCATCTCTAAGAACACTCAGCCGTTCCTTGTTCCAAGGTTTCATGAACATTTCGACGACTTTCTGAGTATCTCCTGAACCTGCGAGATTTGCTTCAGCCTCAAACATTCATGTTCAGTCCCGGTCAAATGTTCAATCTATTCGATCGATCCACTTCGCTGGAGTCCTACATTCCCACGACCCATGCTAATCTCTAGAACAACGGATGTACGTTTTTTTGAAGAATCACACCTCCACGACATGCCATACCGTTACTTACTACGCACCCCGACCGTCCAAGATGAAGAGCCAATAGATGATCACACATCGTTTTTCCAAAAGTTAACACTTTGCATGTGGAGTCCGGTGGATGTCCTATCTTCAGAAGAGGACACAAGAATGGGTCTCCATGAGGGTCTCCATGCTTTCAATGATTGCTCCAGCATTAAGGAAAACCATCATATGCCTTGTCAATCCTTGTCATATAAGGTCTTGCATAGACCCATGGTTTGCTTCACATGTTCTGCTGCATTGCTGTGAAGTGTGGATCAGTGAGACCGCTCTTGTTTGGTTTTGGCCTTGAAAGAAGCATCAGAAACAGGAGGGTGTACAGACTGCACGAGCGTGTGGCCCTCATGCTGAACAAATCCTGCAGCACCTCAGACTCCAAGAATGGTAGGCTCAAAAGGTAGGACCCAGGAACCTGCAGGTTTTGGACTATACCAGGCCTATGTTTGAGCCATAGCCCTATTATGAAGTGGGGATTGTTTGGGCTCCGCAGTCTCCGCAGTCGTATGGCAGTTAAAATGACATCATAGCGGCTTTGAGTAGCTTTTTGCAGCCCGGCCTCTCTTGTCTTGAACCACCGAGGGCAAGCTGCCAGAGCATTGCAATCGAGGACAGCATCCGCAGAAAGCCGCAGCCGCGAGTTGTTTGTTTTTTTGTTTTTTGCAATGGCTTCACAGCTGCAGGATTTGTTCTCTCAAGTGAGCTATATATGCTATATTCAATCTGAAAACATATGAAAACGTGTGCAGGAAAACCCACCGCAGCCCCAGGCCGTCGGATGTGTGTCCGTCGGATGAAAAAGGCGGTCTTCGCTGACTCTCCGTGGGCGCCAGGTGAAGAAATCTCAGCGGCAACTGACTCTCTTTGCCACGTCTTTGCCCGGTGAAGGCATCGAGCCAAAAGAAGATCCATGGCTTCTTTTCCACCAGAGACATTGGTGTCTGCTTGCCTTTTCCCAATGTGGCCGCTCTATGCCACCATCTCGGATCACCTTGCCAGGTGCCAAAAAGTCGACGACGCCAAGTGGCACACGCAAGGTCCAGCGCAAGGATGCGACGTCAGGCGCGTGGCTTCCTGTCAGAGTGAAGGATTCTTCCCAGCGTTGGAGCAGGGAACAAGGCAAACAAGGAGAATGAGAAGCCAAAGAAAGGAACAAAGCGACCGATGCTCCCATCCTTCTTGTCAGGGACCTAACACCTGTGGATGGGCAGTGTTGATTTTGTGCTTTTGGCATCTTTTGGCTGCTGGTGATTCATTCTTGCTGGATCTTGCTGGTGATTCTGGCTGCATGTTTGCTATACCATTTTTGTTTGAGGATTTGGCTGTGCTTCTCTGCAGTGCTTCTGTATAACTATTTCTCTGTTGGACTCGGTCCTAGACAGTATCATTTGCAATTCCTCAGGTTTCAGGAGCATGCCCAGTCCGAGCCCTCAGTTCCGAGCCACGTGGAGGTCTTCATGACGGCCGGACGAGACGGAAGAGGCCGGACGGCGGCCGGGTCGAAAGGAACTGGGTTTTCTCTCTTTCGTCCTGGTTCTTTCAGTTCTTTCGCATCGTTCTTGTAATGAACAACGCGTGCTGGCAAGTGATAGAATCACGAAAGGTAGAATTTGGCAGACGTTGCCAATGAGCTGTAAACACCCATGGTGAAACCTACCGAGGTGGCTCGGTGACGCGAGCCGTGACTGTGGAGCAGCTTGAAGCACTGGTGCTGGGCATCAAGTTTAGAACAAAGGAACTCTGGAAACAAACACAGAATTGATGATGGAAAACCCTTGGATCAAGTGAAGTCACTTTTTCTTTGAACATTTCACCTGGAATGGGATGTTGTATGTGTGCCGCAAAAACGTGCATGTTCGTATGGTATCTGAGGTGCCAGTGTCCTTCATCCCGCAATTGCTTCCGCCAACCTTTGCAGATCATATCCTCCGCTCCTTCATGCAGGAGGCCAACAAATATCAAAAAAAACGGTGGTCTTCGCTGAAATTCGTGAAACGGAGAACAACCGTCCAAGCCCACTGTAAAACCCTATATTATATACACCCCCAAATAGATAGAAAAGTAGATCCCCACTCAAAATGTGGAAACCATTTCTACTCTGGCTCGGACATGTATTAGAAGCCGTTCTTATCTATTTGGGGACCACCAAAAACACAAGGTGACTTGACTTTACGGGATACACTTTTTCGTTGGACTCTAAGCGGCATCACCGGGGCCGCTTGTTCACGCGGTGAGGCCAAGAATTGGCATAGCTCCAAGCCACTGGGCAAATTTGCCACAAAACTCGCGAGCCACGTACTTGTGACGGGTCGAACGAACACGCGGGGAGCTCGGGGAGCTCGGAGCTCCTCTCGCCGTTTTCACGAGAACGCCGTTCCAAACGGCACCCGACTCTGATTTCTTCACCTTGAAGCACCCAGTAGTGCACCCAGTCTTCTTCTCAACGCAGGATGCGACGGTGAAACGATGTGAAACCGGACTTGCTCTGAAATGGAATTCACGGTACGTGAAACTCGTTTTTCCATGTTTCCACCTTTATATGGACATGCAACATCATGCACGCACCTTGCGCACATGATTTCTATGGACGTTCTTTTCATGTCTTTTCCACGGTGGATCCTCAGGCGTTGGCTCTACGAGCGCGAGATCGAGCCTTTGGTGAAGCAATCCCCCAAGAATCCAGTCCCCGGTCCCAGTGGTCCCTTGAAAGCATCTAGATAGCCTACACCAACCCAGAAAAATCTGTGGAAAGATAGATCCAACATGATCCAACAATCTAACATCAATGTATGTAGGGCAGATTTTCCTGCATTGACCCTTAAAACATGTTCAAACCACCTCAATGAGAGCAAATATGTCATACAATGGATATGATATGATTGTTTGGAAATGCTTTTGGCTGCTGCACACCAAAACGAAGAGCCGCAAGAGTCTTCTTCACGTTTTCCAAAGAGGACATAGTATGATTAGTATGGAGGGAATAAACGCTACAACATCAGCTGGTTGGTGTTCACGACAGAATCAAGGGGGTTTGCCTCGACAATTAAACCAAATTGCCACCGAGATGTATTCCGGTCCAGTCACCCTTCCAGCAACCGAGTGACCTTAGGAAAGCCATCGCATTGAGTCGGGCTTTCGCTGCTTGGCTTGTTAGCCATCTTCCCACGAAATCGGACGATGCCGTCTTCGAAACTCTTTAAGACGGGCTTAAAAAGTATGCAGTATACGGAGTGGGGAGAAGGCTGACAGGGTGATTTGGTTGCCAGACTGATTTGGTTTCCATCATTTCCGAGGTTTTGACCACATGGGCATCACTTCAACACGTTGGGAGACCAGCGGCTTTGGTGATGACTTGAGGCATTTGCGTGCTCAGGCACGAAGGGGACGGAGCCAGCTGGGGTAGAGTTGGATATGAAGGCAACAAGGCAACACGAACTCATGGCTGTGGACCCCAAGGAGTTTCGTTAAGCTTTCTAGCTGTGCCATCCTAAGTCACATCCGAAGCTTTCGACTGGGAATCGTTTCACCTGTAACAAGAAGCTTTTTCGTATGTATGTTTAAGCCATATTAAGCATCTAACTCCCAGGAGTCAATCCCGCCAGATAGTGACTGGACTACTGTCTTCTTAGAGGGAGGATCCAATGAGTCATCAGCGATATCGCCCTTTGCACTGGCAGACTGGCAGGTGACCACAGCAGTGCAGCAGGCCCGAGCGAAGCTGAGGCAGATGTGGCGCACGGGCGAGAGGCCTGGAACTTAGCTTGACCGTCTCCAAGGGGGACTTCGTTGGAGGTTTTCCTGTTGAGCGTTTGCTACCCTTGGCAGTACCCTGCAGATGGCTAGCAGGATTCTGCAGAGGGTTCCATGTCTTTTGGGCTGGCCGCGCAGGCCCTTGACCAAAGAAGACCTGGCGCAGGAGACGGTTGCCCTAGCCAGTCGTGGGCAGCGACTTGCCTCCGAGAGTATCGAATGGCTTGTGCCTTGGAGCGATGGCGTTGCTGGAACCGCTTGTTCTTATCAATCCCAAAAGATAAAGAACCGTTCAATGAAATTATAATGACATGTTTTCCACACTTCTCTCCAACTCTGTTTCACACCGCAAAAGTACCCAATACACACAGTACTCAATTGTCTTGCCACACTTCGGCCACTTTCAGCTACACAGTCCGGCTCGATCGGCTTGTATTCGCCGAGGTGCGTTATGCAAGCAGCTATGCAAAGTCATGGCGTTGGGAGCCAAACTTTTGCGTGGCCAACCTCTATCGAGATCAGGCAGCAGAAATGGGTGAATGACAACGCAAGACAACTGGTGGCACACTGCGGATTGACAAGGTCTAGACCGCTTCAGCATTTTAGGAAGATGTCCAATTAGATGCCGGTCATGGTTTTTCTTTATGTAATTTTATGTCATTTTATGTCTATAGTCTATAATCATTTCACACTCTGATTCACATGGTCAGAGCCACTGCCTTCAAGTCCAGTGAATTTGGCCATTTGACACGTTTATAGGAGGACTTCCTGGGAGCGCACAGTGATCCGGTGGAGACCATTGGACCTTGGGCCATCATTGCATCAGTGACCTTCGGAGCAGCAAGGCAGTTTCGTATGAAACCCGTGGGCACAGTCCAGACGAATGCTGAAGGCAGGAAGGTTCGGTTCTGTCACCAAAATGTTCAAAAACAAGGAGCCAGGGTGACTGAGATAGAGTGTTTGCTTGTTTTTCATAGATCTTTCCGGTGATTTTACCCGGATTTGGCTGACTTCGTGAAGTTCAGAGACCGCCCGTGACACATGTCGATGCCAGGTGGTGGGCGCATCACTTCCTTCAGCATTCGGCTGCCACACAATTCTGCACTCATTTGTTGGGAAGGTTTTCAGGAGTTCTGGCGCCACGAGGTGAGTGTTTGGACGCCGCGAGGTGTGTTGGATGCTCCGACTCTTTTCCTTTTTTTTCCAGATTTTGGTGCAACAGCTAGAAAGACTCGCTGGGACAACGTTCACGAACTTGTTCGTCGGACCAGCATGGATTTGGATTTCACCAGGTGCCCAAAGACAAGGGCTTGAAAGTACATAGCATCAGCGGGGCAGCTCGTTTGAACTTTACCTTTCGCAAATCGGTGTCTCAGATGCAGCTGGAGAATGGAAGACTCTGGCAGTTCATAGTAGACTGTGATAGGCTGAGTAGATTTTCCTTAAATAAGAAACATTGTATGTTCTTGTCATGTGCATATCCTATCCTTGCAAATGACATGTACTGTATTTGATGTGATTTCCTGGATTCTGGATGATGTGCAATCTTCGCAGAGGTCGGTGCTGTAGCTGCCCGCAAGCCCTTATGCCATTGTGGGCGCAAAGCGGATTTGAAGCCCGCCCCTCCGGCATGCTTGGTCCGGAAACGAACACGTGAAGAGGACGACCTCGAAGATGCCCTTGAAATCCAAACCGGTGATGCACCAAGGCGAGATGTATTTTTCATTTCATGGCCGTCAGCTCAAGCTCAAGCTTGTGGCTGAAAGCGCGCGTTGCCCAAAAGCTGAGTTATGCCATGTTATGCCAGGCCACCCCTCTTGGTAGAGTATATGTCGAAATGCAGAAGAAACATATAGTATATGCCAACATAGTTCAACTTCAACCCTCTTGGTGAAGTATGTTGAAGCCATTTTGGCACTGGTCTTTTGGTACACCGGTCCGGCTGAGCTGAGACACGGCTCTATGGGTGTAGCTCAGACACAGGGCGTAACTTGATTTTCTGGAAGCGGAAATAGATCAGTCTACCCAGCCGGAGGGGGACCCCTCCATAGTACGAAGTCCACCTTTTTCTTCAGGACAGATCGCAGAAGATTCGGAAAACCCTTGAAGACCTGCCAGGTGTTGAAGGCCTCACGCAACCGTGGGCGATATTTCTGGTCCTGTCGGAATCCACGCGTGAAGATCCTTGGTCGGCACCTGAAGAAGCAACTCATGCCGCGGACTTTGATGGTTTTTTCTTTGAGTGGATTTTGCTTGAACATCTGAAGCTTGTCACTGTTGGTTCCCACATGTTTAAACAAGTTGGAGTCCATGTTGGTTCCCAAAACGCCTCTCGATGCATTACTGGACGCCGGTCCTGTTTGAGGAAAGGCACCTATCGCACCTGCGACTTCTTCCAGTGGGACGATGAGCTGGTGGGTGGTCCGACTGGCAAAGTCCCCAAAGCTGCGGCTCCGAACCCGGCTCAGTCCCGCTTGGTTTCGGCAGGAGCTGCGGCACAATCCTGCTTGGTGTAGGTCACAGGATGCACAAGGCTAGCGGCTACTTCTGCACCTGCAGGTTCTTGGTCTGATTTTGTCAGGAGCCCCAAGTGAAGGTCCTCAAGTTCTTAATTCACAAGTCCGATCAGCTTGAGCTATCACTGGCTGACTGGGAGGGTGTTTGGAGAATCAGAAGCAGAGTTTTTTGTTCGGCATTGCTTTTAATTCTCTGATTAATTAGAGTTCTGAATTGATCTGAATTGCTTAATTGGATTTTGCTCGGAATTTGAGTCGTGCTTGGAGACTCAGATGAATGCAGCACGCATGAATTTCGAACAAAAAGGTCGAATATGACGGCACTTGGAGCTTATTGATGCAGATTCAATCATGTGTTTCGAGTTCATTTCAGGATATTTCAGGTTTCCTGAATGCAATCGCCTTTACTGGAATCAGGTGATGAAACACCATGATGAGGCTTCATGGGCCGCCATTTGCTGCTCAGCATTGCTCAATTAGTTGTAGTAGACATGGCCAAAGGATGGAAAAGTGTGGCCCCGCCATGCGCTCAGGACACTAGCTGCTAGCTGAGAGAAGTTTGGGGAAGGTGATGTATGAATGGGGACAGCTTTTGAGAAACGATGAGATGTGGCAATGAATCATTGTTGTCTTCAAAGGCATGGTGGAGCCGCTCTCCCAACGCTGGGCACTCAGAAAGATCACCACTGGCGAGTTTGCCAAGTAACCTTCATCGGACAACATAAATTGCCAATCAACCGTGTTCAAAATGCTTGAGTCGAGTGAATGGTGGGTTCTTGAAAATTTTGCAAGGCCAAGTATCTCTTTTAGATGAGCTTGCCAGCGCGGTAAGCAGTGGCTGCCTCAAGTTGTATTACAGTACAGGATGTCATTCAGTTTGCATAATATACATATATGCAGAAGCTAGGTTGCCTTCCCTTGTTCATGGAGAGCAACAAAACCGTTAATTACTACAGGGGCCGAGCATGCGTGTGACACCATTTTCTTTATTAACGGAGCTCACAAAAACAAGCGATGCAGTGCTCTGCCTGTGCCCAGGTGGCTCACTACAGGCCAGGTGGACGGATTTGGATGGATCGACACGTGGCAGATTCCGGTTCAACACATGCGGAACAGGCGCGACCATGCGGAAGTCAGGTGCCAGAGGAAGAGACCAATGCATTGGAGGCAAGGGGCTTAGAATGACTGTCGCCGATGCGGCACCTGCAGGGCACATTTGTGATCGTTTTTGCGACTTCGTCTCCAGAGATTCTTTCGACTTCATTACTGTCGATCATGGAGGCCTTTCATAGACACTGGCAGTCGGTGCGCAATAATCATGTGCAGCACGAGGCCTGTTGAAATGGAGTGCGTTGTGTTGAAATGGACGCATACCATTATGCAGAGGATTGTTGCTCCTTGGATTTGGATGTTCCTTATAAATTTCTTATTTCAACCTCGAAGAACGATAACAAAGAAGGCATGAAAACGCCTTTTTGACCGTTGCTACTTACGACCATATGCGTTCTTTTTTGAAGTCCAAGTCTTTCGCCAGGGCTCAAAACGGCGAGGGCGTTGGCAATGGACAGCTGGGCTGAATGGCTTTGATGAGCTGAATGGATGTTCAGATGGATTTGTCTTTTTTTGCACCATTTGTTTCAGCTTTTTGTACAGCTTGTTCGATCCTTGACCGCAGGATTTGTCAGATTCAAGAGATTTGCAACTCTGCATGTGAAGAGCCCTTTGGTCGAAAAAAAAGCAGATCATGTCAAAACCACCGATCGGAAGTCGGATCATTTTCTCCGTCCTCAGCCGAGATCCTTCATTCCACCGCTGAGGCTTGATGCCGTGCTGGGCCAGCTAACAGAGTTGGATCGGCAGAGGTGTGAGGCGCGGTTTCAGCGAAAGACAAAAGCGGAGCGGCTGTGGAGCCGGAGAGACGCCGCGGAGCCTTTGGAGAGACGAAAAAGACCCTTTCTGCTAGCGGCCACTGTCTTCAGTATGGGTGACATTTGCAGTATGTTGCAGCTATAGACTGAGACAATTCAAACACCTACATACACCTAATTACCGCCTACTTGCAAGAAACTGGTTGTTTCATCCTCCTTCACGCAGTTGCACGTGCATTCCACCAGACAAGACATTGTCAGATGCGTCAGATGCAGGTGCTTCGCAAAACCACAGCGTTGCACAAGGAATGTGAGCAGATGGTTCAGGCCACAAAGCAGATGTATGATTCAGCAATCTAAGTGACCACCTTGCGCCAGGACCAGGAACGTTTGGCAAGTGAAGCCGAGGTTCCTTTCTTTTTTCGTCCGACGGCCCCACGGCCCCACGGCCCCCCACGCGTCCGTCGAGTCAACTAGACTCCGTCCAGGCTCTTGCTGAACGGCTTGACTTCTTTGACCGTGTGGCCGATGTGGCGTGCGGGTGCCTGGAATTTCTGTTGGCTGTCCTGGACCTGGAATTTCCGGCCAGTGTGGAAAAAGGTGGTGGCCTTTCGTGTTGAGTTTCGATGAAGCTTTCAGAACACAAGTTCAGCAAGCTCATGAAGCAGCTCGCCTCAAGCTGCTCATGAAGCACTGATAACAGCTTCTAGACCACGTGGGTGTGAAATTGCTACTTGGTGCAAGGTGCATGTTAGATCATCAATCAGCCAACGGTTTGCTTGCCGCAGCAGCCTGAGCGAGAGAGAGAGAGGGAGAGAGAGGGAGAGAGTTCATGATCCCCGTTGCTTGCACGGAAAAGCGAATAGAAACATCATGTCAGATATTTATAGTGTATAGATCGTAGATGACTAATTTAACGGTCGTGAATCTCAGGAATTGGGCTAAAACCTGCAAAAGCGATAAGCCCCCTTCAAAAGCGATAACCTCAGAGCGATGGCCTCCAACCTAAGAGCGATGGCCTCCAACCTAGTAGCGGCGATGGCCTCCAACCTAAGAGCGATGGCCTCCAACCTAGTAGCGATGGCCTCCAACCTAAGAGTGATGGCCTCCAACCTAAGAGCGATGGCCTCCAACCTACTAGCGATCGCCTCCAACCTATAGATCGTAGATGAATGGTAAAGGTGAGTCCTTTTCACATACGAAGGAATTTCATTGCAGATTTGTCGTTTAGATCAGGCATTTCAGTTGACAAAGTGTTGCTTGTCAGTGAAGTGCGTTCTGCAGACTGGAACCTCGACTGGCAGCACGTCCAAAACCTAAAGTCAAGGAAGGCATACAAGAGGAATGAGCTGGCTGCACTTCTTCATATACATATATATATATTACTTTATAGTATATATATAGCATTTATATAATATAAGTCTTAATATGAGAACACATGCGAAACACATGGTGCCTTGACTTCAAAGAAGTGTCATTTCAGAACGTTTCCTGTTCACACACTACTGAGCACGAAGAGAGCAGGCATTTGCTTATTGGCTTGTCACGTTTTTGTCATTTCTGTTGCTCTTCTTTTTGGGTCATTCTTTCCTACACAGAATTGAACTCATCCCAGGTCCGGAAACCAATCGGAGTTTGCCTCGGCTCTCAAGCTCAGCTCTAGCTCCACCTGGTCCAAGCTTTTCCCCTTTCATTCCACCCGGTCCACCCGGTCCGGTCCATAAGTCGACGTTCTCGTCTCGACGTCGACGTCGACGGCATCGATTCAGGTGCTGGATCAAATCGATGGCTCGATCGAATTTCTGGAGGCGGACGGATGATTCGCCTCGCCCCGTTCGACCGAAGCAACTCTTTCCGACCGTGCCGGGTCCCCGTGCACGTGTGGCGCGGTGGTTGAGTTCACCACGCGTCTTTCTGCTCATGGTGTCCACGTGGGGACACCGTGAGCCGCTTCGGAAGCGAGGTGGGTGGTGCGTGCGACGAACGGTCTGGCGGTCTGATCGGGGCCGAAGGACGAAGGAATTCGGAATGTTTTGGATGTTCGTTTCATGTGTGCAAAGAAAGATGAAGCAGAGATTTGCAGTGGTTGCATATGGTTGCATCGATGGTGTTTTTTCCCAATGCTCGAGCCGGGCTCTATCCTAAGTGTTTTGGAGTCTGGGCCACATTTGTGTTGATCCTCTGCATCCTCCCAGGCGCATCCAGACTTCTGTTGGAGACTTGATCGAGAGTCAAGACCTGTGCCGAAAAGCCTTCAATGATGTCCAAATTCCTTTGAGGTCAAGCGCAACCCTATACGCATCAGTGCTGGAGCTGAGCTGTTTGGTACGTTTGGTGTGCAAACACATTGCATCCGTGGACCGTTTCCATTCTATTCACTTCTTTTTTTGCCCAGAACCGTTGCAGAAGAACAACCAATGCCGACGTTGGCCGGCCTTGTTGAACATATCCCCTTCAACTTAAATGGCGATGTTATGCTATGTTACTGTTACTGTAAATCAAGTATAATCGGTCATGACCCAACACATATATATAATATATCAGAGGCCAGAGAGAAGGCCAGAGCTCCCAAATGTCCTGATGCAGCCCTGGGGGCTCAACCCTCAGGTTCGAACACCTTCGGAACAGGGCCTGTTTGGCTCTCCGCAAGGGAAACCTGATCCGTCCAGTCGTCCGTCCGACATGACGTGACGTGACGTGACGTGACGTGTGTTCCGGAGGCGGACTTGTTGGGGAGAAGTCCGTTGAGAGTCCAATGAGATGTTTTTTTTTCCACTTTCTTTTTTTCCGAAACCGGTTGAGGTTCTAGTCACGACATATCATAAATTTCTATGGGAACAGAACGATGTGGAACAGGGTTTTGTGAATTTCAGTTTCAGGGGCTCGACCCGAAGAAGTCACAAAGGGCACCAGTTTCGCTGAGAGGCTCCAGTCGTCCTTTCAGTCGGAAGCTCGAGGCTCCACGGTGACGAGAAGCTTGGAAAAGAGCTTGGCACAAGTCATGTCCTGAGAGCAAGTCGTGAACACTTCCTTCCTCCTGCGGAGGCGCCGATACCTATAGTAGAGATGATTGGTTTGATCGACACTGATACTTGGAGTAGTCATATTCATTCCTATGTAGCTACACAACACTTATCTGGTTGTCATCCAAAAGACAGAGTAAAGCTTTGCTCAGGTAGAGCAACAGATGAAGGAAGGAGATTCTGTACAAACGCAGGCCCAGTGGCGCCAGTGGCCAGGTTCAAACGCGTGAAAAAGGGACCATGGCCCAAATGAGTTCACAAGCACTGAAGGCGACCAGCTGACCAAATATTAGCACATGTTTTACCTTTGTTTGTTTGCTTCTGATTGTTGTGTGCTGACGTCTTCCGGCAGGTCTTTTACAATCGCTTTAAAGCAGCAGCCACCAGCTACAGGCGCCATCCGAAGCGGAGACCTTCGGAGACTTCGCCGTCTTGCTGGGCGAAGACTCGCCGAAGACTCGCACGAAACACTCGTCTTTCAACACTCGTCTTCACTGCCAAATCGAAGGAAAGGACCTGTTCGGGGCAAGATTGGGTTCAGAGCCTTGTGCCATCTGGTGCCCTTGTGCGTCGAAACGACGCTTTCTCAGGCCGCTGCTTTCTTTGCTTCACCAACGAGTAGATATCCACGAAACCTACACAGTGCGCCTCCTTGTGGCCCCACCGAAGGGTTTGACCGATGCTTGAGAGTTTGAGAGTTATTTTTTTGTGTGTTTTTGGAGGTGACCTTGACCATGTCTTGACCTTTCCTTTCTTGAGGTCACACTGGAGGAGTTGGAAGGTTTCTTTGTACATCTTCGGCTGAAACTCTTATCTTTGCCAGTCTCATTCTCAGCTGGGAGAACTACATGTCGCATGTCGGTATGCTTCCGATGTTTCAAGCTGTTTCTATTTCTACCAGGAGTCACATGGAGTTGGGTGATGTTTAGTCCCATCCAGTGAGTGGAGTAGCTGGGCACCCCGACTTCCTCCATGTTCGAACCCGTCTTGTGACTGCTGGTAGTTCTTTCTTCAGATCTTCACCGTTGGATCATGTAGTGTTTTCGCATGCCAGGTGTCGACGCATTTGCAGCCCGTGTTCCCAGGACTTCGGAACCAAAACCACCCTGGCTTCACCAACTCACGTGCCACGTTCGGTCGCGACGCCTTCGGGCCGGTGTTCACGAAGACCCGACCGTGAGGTCCATCGTCCACAAAGACTTGGAGATGAGTCAGTGGCTCGCCTCAGCTGGTGGTGGCGGCTCATGGGGGGCTTCCGCTTCAAACTCACTCAGGCTCACTCATTCGGTAGGTGGACCGTGATGGACTAGTCCGTTCACCGGGCTGGCCTATTCGTTCGTTCCTGTTCTGTGGTCTGTTCAAGGTTTTCCAACCCGTGATGAAGGGTCTTAATGTGAACCCAATGGCGATCTGACCAAAGGCATCAAAAGCTGCAATGAAAAAGAGGTGGCAAGAAACCATATCCTTGGCTGACTCAGGCTTGCGCCGGCAACCCGCCAGGAGAGCGGGTTCACGAAGAAGACATGACAGTGAACAAAATTTCAACGACAATCTGATCGCTGAAAGACACGTGATTCAAATTGAAACCCTTCACATCCATTCACATCCTGTGAACTTCTAGGCCAGCGCCTACATTTTGGAGATCTCGCAGTTGGAGCGCCAGTGCTTTGAGGCACAGACCTGCACCGCATGACCTGCGTCCTGAACCGCTTCTCGTGGCAACCGCATCAACGAGGCATACTTCGAGCTGAGGCAGCCGCAAGAGGCGAGAACGGCAAGTGGTTGAAGTCTGTGGATGGAAAAAAAAAAGAGGATGAATTCCACGAATTGAGGAATTGGGCGATCCTTTGAAGATGTTGGATCGCACCTCGGATCCAAGGCTTTGAGATCTTTGATGGAGACCATTGCGGACATTTTCTACCAGACTCTTGGGCACTTTGCGATTCTGAAAACACCAATTTTGTGGTCAGAAAGCATCGGTCGAAATGCCAGAGCCAAAAACTGATTGGCATGTCATGACACGTCGTTTTCTGTTCACCATCCTACATGCTGTTTTTAGTTTCATTAGTTGCATCCGAATTACTTGATATTATGTTCTCCATTCAACTACTGGTATATTCAACTCAAACAAGCCGTCCTGGGTGTCCCAGGACCATGAGGCCCTTAGTCCACAGCTCAGGATCTCCGCTGCCTCGGCTTGCGCATCGGATCGCATGGGATCCGTTGCTCCAAAAAACATCCATTCTTGGTACCAGCTGCTTCCATTCGGGGTTACCTGGCTGGACAACCCTGCTTATAGGTCACCATTGGACACGTGACAGACAGCGCCCAAGCGTCCGCGCTCTCGCAAGCTTTCTGATCGTGGGAGCAACCGGTCGGTCGTGCGACCTAGGTGCTTGCTTGCAACTCCATCGACTCCTTGAGAGAGATTGCTGACTGCTTGTGGCCTCGGCGCGGATTGAACACATCGGTTCACATCGGATGGGTGGGACGTGAGCGTCGCTCGTGACGGTCGCAACGTGCTAAGCTTGCGCAGCGACGAGCGACGTGTATAGGTGTGTTTCACCCAGATGACGGGTGTGAAGAAGCAAGATGTCTTTTCGCCAGGCAGATGGATGTCCTGGAGCCACAGCGGTGCAAGTCTCAGAAGCATTTGGAGGTCACATTTTCGCGAGGCACTGGAATGGCCTACCGTGGATCCCCGAAACAACCCCGGCTCCAAATGTAGGTCAATGTGATGCAATATGACTTTGGAATACTTTGGGTGACCGCTGAAACATGAACAGATTCCTCTATTGTTCTCTAAACTTGGGGCTCCACCTGTGCTCCGTGGTGCCGGTCCACTAACTCAGTCCCTGTATGTCGCTCGGCTCCACCCTCGAGGCGCTCGAGCGATGGACTGGTGTCGTTCCTGGGAGTGGTCTATCGGCTCCACAAGGCGAAAGCGATGGTCGACCGACCGATGGCGTCACGGATGGGTTTTGGGGGACGCCGAGCAAAGAGAGGGCGGAGTCACGGACGGGAAGACGAACTTCAAGGCTGCAAGGCGGACCGGGGTTCTGTTCTGGAGCGGCGGACCGAGCGGCAGGATGTTCAAGAGAAGCTGATCTACAGAGCCTGATACCCGGAACGAACGACGAAAGAATGTGCTTTAGTTTGTACAGGTGCTGCGTGTGGCCTTTTTGTGTCTTCTGTGCAAATGATTGGTGAGGTGGAGATGTATATCCGAGATGACATCAAGGGGTGCTCCTGCAAAGTTTGAACTCATACCAGGACCATCCAGTGTAGGGTGTCCTGGCTGGACTACCTTACACATCCCCACACATCCCTTAGGGATCTCCAGCCAGGACACCCTTGGATGCTCCAGGTACTTTGGTTTACACTCCCTGGACGACCATTTTCCTCCGTCTATGGGTCGTGAGTTCCAGGGAGAGTATAAGTGCCAGGATCTTTTCCTTGGTGATGTGAGGTATGTCCCGAGCAGTTCTGATATGGACTACCCGTTGGGATGCTGAGATAGACTTAGGGAAGTCAGACCCACAATGTTCACACGATCTTTGTTCGCGAACATGGGCAGATGTCATCAGACATACCGACATGCTGTCCTTTTTCGAGTTAAGGTCTATGCTATACAGCTGTGACTCAGAGGCCAATCAGGCCGCTTCCCGCTTCTCCGGGTGGAGAGCCAGCTCGCAGCGAGAACAGATTCTCTTGAGTGGACAGCTGAGCAGCTCAAGCTTCCGGCTGAACCGCTTCAGGATCCGGATCCGATGCTGGGCGAATTCCGCAAAGGCGGCGATGAAGGGGTTAGACCGGGTTAGATATTAGATCACGATGTTTTGCATGTTTGCGGATGTCCAAAACGCTCTCAAAGTCTCAACCATATATGTTTGAAAGACTCTGAAAGATTGTGAGAGTACATTCATCATGACCCTTTGATTCAACTTCATCAATCAAACCACGTCTCACCAACACGCTACGAACCAACGAACCAAACCCCGTCTCACATGACTGTCGGTTCCAGCGCAGCCACTTCTTCGCACATCTTCGCGCGAGGCTGGTTTCCATCACTGCCCCGCACGCTCTCCATCCTGGTGCGCCGCCGCACCGGAAAACCGCGTCGTCACAGCGAAAGACGCGGTCCACGCGTTCCGCGCTCGCGAAGGCGAAGATTTATCGAGTTCTGGAGATGTCCACCTTCCAAGGGCGCGGAGCCAAGAGCCCTTTTTTCCCCATGCGACCGGTGTTTGAGCTAGAATTGGGTTGCCGGATTGGTGGATGTAATAGGAAGATTCCTTCACCTGGTGCGTCTTGTAGCCATCAATCAAGGCTTGACACACATGTTTTCTTTATTTATAAAGGCTTGACACACATGCTACGTGCATGGCTGCCATGCGTCATGTCACTAGCTTTTTTTCTGTCTGAAGCTTGCTCCAACTATGAGGATTGCACAGGAAGCAGTGGATCTTTGCATGCATACCTTGAAGGAGGCTCGATACCATTCGTCCGATTCGGATTCCCGTTCTCATGCTGCGCACGCATACCGCATGCACGCACTTCTGCCGCGCACGAGGCATCCCAAGTCCTAGCACGAAGGTCGTTGCCCAGTTCCTCGGAACTGCAGGTGGAAGTGACGAAGTTGCAGATCACTTTTTGCTTTGGACACACTGACACACTGACGAGCAAGCGTGCTACCTGACAGGCAGTGCTACCTTTGGTGCAAATGATGGACTCGCAGCTCTTTCTTGTGAAGCATCTCCTGCAAGATGCTGAGAAGTGACACACAATCTGAAGCTTCATAAGCTCAGTCTTGCAAAGAGCCAGCCATAGCATAGAGGGTTCCATCAAGTCCCATGCAGCTCATCTTTCGGCCACTTCCCACCTTTAGCCTCTTTCTTCCCTCGCACGGTCGCCACGGTCGCTCTGCTTGGCGGTCGCAGGCTTCTCCGAGAGCAAGTGGCGGCCTTCGAGTGCGAACTGGTCGGGCAACGGAGCCGTTGACCGTTCCAGACCGTTACACTCCCGAAAACTCACATGGAAGTGGATGGCACCACCTGTTTGTAGTGGAAAATGGATGAACAAGGGGCCATTCTCCACTTCCATGATAGTTCCAGGGAGTGTAGATTCTTGGTCTGGCTCAAGCGAACGACACCCATTCTGGCCCCCAAATCCCAAAAAGAAGAGAGCTGCGCAACTTCCTGAGGTGGTCAGTGAGAAGTACTTCAACTTCGGAAATCTCTGGGAGGCACTGTGAGATGAGCATGCCCCTTTTGAGAAGCTTCTTTTTTGCACCATTTTCATGGACGGTCAACACTGGGGGGTTTTGTGATGTGCTTTTCGCAGGGTCTCCTAGTATCTCATGCATGTATTGTCTCATTTTCTGTACTATAGATGTCCGTAGTGTCTATCATAGGCCTATGCCTCGCGACACCGAGTGACACAGAGTAATTGGACTGCGAGGCTTTGAATCTAAAGCTGCCAGATGGGATCCTGGGTATCCTCAAGCCCACCATCTATCAAGCTGAGGCGAGAACCTCGAGATCTCGACGATCGGTCGACTCACATGTGGGATACGACTCAGGACAAAACCGATCCCAACGGCAGGGGCCAACGGCTTTGTTACGGTGCTCCGTCGATGTTCTGAAGTTCTGAACCTTAAGATTCTTTTGCTTATTGGTAGTTAATCTCGGTTTCACCAACCAGTTTGGACACTAGTTGTTGGGTTTCCAGTCGTTGCCGCTTCAGGTAGACAGCAAGAAAGACATTGAGTCAGAGCTGAAGGTGCGGTTTCTTTGTTCGTTTGCCCGTCGTGCCCGTCGGGTGGACAGCGGTCATATGCGGTCATCCGTCGTGGTCGGGGGGGCGTGACAGTGGTAGGATCGACAGTGGTGGAAAGAATTTCATGTGTTTTTTTGGTCTGTTTTTTGCGCAGTCTGCCTGTGAAGCTTTGATCACCAATATCACAGCCACGGCCTCAAATGCTGAGAGCAGATCAAAGTTGTCCAAAGTCTGGAGGAGAGTCTTCTTCGCGGGATAAGAGATCCCTTTTTCTCCACCTTTTGCACAAAACTGTGAAGACATGTCCTTTGCGACTGGAGGACGACTGGAACCAAGGCTCACATCACTCAGCCATTGGCCGTGTCGACCTTAGCCGAGAGTACCGGAAGCGAAACGCCTTACGGTGTCCGTTTCGCTCAAAACCCAGTGGTTTCAGAAGAGATGACACTACCCAATGATGTCCTTTTACATGGGAGTCCAGATAAATTACTGGGGATTGTGCCATCTACTCACTGAAGATCTCTGAAGTAAATGTATGTAAGTATTGAGTTCATTGTCTCAAAATTTGCCTCCATGTTGCTGTGAATGGCAAGGGCATGGCCATTCTCGGAAGAATGGGGAAGACATGGCTATGCTGATTGGAGGGACATTGGTCAAAGTCGCTTCGTCGTTCGACCAAGTTCCACCAGGCGATGAACATGAAGATTGGCAACTTCTTGGCCAATCCTCAGGCATGTCTCGAATGGTTGCATGTGAAGTGTTCAAGCCATGACGCCTGTTCAACGAAACGTCGCACCTGAAACAGGTGGATCGAGCTTCCTTGAAGGACCAGCGAATCATGATGGTCAGTCTATTTGGGATGTGCATATGTGCATGCATGTGTCAAGGAAGCACTTTCAGGACTATTCTCACAATTCATGATGGATTCAGCGTCTTTGAAATTGTCGCTTTTCGCAGGATCAAAGCTTCATGCAGGAAGAGTTGCGGAATGTGATTGGCACCTTGACAAGAATTGCTTCATTGAACTGAGGCTTAGCTTGATTTGGATCGGCAGTGAGTTCGTTTGCTGATGGCGTTGTTCGAAGCGAGCTTCCGGGACTCCATCCGAAGATTTTCATGGCTTCACTTTAGACAAATCCAAGCAGAAGCGGACAAGAATTGGATCCTCTGCGAGCCCTTTTCAACGTAAGGCACTTTCCTGGACACTGTGAAAGTGAAAGTGCCTTTTGCAACCGCGTGCCTTGGTTGAAGAATGGTCGAACACTGGCAAAGGGATCTCATTTCGGCTGTTGATTGGATGGAAGACACATTGTCAGCTGGTCTTTCTTGAACCACTCGAAGTGGATCGAACTGGGGCTGCGAACTGGATCCTTTGTGGCGTCATGGATGCATCCCCATTGCATCGGCCTTTGACACGTGCAGGCACATCCGCCTCTACTTGTCTACGCCGGGAGGCAAGTCGCTGGTGTTTCTCAATGTGAGAGACTTCGCATCAAAACTTAAAACTTTATGTTGGTCTACATGAAAAGAGGATGTCTTCACGGCCATGGGACAGTGCAAAAACCCGCCACGGGTCAAGAAAACCTGCCGAACATGAAGGATGAACATTGTCCAAGTGTATTTGTTTAAGACATTGTATGACATTGCCCATGTTGAGCTTCTTGATCTGAAAGCGGAATTCCAGATGTTCTCATTGACATCGATGTTTTTGCCCTCGACCTCCCTGGATACCCCGTTGATCACGATGCCCTCGCACTATACCGCCTCGATCATGCCTGGCCACCACTTGTCCACTTGAACATATGGTTTTGCAACCAACAAAGATGGAATCTGTAGCAGCTAGGTGAATGCTTTTAGCTCCTTGCAAGGTTCTTAGTTCTGTCAGCTGAGCTTTGCTGTTGCCTTCTTTGAGTCTGTGTGTCTCCTTTGCGTGCTCGTGCTCATACATACCCTTGTTTGGCTGAAGCCTACCTTCACTAACTCCATGAAAGCGATGAAGGGAGGCAAGCTGAAGTCTAAAGTTGTCCAAAACTGAAAGAAGCAAATGGCCCCCGAAAATCTACGTGATGTATCAGATCGAACAAGAGGTCTTTTCCGCAGCCGCACATGTGGCTGTGGATATTGGCAATGTCACCATGTCATCAAAACTTCTTGACCCATCATCATCCATCATGGATCTTTGCGAATAGCCAGGTTGGACCTGCCATGTAAGATCCCACGTGTTGTTCCTGCACTGTTTTTTTTTCTTGTGTTCTTTTCATTCTTTTAAATCTATATACTGTACTTCGTTTGAACACAAGGTGCTTGTGGTCTTAGACCTCTGAAAACCAACCAAAAGAACGACCAGTCCGACCTCCGTCCTCGGTCCGACGCGGAACCGGGTTCCCCGGCTCCCTCCGGTCGGTCGTTCTGTTCCGACCTCAGGCACCGATGCTTCAAGGCGGGGAAGGGCTTCACGTTTGATTTACTTGGCTATTTTTTTCAGGTTTTGTAGTCATTTTTGGCTTGGCCGGTCGTTTTTTGGATCACAAGAAACCAATATAAAAATATATAAACAATAAATGATAATACATGACATGCAACATTTAAAGGATATCTCCTTCCAAGTCTCCTTCCACTTTCCTGTGTCGTCCATTTTTTGATCTGACACTGGATCTTGCAATATCTTGCATAACTGGAAGGAAGTGCTTGGTGGGTACAATCTAGGTAAGTTATTAATATAAAGTTGGTCTGGGCAGAAGGGTGCTGTTTATAAGTTCTTACAGAAATTCGCCAAATTCGCCCTTGTTGGTCTTTTCTTTGGTGTTTGACACATGTTTTTCCTGCCCCATGTCCTGCGTCCTTTTGTACATGGCCCGCACGGAAGCACCACAGGAGTACCTCGTGGCAACCTCGAGTTCGTCTGAGCTTTGGGGTAACCGTGACACTGCAGCGATTGCCGTTACCGCCGAGGCCGATCCTCTTCAAGCCGGTGGAGATGCGTCTGGTGGATACCTGGGGACGTTTGGAAGGTCTGCTGGAGGAGCAGAAGTTTACCAGCGATGAGCTAGCAGAGCCACTTGGATAGATGGCCGTGGAGTCGACTGAGATGCAAACGGTTTTGAGCATCAGTATCTGAGTCATCCACCGAAAAGAGCCCATTTGAACTCTATAGATTGATTCTACACCATTCACCATCATATTTCGGGTGGTTCACTTAGGTTCTAGGTACAGATCCATCATTCTCTCTGATTTGGGAAGAAGGGGCTTCTCAGACGATCTCAGGATGGGATTCATCCGCCCAGAGGCCCTGCGAGAGTCAGTGGCTCAATGACTGCGTTGAACAACCATGACCTCTAAAGGACCTCAAAACGCTCGATGTCTCACGTAAATGGACACAACATGCAAGAACGATCTGACACCTGCAAACTATATGAATGCAGGAATATTCAGGCAACATTTGTCAGTTGGTGAATAGATGTAAATAGTGAATTCTTCTTCTTTGACATCACTCTTTTAAAAGGCTGGTCTCCTCGCTCTTCAACTCCGTGGTGTGCTTAATCTACTCGCCGTCGTGTTCGATCCAGCGAGCCACACCTCATGGCGAAAAACAAACCACGCCGTCGTCCGTCCGTCCGACTCGCGTGTTCTTGTCTTGGGTCGGGTCAGGTCATGGAAGCACCTTGGGAGAGCATCGTGCAAACCGTCGCTCAGGCGCCACCCGAAACCGCGCGACCGTTGGACGTCCCTCGCTCGGCTCCCGCCGTGCGAACGAACGGCCGGCCGAGTTGGGCCACGGTTCGACCCGAGGTGCCGCGGCATCGCTCCAGCTCCAAGGAGGCGCCAGGGCAACCGGTGCCGACCAGCGAGCTACCGGAGCGGAAGGAGCTACCGGAGGCTGCCGAGGCACGAGATGAAGTGTGAAGAGGAGGGCATATAGTAGGGCTCCCAAGGCTTTTCTAGTGCGACTGAGTGGTCTTTGAGGTGGAGCCACAGGCAGTGGAAGTGGAGGTGTGGACGTGATTTGAACACAGAAGTCACAGGAGGTTTATTCAGAGACTATTTGCAGTAGATATTTGTATAGATCGTTTTCCGTTTATAACAGCAGAGGGTCCCGGAACAGAACACGCAGAATGTGCAGAATGTGCATCTACACATTCAAGGAGTTCCGTTTCGGATCAGGATTGCGCACTTGATTTTTGAACGGTGAGGAGTCACCAGTCGCCGCACCACCCGTGCCGGTGCCAGCAGCGGCAGTCTCCGAAGTCTCAGGCCTTTGAAGATCTCAAAAGACATGATCAAATTAACGATGGTATCAACATATCAGCTTTAAATGTTGATATGGCCTTTGATATCAATTAAAGTCAATTAAACCGAACACAAAATCAGATGATTCTAGAAGGTATAATTATGATGATACGGCCATGATCGTGTGATCCCCCTTGTCTTGGGATAGAGACCCAACTTAAATGCTTGAAATATGAGTTTGATCCCCAGACTTTCTCAAGACCTTTGATTGATTTCTTATGATCTCTTGCTTTCAACGAAGAGCATGATGTTATCCGATATGTGTTCTTTTTCAGTTGCATCGGTCTCGATCTTGGTAACATAGCTACAACTGCGGCAGAATCAGGCGAGGATCCTCCTGTGGCCCAGCTTGGCACTCGGAAGAAACCACCGACCGATGTCAGTCGGAAAGAGATGGACATGCCACCACAAGAAACATGGCCGATACAGACTTGTGAAGAATTTAAGATTGTCGTGCTACTTGCATTTGCACGCAGTGGTATGGTATAAATGATCATATACCTACAGTCGGGGACGTCCCATTGCTGCCACCCCACATGTTTTTGGACCAAGGCCAATGCAGCCGGACAGGTGAAAACACTGCGTGGACGCTGCGTCGGTTTGTGCAACGTCGTCGAGTTCGCACTTCTTGGAGTCGAGTTCGCAGCCTTTTCTGAATGCAACATAACCCAACCCAGCCAGCAGACTGGTCCCATCCGCACTCTGACGGTCGAACCATGCGCGGGAAACGCCGACAAAACAAACAAGCAAAGCAAGTTCCGACAGGTCTGAACTCTTCATGGATTCCATACAAGACGTCCGGGGGATTCTTTGCAGATAGACCTCAGAACATGGGATCTTAATCTTGTTCAGCGCAAGAACACCTCATTGGCTCACAATACACCTATTATGACTCATTGACTCATGCGTTCCAAGTTGATCACGACATCCTGCGATGAACATCACATCGGAGCCCAAAGATGTTTGGCAGGACCGGGTCTCCGACGAAAAACACCAAGAAACAACACAAAACAGGCTGAAAGGTCAGACCTCTTAAGTCGCTGGACATTCAGTCTGGCGCTGGACCTCTTAAGAGGTTTTTCTGGGCCGAGGGGAGTTCCAGGTCAGTGGGACGGAAGATGCATCACATTCTGGAGGTCCACACTCGGTGGTTCGCCTCGTTTGGCGAAGCCAAACGCCTCAACAAGCCGGTCAACAAGCCAACCAGTGTCACTTTGACAGGCGGCTGCTTCTGGTGATACTTCATTGTTTCCCTGGTGCAGCTGTGGATCCAGGAGAGACCACGGAAGACGTCCAGCACCACTTCTCACTGATTTATCTCACCTTGCTATAGGTGGTTTTCCGGACACTTCCTTGAAGAGTAATTACACCTTTGTGGGATTCTACATTTCACCCTGCAATCCTCTTTAAATTCGCAGGAGCCAAAGTCTGGGTAGATCTGGAAGACCTTGCACGCGGCGCAGGCAACACACAGGCGACACGGATGTTTTTTCGGAACTGCAAAGAAGACATCGCTGCCTGCGATCGCTGCGGGCGGTGTTTCGATGATGGCCCGAAAAAAAGCTTGCATTGAATTGATGCCAGGTCTTGACGCGTTCATATTGGCAAGATCAGTTGGATGCGCTTCATGCGCTCCATCCGCATTCCGCTCCTTGGGGCTGCAGAGTTCGTGGGAGCACCGTTCGGGAGCACCGGTTCGGGCGGGTCGCTCGGTGCGTCGCTGCCGCCGGTGCGTGCCGCGTGCCGGAACAGCCCTCAGGAGATCTCAGCGGCCATCGCATGGCTCTACTTGTTCGGATTGGCCGGAGAATCGGGATCGTCTGAAGCCTTGGTCGATCGGGATGTGGACAGGGCCGTTGAGATTGCTCGAGAAGGAGCATTTCAATCGAAGTGTGGTCGATGCTTCTCTTTGCTGGGCTTCCTTTTGGCTGTGGGATTCCCACCATTGCTTGGAGCAGCACACTTGACAGAAGATAGTGCTGGGATGCCGCGCCTGGTGTTTCTGGGTGATGTTTTATCAGACTTGTCCATCTATGCAGCACGCTTGCCTCGAGACATTGGTGCTCCTGATCCTGCTGCTGCGGCATATACCATTGCGTCACAACAGGGAGATGCGATTGGTCTCCTTGCAACCAGCTATTTGAGCCAAACAGGACTCATCCATCTGGACACCTACCGAGCACCCTCACCCAATCGTGCCTCCTCCATGATCTCTCGCCCGCCGCATCCGCGCCGCGGCGATGCCGACAAGAACGGCGACCCACGGTCCGCGGTCCGCGCGCGTGACACGGACCTGGCAAGGTCCTTGGGCCATTTGGCCTCCGAGGTGCTCCAAAACCTGCAGAACACGAGCGGTCGCTCCTGGGGTGCTTTACCTGGCCCTTTATCCGGAAGATCCACCGATCGCTCCGACGTGGCCTTTGTGGAGCTTGTCTTGGCCGACGTGGCCAATGCAAGAGCTGCGGACCTCGCACGCGCGGCAACGTTGCTGGAAGGAAATCCTGAGATGTCTCAGCATCTTCCGGAGATCGCACGTCAACATGCCAACGTCCCGGAGCTTATTTCATCAGCAGCTGAAAAGGGGGATCGAAGATCAGCACTTCGTGCCGCAGTCGATTTTCTCCAAAGCAACAAGACAGAGCAAGCAAAACCCCTTTTGGAAGCAGTTTCGCAGGCAGAAGACTCTGAGGAAGCCATGCGGGCCATGGCCCAATATTACCTAGTGCGATTCGTCGACCAGAACGAGTCAAGCCAAGAAGAAGCAAGAAGACTTGCATGGCCTCATTTGCTCCAAGCGGCCGATTTGGGGCGCCAAGATGCACAATTGTTGGTGGCTCATGCCCACGTGAGCCCCAACGACTTTGCAGCTCTGGAAGATGAGCTCGACCAAAACACGACGTCTGCCCGAGAGGCCCAACGGCGTTATCGTCAACTGGTCGGAGGCCAGGGCCAGGGCCAGGGCGAACAGGGCCGGCCGAAGGGGAACCTGTCAGAGGTGCAAACTTTTGCAGCGTACAATTTGGGCGTTTTATCCTTGCACTCGCACGATGGTCCAACTGGTCCGAGTGGTGGTCACGAGGAACCTCGTGACACAGGCGGGACCCGCTCCGAGGCGAAGCTCGGCTTGCAACGTTGGGAACGAAACGAGTCGGCGCGAGTCGGCGTAGAGTGTAGTACTGGTACGGATTTTAAACTGGGCGGAAGTGTTGAAAGGCTATTTTCTAAGTCCTTCTTCTCAAAGCCTTCAGCTTTTCCGGAACTGGAGCCGAGGCACGAGATGTTTCAGCAGGTGGCGCTCTCGCAAAGTCACATCGTTCGGCTCGTCTTAGCGCTGGAACGTCGAGCAGCGCAGCTGGGAGATCTGCATGGAGCACTCTTGCTGGCGATGCTGTTGAGTGAACCAGACATGATAGGGAGATAGGGAATGGATGACAAAGTTAAACTACCATAAAACTAACTATACCCAGCATCAACATCATATGTGGTGCATCGAACCGAGCAATGGTATCAATATCAATTTGGTTTTGACCCAGTAGGTTTGCAGGCATGCATGTTTTTCTTCTCGCGGAGCGTGTGACCCTTGATCTAACAAATATATGTAACAGACCCAGTTTTGGGAAGGCTGGGCAGGTATTAGCAGGGAGACCGGAACGACGCTTTGAAAGAGTAGGTATAAACCATAGACTGTGGTCTGCCTATTTTCAATACACAGCCGTTTTAGACCATTTTCCATTTGTCCATCATGTTTCGTCTTTTTCGTGGGTGCCACGCGGCAACCAAAAGACCACACGCTCGTGGCTTCGTCTCCGCGCTCGCCGCTTCCGGCGGCGGAGACGCTCACCGAACGGGCGGTGCAACGGTCAGGTGACATGGGGCATGTGCTGGGCCATATGGATGCAGCACACCTATGGGACCAATGGTCACATCTCCGGCCTCCGCATCTACGCACATTGAACGAAGACGAAGTAGACAAGGAAGAAGAGGCGTACATTTTTTCTTTAATTTCTATTTGTTTTCTCATGACTCATGAGGTACTATCATGATGACTATATATAATGTATATAATGACTATCATTACATATCATGACTCAAAAAGGAATTTAGACACATCACGAGAAAGGAGTCAGGCATTGTCGCCGACATATCCTTCTCTTATTCAGCGGAATCATGGATTTCTCCCCCATTCTTTCACCTGGAGGTGCATCCCTGCGACTTGCATGGCTGGTGGAAGACGGCGACGGCAGATTTACTGGACCAGAACGTGACGACACTCTTTGCAGCAAGGGATGCTCGACAGAAATGGCCACCTTTCGGAAGGAAACATTAATTACATCATGGCCATCAGAGTCCCAGAGTCTCACGATGTCCCCCGAGTCCGCACGTGTTTTTTTAAGAGTACATCAAGATCTGAGGTGCTTGGTGGTGGTTCTGACCTCAGTACGAAGCAAATACTAAGCAAAGTCATCAAGCTTTGCTTCATGGCTTTTCGTTGGGACGGCTGCCGTTTTGTCCTAGGCTTTGAGATGTTCAACGTCAGCGATGACCAGACCACCTTGGCCCACCTCTCTGGTCTCGAAGGAGAGATGACGATGCCTCGAGCGACAGGAGATTTCCAACATTTGCACTCCTTCTTGCGCCACGTCAGCGATTCCAACTTTCTCAACAGGAAGTGATTCGTTTCAATTCAATTTTGCTTCTGTTTTTCAATGATTCGTTTCGCAATTCCAACTTGCTCAACAGGAGGTCGTTTTCAATTCGTTTTTCAATGTTTTTGACGTTTTTGAGGTGGAAGCAGGTTGGAACAATCTGTCAAGTCGAAGTCTTAGGTTAGCGAATTGTGGATACTGTATAGTTCTTTGCTTCACTACTGATCTCTGGAACTATCAGGCCCCGAAAGGATGACCATGTTCCAAATACCAAACAGCTTGTGAACTCCACTTCCGTCATGATTCCAGGGAGTGCACATAGTGCACATATGGTTGTCGATCTAGAAGTCCTAATAGGTAGCGTTGTTGACAATGACCCTGGAACATGTCAAAGCCTTATTTGGCGAAAGTTTTTTCTCGAGTTCGCGCAAGTAATTCTTTTTTGGTTAAAGATATGGCCAAAGATGTTCTTTCTGCTGCTTTTGCTACTGCTACTGCTACTATACTGCTGCTACTACTACTACTACTGCTACTGCTCCTGCTCCTGCTCCTGCTCCTGCTCCTGCTCCTGCTCCTGCTCCT
>CAXAMN010026262.1:464557-479108 GCA_963970005.1 Durusdinium trenchii | reverse complement strand
CTCCTGCTCCTGCTCCTGCTCCTGCTCCTGCTCCTGCTCCTGCTCCTCCTCCTGCTCCTCCTCCTACTGCTGCTGCTCCTACTGCTACTCCTACTGCTGCTGCTGATACTTCGACTGCTACTACTACTACTACTCCTCCTACTCCTCCTGCTCCTGCTCCTGCTCCTGCTCCTGCTCCTCCTCCTACTGCTGCTGCTCCTACTGCCGCTGCTCCTACAGCTACTACTGCTGCTGCTGCTGATACTTCGACGACGACGACTACTACTACTACCACTACCACTACCACTACCACTACTACTACTACTACTACTACTACTACTACTAGTACTACTACTAGTACTACTACTCCTGCTTTGGGGGGTGGCTCTGCCACAAAACTCTACCCCGCAAAAGACGAAAATTTGGCGAAAGGTCAGCTCAAGATTGGCGAAAGTTCACATTATGAGTAAGTCTGAGCGACCGGCTGCTACAGTGATAAAGTTTGGCTACTACAGGAAGGCGAAAGTTTGGCTAAAGTAAATTGGTTTTGGCTAAGAATGACGGATCCCAGATAAAGGAACTTAGATCAAAACACACACACTTAGGATAGGGTGTACTGAACTGAAAGCGGTGCCACACGCCAACCTAGGTTTTAAAAAACCTGAGTAAAACAAGGTGCAAAAGTTGGAGGTCATCGCTCTTAGGTTAGAGGCCATCGAAGGCAGGTTGAGAGGCCATCGCTAGGAGGTTGGTGACAAGAAACCACAAGACAGCAAAGCAGTCAAGGTTGGAGGTCTTTGCTCTTAGGTTGGAGGCCGTCGAAGGCAGGTTGAAGGGCCATCGCTAGTAGGTTGGAGACAAGAAACCACAAGACAGCAAAGCGGTCAAAGTTGGAGGTCTTCGCTCTTAGGTTGGAGGCCGTCGAAGGCAGGTTGAGGGCCATCGCTAGTAGGTGACAAGAAGCACAAGACAAACAAGACAGCAAAACAGCAAAAGTTGGGGGTCCATTCTAGTGGGTGGAGGCCAAAGTTCAGGTTAAAGAACCCCTTACAAAGTTTGGAGCAACCTATAGGGTAGTCTAGAGGAGAACAGAAGGAAAGGCACCGACGCACAAGTGTGTCGAGTACCATTTCCTCCTGTTCTCCTAAGTAGTGGAACAGGTACACATGGAGACGCCCCCACTGTATCAGCACCTGCTGGCATCCTCTTCGTTGGACGGGAAATGCCAGAGGTGTCCCGTCCCCCTGTTCCAAACCTTAAGGTTCCCTTTGATTCCAAGGGTTACGCACACACGCCTCCCCGAAGGGAGGCATGTGTGGCCTCCATCCTGCCCGGAAAGGAGGTGGGCACATGTGCACGCAAAAGGGACAGATGAAAATGAAAAGGACGAGACAGACAAAGGTGTGTGTGGTTGCCGATGAAAAGGAACCAAGTGAAGAGGGACAACCGATGAGCCAAACCTCATTGTAACGAACCTGGGCCACCTGAACCTCGTTGTAAGTAGACGCGTGCGTGTATGTGTGCAAACTAAGGTCCGGACGAAAGTACGCGCAAGAGAAAGAAAGGGTGAGGATGAAGAGGCATGAAGACAGAAAGACATGAAAGAAAAGAGGGAAAAACATGTCGGTGGGGGGCCGATGAAAGGGAAACCAAATGAACGGGGACAAACCGATGACAGCCCAAACCTCATTAGAAAAACCTGTTGCAGAAGCCTAGTTTGCTTGTAAACACGCCGCGCGCGAGGAAAGAGGGGGGAGGTGAGGAGGAAAAGAGAAGGAGGGAGAGAAGGAAGTAGGTGTTCCCAGCTACGACACAAGCGTCCAAGGACACACCAAAAAGGAAGGGCTCCCAGCTATGACGAAGCATCCAGGGACACCCAAGGAAGAGGGTGAAGAGAGGAAAGAGAGAAGCGAAGAAAGAGAGAGGGAGAGGAAGGGAGAGGAGAGAAAAGGAAAAGGCAGGTGCTCCCAGCTACGAACAGTCGTCCAGGGACACACCACAGAAAGAAAGGGGTGATCCTGAGTATTGCGTTCAGGAAACCCAAAAAGCAAAGAAAGAAAGGAGGAGGGAAGGGGAGGGGGGGGGGGCTAAGCTCGCGACAGGTTCCAATGAACCTTGAACCAACTTCGGTCGCTGCGACCACGTACGGCATGCCGCCACCTCTGACCGCTGCGGTCACGTAAAGGCATGAGCCAACTTAGAATTCAAAAATGAGACAGACATCCCACTTCTTGTGGCGTAAGCCATCTGCTGTCCGCTCCGGACACTTACATCTCCGGGCAGGGGAGATAACGACAAACCCCCGTTCGACGGGTCCACGGGAGGCACTCTACGGGCTCATCCCGGGTTGGCGCGAAGCCAAACGCGCTTAGAATAGGGTGTACTGAACTGAAAGCGGTGCCACACGCCAACCTAGGTTAAAAAAACTTGAGTAAAACAAGGTGCAAAAGTTGGAGGTCATCGCTCTTAGGTTAGAGGCCATCGAAGGCAGGTTGAGAGGCCATCGCTAGGAGGTTGGTGACAAGAAACCACAAGACAGCAAAGCAGTCAAGGTTGGAGGTCGTTGCTCTTAGGTTGGAGGCCGTCGAAGGCAGGTTGAAGGGCCATCGCTAGTAGGTTGGAGACACGAAACCACAAGACAGCAAAGCGGTCAAAGTTGGAGGTCTTCGCTCTTAGGTTGGAGGCCGTTGAAGGCAGGTTGAGGGGCCATCGCTAGTAGGTTGGAGACACGAAACCACAAGACAGCAAAGCGGTCAAAGTTGGAGGTCTTCGCTCTTAGGTTGGAGGCCGTCGAAGGCAGGTTGGGGGCCATCGCTAGTAGGTGACAAGAAGCACAAGACAAACAAGACAGCAAAACAGCAAAAGTTGGGGGTCATTCTAGTGGGTGGAGGCCAAAGTTCAGGTTGAAGAACCCCTTACAAAGTTTTGAGGCCTACCTGCAACCTATAGGGTAGTCTAGAGGAGAACAGAAGGAAAGGCACCGACACGCAAGTGTGTCGAGTACCATTTCCTCCTGTTCTCCTAAGTAGTGGAACAGGTACACAGTGGGGCGTCCCCCACTGTATCAGCACCTGCTGGCATCCTTTTCGTTGGACGGGAAATGCCAGAGGTGTCCCGTCCCCCTGTTCCAAACCTTAAGGTTCCCTTTGATTCCAAGGGTTACACACACACACACATATATATATACATTACAATATTGTAATGATATTTTTGAGATTCTTTAGATTGTATAATATTTTTGTATATGTATATAGACGATTCTATACGTACATCGTATACTCGTTTCACCTCAAACAACGAAAGCCAATCGAAAACATTACCCCAGGTGGCACACGACCCATGATGCATTTCCGGGTGGCGCACCGGTGCCCGTAGCGCTGCAACCACCGGGTGCCGTACCACATTTGGTGGAGTTTCATCACCAACGCGGACACTGAGCAGCAGATGCAGGATGCATCCGGAATCCAGTTACCAGGATTGCTCCAATGAGGCAGACCTGTTGGGGCCTGTTGGGGCCAAAAACCCTCAACTGATGACCTGTCGGAGGGGGGTTTGGTAGGATCTGGTCGGTATTTTTCGAGCGGTTCCTAGGCAGTAGGTACACCAGTGTGTAGATCAGGGCCAGCAGATGGAACCATAAAAATCATCGGTAGGCATGCCTACCTGCGCCGGCTTTTTGAGTGGTTGCTTCCATGTCCCCAACCAGTCCGAATCATGGAACCTTGCAACCTTTGTTACGTCTTTGTTAACCTTTAAAACGGTGCAAGTTTGCGAGGCCTTCGAAAAGCTCTAGGCCCAAATTTCCACACAATGTAATGATATCCTTTCGTGTTTTCCTCAGCAAAGAACGACCCGGGTTCGCCCCGTGCTCCGCGCGTTCGCTCGTCCACTGAGGCAAACTGAGTGTCGATGAATCTTGCAGAGTTGCATCGGTCGATGGGATGTATGTGAACTGGACCTTTCATCGCCTTGAACCGCAGCGAATGGGGGAGAAAACACAGGACACGGAGACATGCAGACATAAGTTGACGACATCCGCCTAAGCGATTTGCCCAAGCGAGCACGAGACATCAAGCGATCAAACAAACCATGTTCTTCCTGCCCAAGACAAGGAAACATGTAGGTGACATGCGCACACTTGTGTGCACCATGTTCAGGAGAGTATCTCCATTGACACAGAGATCGCCATCTCATTGGGTGGTGACGAGTCTACCTCATACTTGGCCAGGGGCCAATTATTGGAGTTTGTCACAAGAAGCAGATCCCAAAATTGTAGTAATGGCCTCCAACCTGCTTGCGATGGCCTCCACCCTAACAGCGTCCTAATTGTGCATGGACAAAATTGGTGCATTGGATCCTCAAAACAGCACTCCCCAGGTCGAGCCAAACGCCTTTCTGCACTGTTGGGTACGACCTGAGCGATACTACGTGGCCTTGCAGGCACACACGTGCTACATGCGTTCTTTTTGTCACCAGCTGGCCATTTTCTCAATTGAGCAGCACCAGGCTGCCCTGGATGCACCACCGCCACGTCCTTCCCAGGGGACTTGGGAGGACATTCACTCTGTGGAAGCCGGAACTACCAAAAGTACGAAACATCGCTTTCCCAAACCATCCGGAAGTCTTCAGGACCCGCAGCGAATCGGCCCCTTAAAAAAGACACCTTTCTGTTTTCCTCTTGGGAAACATCTATCCGCTCCAGCCATTTGTTTCGCTCCATGCTCAGGAGGAGATCATGTCACTGACGACCAGTAACGACTGCCCCTGCTATGGTGGCTTTGCATGTCGAAGGGGTGATGGAGCCTGCGAGCAGCTGGCGAAGCAATCGGCCGGGAGCGGCGAGGAGTGGCTTACACAGCAGGGTTGGCAGCTGCAGAGTTGAGATGATCTCACGTCGAGTTGTGCGAGTGGATACGCTGCTACATGTTCATACCGCAGCTACATGTGTGCGCGGAACTTTTTTCCGGATTGGGGAACACCTCCAGAGAATCAAGCTATTTTGGTGCGAAACTCTGGGTCAGAAAGTTGAGGTTTTGAATGATTTTGACCCATGCATAGGACATGTTCCCAAGAAAGAAATGGCTGTGGGTCATGGCACCCGTGGCCCTAAACCATCTTTTGAAGAAATTTCTGTCAAAAAGAGACTCAACCAGGGGTCACAAAGAGTGGTTTTTAGTGCCATCCAGTGAGTGGAGTAGCTGGGCACCCCTAACCTCCATTAAGCACCCCTTTGTGACTGCTGGAAAAAGAGATGCGATTTTTGTGATAAACATTTCGTCGCTTTTGGAGGGACCGTGATTTTGGACCAGCATTCCTTGTAGGGGCCCTCCTAGATATGCCGTCTGTGTAAATTAGTAGCTGCTGCTTTTACTTCGCGAGATACCGCGTGGTTAATTCACAGCTAGTTTCGTTCCGTTTTAGTGAACAACACGACTACCCCACTCTTACCGCACCCGCCTATAGAGGGCAAGGGACGCGTAAAAACGAAGCGCCAGACCGATGTTGCGTCTTCGACCGATGCCCATTTCACCCTGGTAAGTTGACCTCTGTAGTTGTTTATTCTGTTCATTTTCCGTGGTCAACCATGTCCCGCCATGACCCACAATGGAAAGACCATGAAAGACCTAGCTTTGTCCTCGGGCCAATTCGCCACCATAGGAGCTCCTTGCGTGTCGCCCTGGGTCCACCTTTTGTCGAGAGGCCCGGGAAAAGTGGAAGACCTGTGGAACATGTAAACAAATCAAAGCAGTGTCGAATGATGCTCAACTCTGATGAAAGGTTCCAGCTGACATAGAGCCTGCGCGTTCCAATTTCGCTGCAGCGCCGGACGTTTGTGGATTCTACTTCTACAGGAGGCTCTTCAGTCTTCGACCGAATTTGTGCTACAAGCTGCATGGGCCTAACTTAAGGATCACAAAGGCACTCACAAAGGCATGTGTTGACGCCGACCGTTGGGTTGATATGTTTCAGCCGTCTCAGGGCAGCTGCAGATGGACATCTTGATGCCATGCACGTCCGTGTCTCAGAGCGATCGCAACAAACACAGCGTCCGAAAAAACACGACCACGACGCGTCCCGGTTCAGGTCTTGTCACACGCATACAGCAACGGTCACCGTGGTGCACCCAAAGATGCCGCAGAGGTGGGGAAGAGAAAACAAAGACGTGCATGACGTGCAGACGTGAAGACGAACGTGTAACACGTTTTAATCTTTTTTGTATAACTGTATAGTGACTTAGTGACACTTATAGATTCTTATTTAGTTCATGAATATTAATATATGCGAATAATATACAATTTATGTGTGCGAAATTGAGGAGCCACCAAAAGCGATGACCAATATGCAAAGGGTGGTCATGAATTCTCTGGAATTGGGTTAAAACTGCAAAAGTGAGATAGGCCCACCTCCCAAAAGCGATGATGCAGTTTTGACAGGTTTGGCTGTGTTGAAAGTGTGGTTGGGGCTCGAAACAGAGATGCGCCTCCCTCAAAAACGAACACCTTGCCACCGGTTTTGACAGATGTTCAATTGATGTCAGAATAGATAGAGCATTGATAGAGCATATTTTATAGTCGCTGCATTTGGATGCATTTGGTACCATTGCCTCTAGTTAATTCATGTTGCAAAACGCATTTCTTTTTGCAAGCTTTTAGCGCACAAAACGGACATTTTTGTCCTGTCACCTCATCCTCTTCGCGTCCAACGCCGCGGCGACGTCGAAGCGCCTGCGCAGGCCTTCGCTTGGAGCGCCGCGGCGGCGGCCCGCGGCGACCTGCGCGGGCGCTTCGACGTCGCGTACAGCCTGGAGTTCGGGCTGGGCACCGTGGCGGATCCGGTGACCTGGAGGAAGGCGGTGGCGGGGTGGGGCTTTGAAAGAACCTCTAGAACGGAGCTATATTAGGTTAGACGCTCCTTATACTGTATATACTTAGTAGGGGGCGGGAATCGTTGGGATCCGATGAAGATTCGACCCAGATGGAACGTCTTATTGGACGAGAGAATCCCCGCGAGAGAGATGCATTTGCACGCGAGAGTGCACTATCAGCGGTGGTAGCAAATAGTGGTAACAAGATGTAACAAGTATATAAATACTGGAGCCTGAAACAGGGATCGATCGAATTGCTACTTTGCAGACAAGATGAGCATCCTGATGGCTGGATGGATGTTTTATTTTTCTGGCATGGAAAAGGCCGTTCTGAACAGCTTAAGCATGAACAAGACAGTCTAATGATTCGTGTTTGCCAACCCCATTCCATCCGGGAGAAAACGTCTTGACGGTTCCGAGTCTTGACTTGGATGAGACGTCCGCTTTCTTGGAAGCCACCGGACAAAAAATAACGGCAGATTCTGACAAGCTGATTGCAAAGACAAGACTACAAGAACGTTGATTCTGACGCTGTTGGATTGGGGAAAGATGCCCCCAGAAGTGAACCTCATGTCGAGTAGGACTGCACGGTGCCTCTTTCAGCACACAGATCAGGAGCGTGCTTCGCAGATGTATCGGGAGATTCTGACAGATCAGGCCGCGAGCCTAAAGTGCAGAAGTATCGGCTTGTACATGCTTGTACAATGAGCAAATCCTCAACTTGCCTGAACCCGGGAAGCAAGCAAAGAAGTCTTAGAAGTGTTGAGTCTTGATTCTCAACTAGCGTCAGCTAGTTTAACCTGATCAACATTATCAACTTGAGAAATCGTTTCTCAAGCTTTCCTTTCGTTGACTCTTGGAATTTTGCAGGGCTGGGATGGCGATTCGATGGTGGGCAAAGCAGCCGCTTCCTTCCTGTCGCTTCTGGCGTCATCGGGCCGCTATGCAAGCAGCTGCTCGACAGGAAATCCAGAACGTTCATAATTGCTAAGGGCTTGATGGTTGAAGATGACCATTTCCTATTTTTCTATGTGTCCAATTTTCTCTCATAGTTGATAGTTTAAGGCGATTTTTATGCCATGATTGAATGGCTGCTGTATTTATTGTTTACTGCTCAGGACTTTTACACTCGACCTGAACATTCCGATCTTCTCGTCACGAAGAACGACCTGCCGAGTGCCTCATGGCCCCTGCAAGTGCTGGCCCAAGGATCCTGAAGCGATGTGACTAGAGGGGAGGATCCAATCTCAAGAGCAAGTGCTTTGGCGCTGCTCAACAATCTATGACTAAGATTGACGAAGCAGAAAGACACCTTCAAATGATGCATGACACACGTGCGATTTGTCACCTTGTGCCCTTGTGATTTTGCCAATAACAAGACGCAAGCAGACTTGCACCTTTAAAGTCTTGAAGCATCCTGAAATTACAACTGGCAAGGCAGGCCTCCTCCTCATCCCTTGTCACTCTCAATAACATGTCAAAATATATTACACAATGACGATGAAGGCCTTCACGAAAAGACACATGCGCGCCTGCACCTGCACGCCGTTACCGCCCAACTGCATGGCTTGGCATTGCGGACGCGAGGGTTTTTCTTGGTCGAAGCGGCCTGTGCAGAAAACATACGTTTGTTTCAATTGAGACATTCATTTCACCTGGATCCCGTCAGTCTGATGGCTGTACAATGATCACTAGACCCTTCATGAGCTCTCCAAGGTTGACGAGCCTTCAGAAGTAGATGTTCATGCATGTTCATGTCGTAAGCTAAATGCAACCCTTCCAAGAACAAAGATAGAAAGTGATTGGATAGATCCCCCGACCACCTGACTGCAGGTTTAGGCCGTAGTCCTTAGTTGCGCACCGGAGCTTCCGATCGCTCTTGGCCCCCTCGCCTCCCCCCCAGGTGCTCTTCGTTCCGCGCATCTCCGGTCCGACCTCCGGCGCAACGCCCGCCTGGAGGAGGCGCCTTCCAAGGGCGGCGTGGTCCTTTGCGGAGCTCTGTTCAGCTCCTGCCTGGTCTGGGTAAAACCTGTAACAGCCTGCCTGAAATTGACATGACGGACCCCCCCAAATCCCCCAGCAAGCCCCAGCAGTTTGGAGCAAGGGCGTCGCACCCTCAGTCAGGAAATTTAAGCACAGCGCCCAAACGCAGAAGATGCAGATGCTCACGCAGATGCTCTCAAAGCGTGCAGATGCGTCAGCGCACGTGCTTCAATCGAAAGCTGGAGCTAGAATATCCCCAGCTAATTTGACCCTCCCCATCCACCTGCCTATCAGCACCCACCTTGTCCACATCACCGTGCAGCGGCGTCACGGCGTCGCCGGCGCGTAGACAAAACGCCGTGTACGTCCAGGTCACGGCGTGTCACGGAAATGCCTTCTCGTCGTGTCGCGGCGTGTCACCTCGCGTTTTCGGTGGCGTATCACTGCCCACTCCTTTACTACGAACGGAGCAAGGTTCGCTACTAGGTAACAAAGGGCATCGCTACGAACGGAGCGATCGGACGCTACTAGAGGCTCCTGGCCTTACTACTAGGAACAAAAACACTACTAGCAACTTATGGAGGTCACCTTGTAGTGGCCTTGCGGCGCCTCTGCACCTGTGCCTTGTCCAGGTCACCGTTTCGCGGCCCGCGGCGTTTCCCCGGTGCAAGTCGCTTATGCAGACACGCGCAAGTCGCATGCACGCATACGTACGCGTTGGGTGATTTTGGACGAAGGATTTCACAAAGGGGATCTTACACAAATGGATGAAATTATCATTTAAGACCACAAGCAATGAATTGCAACACACATCAAGACTCTCTGGGGAAAGTCATCAGATCCCAATGGGGAAAAACAAGGAAAAACAATCGATGGAACTGTATATGGCGTTGAGTTGAGAGGGCCTCTCAGCTGTAAAGGTGCATATACAGTGATATTATGTTCAACCCACAGTAGATGTGCGAAGAAGCTCATGTCATGGACTTGAGAGAAGGGAACGTATTTTCAAGACATAGTGTGTGTTATCAAAATGATGAGGTTCCACCCAATCATTCTTTGAGGACATATTTATACAAGAAACTCTAAAAGAACAGCTAGGTTTGTTTCTTTTTTAAGCGATATATATCCCTAACACGATCCTGCCAGTCCACCGATGTTTGTATGATCACTTGACCCTTCACGAGCTGTCCAACACTGACAGCTATTCAAAACTGGATGTTCATGTGGCAAGGTAACCACAGCCCTTCCAAGAACAAAGATAGAAACTTGTGACTGAACAACTTAGTCTCGAGGTGTACCAATCCGGGCACGGCCGGGTCTTCGTTTCCACCCCGATAGGCGGCGGCGACAAAGTCTTGTCAGCGTGCCAAAAGGGGCACGTTCAGTTCATGTGCAGAAGGTGTTGCAGGCATTTGCAGATGGTGTTCTAGGGCAGGGCAGATTCAGGATGCTTCAAGTATCAGCTGGTCCAACATTATCCTGCGTGTTTTTGGATTGTGTCCGCAGCCATTGAGGCATGAGCAATTCATGCCCATTTGAGAGAGATGGCTGCCTACCAAGCCATTTTCATTACGAGAGATGCATTGCATTCCATGTGTTGATCCCTAAATGGATTAGACGATCAACTTCACATCCTCCCATCGCTACTCAACAACTCCACTCCCACGTCCCTCCCATCGCTCCGCTTTGCCGACTCAGCTGCGAAGATGCGGGCGGATGGGCCGTGGAGTTGAGAACTGGTTTTGCTGGGCCCTTGGTGCCAGGGGTGGGACATTGACCTCTAGCTATGGGACACCCCGATGGCCCTAGCAGGCCCTGGCAGCTTTTGCGCCAGATCCCTCCAGCTTGTCAACATGACAATCGATGTTTGATCTTCATTTTTCTGGCCGCTTTCTGAAGTGTTGGGATTGGGCACGGCTTATTCGCTCGATGTGAGGTGGTGGTGCCTTGATTTGGCTGGTTTTGCTTTGTGTGGAAGGCAGGACCGGCAGGACCTGCAATTGAAGACATGCAGACTTCGAGCTGTTCAAGCACCAAGATGTTTTTTTAGGTGGTGCGAGTGATGACCTAGTTGTGCGTCAATCTCATGGCAAGGGGGTGTGATCCTGAGTCAGAGCTGCTTCTCAAAGCATCACAAGGAGAGAGATTCCATGACAGAACCAGAAAGGCACAGCTTATTTCACTTGGCAAGATGAACAACGATGTCATCAATGACGTCGTAACTTATGCCCTCCCTCCAAGAAACATGGTTACATGGAGTTCACTCCCAGTTTTGGATCGTTTTGGTACTCAGACAATGGTCTACAACCAGGGGCCATTGCCATCCGCGGAACCATCGACTGGTTTCCAAGACTTTGATCTAAATCTGATGTCTTTGACGCTCCGCACCCTAGCAAAACTCCGTATCACAGCAGAGGTGCAGCCAAAATACCATGGCCAGTGGCTCTATAGACACCAGACCATATCGGCCCTCTGAACTGCTCGGAGTGAGGCGAAACGCCCCAAAGGTGCCCTTGCCGTGAGCCGTGACATTGAACGACGAGTGGTTGAGGCCGCGAAGGGTTGAGCCGCGACTGCAGTGCGAACGGGGCGCGACTGCTGTGGTTTTGGATCGAAACACGCCTTGCATGGAAGAAGTGAAATATCTTGACCGTTTTAAAGGCACGAAAGCGGGGATATGGACCGAAGGTGGCGTTGGTATATCTAATTAAATATATAGTCAAGTTGCAGAACTTCCCACACACACACACACAGAGCTTTGAGGCGGGCGGCAACACAGAAGGTGTTTTGCTCTCAGCTCAGGCAGCTAATAACAAGGTTCTGATCCTACAGGTTGGCACACCTTTGAGGCTTCGTTCATTCGTATCTCCGACTTGCTGGAAGACGCGCGCCGACAGGTCGACGCGCAGTTTCTTCGACAGACGTGCGCCAAACTCTCCGAGGTCATGGTCGTGTCCTTGTCGTGGGCATCAGCTGATGACCTCGACTTGCACGTCGTGCTGCCAGGCGAAGGTTGTTTCGGTGGACGATGCGATTTCTGTTGCAGGTCAAAATCATTCAAAACGCTGGCTGGGTTTGTAGGGTGAGCCCCAACTGGTGAGCCCCCAGCTGTATGAAAGCGAGAGTGGATGCGATGCAAAGACGAGGTGGAGAGGAGATCAGCTACAAGCGAAAGAAGGCCGCTGGCGGTGAACTGGATGTTGACATGTGCTTGCTTCTCAGGGGAGAGGATTGAAAAAAAACAGCGAGAGTTCTTCGTTTTCACATCAATTTGCATGACACAATGAGGTGTTCAAGGCAGACATAGTGGCTGGTGGCCCAAGCTATTTGGGTCGTTGGCGAATTCCGTGGACGCCGCCGCGCATGGCCCGGGTCCGTGCCGGACCGACGCCTAGGCAAATGCGCCGAGCGACCGGTGGAAAACGTGGTCTTTGACTATGAGCCACCAGCAGGGTGGGCCACCGAGACCGAGGTGACTGTGAAAGGCAGTTAGTTTGTGTATTTGTTCCTTTTTTTTCTGTGACAACTGTGAGAATATCTAATTGTTCTGCGCAAAAGCTTTAGGCGCTACAAGATCTTTGTGCAGAACTTCAACTACCACCTCAACACCCTTCCAGAGAACATGCAAGTGGCAAGGATGCAGGATATGTTTTTCTTTCCCAAAGCATTCAACGGATGCCTTGGAGCCATCAGTAGACTTCAGGGCATGTCTGGTGTTTTGTTCTGGTGTTTTCAGAGCAACGAGTTTGTCGCAGGAGGGAATCAAGACTTCGAAAGAAGAGAGGGAGCTGCGCTTGAGCCCCGCAGTCTTACTTTGGCAACACCGACGGCGACGGAGGAAGAAATCCGGAACACCGGTCAATACGTATATCTGTCGATTGTTAGAGAGCTGCCTGGCCGAACTAAGTTGCGCCCGAAATAACTACACTTTCTAGAGAATCTAGAGAACAGGACAGCACTGCTGAAGCTGTCTTCAATGCAGTTGTTGCCAAAGATGCTTACTCAGCGCAGAAAGCGCATTCGTGCGCCAGGTCAAAATCGACCTGTCTTGTTTGACTTGCTTGTCAAGGCAGGCTGAAGCGCAGTGATGGCAAAAGTACACTTCTCGACGGCCAACACCCTGACACTCCATGTATGGCACATTTACCTACGCTGGGTTGGTTTCAGGGGTCACCTCAGGCGTATATATTCCATACATGGAGTGTTTGAGACACGGAAGTGGAACATGGACCTTTGAACAGTCTTGGACAACTACCTCGAACTCTACCAAGCTTGTTCCTGTTTTTCTTCCACTTACGCCTTACGCGTGCATGTCATTATATACATCATTGCCCATGCCAAGGGTGTAAGCTCGTGACGAAGCACTTCGAAGGTACATGGAGTGAAGAAGCTCTTCGAAGGCTTGTGTACGTTCTCACCCTAGAGAGTCAAAGAAACACGAAGAACACGGCGCGGTTGGAGCTCCAAGCTCGAACGCCGAAGTTTGGAAGCCTCGAAGGCGCATGATGCACGATGAACGAGGGACTGAAAGCAGACCCAAACAGGGCGGTTTGGGGAGGCGTAGGTATGCCTGCATGGAGTCTGAAGTGTTTGGTGACCTACGAGGTGTCAACTGGTCCAGTGCAGGTGTCGAGATCCACGTCACGAAAAGCACGGTGGGTCGGCGGTGCATTTAGACCCATTTTGTGATCCGAATGAGACCAGGAAAAGTAGACACCGGAAATCACTATGTCACACTATATACACATCACTATACACTAAGTGCACCATGTGCAACATCCACTGAAGCCATCTCAAGCCGGGTGACCGTGTCAACATCGGTCAGAAGGCCACCATATGCCGCCCGATTCATTCAAACAACCATCCTTCTGGCGAAAAAGCGCCATACACCAGGAGTTCTGATAAAAGGACGCCAGAAACTATACATGGGTTTCTTGGGTCCCTATATTCTATTGCGTCTATTGCACACCTTTTTTGCCGCTTCTTGGCAGAGAAGTAGAAAGTAGTGTGGCAGAGAGTAAACTTACTGAGAATGCCTTTGGCCTTCCCAAACTAGGTTCTTGCACATGCTTTCACTCAGGCCGACGGGAAAAACACTCGCCTCCAGTGATGCCGAAACCCAAGTGATGGATTGAGCTTTGGGAGAAGCACTGCCTTCTGCAGACTGCGTTCACTCAAGAGTCGGTGAAGAACACATATTTTTTGGCTCTTTAGGTGCGGGTCATTGAGTTTGACTACGATCCGCAGGACGACAATTGTTTTTGTGGGGTGACATTTTCCGCAAATTACCTTCCTGGTCGGTGCACCAGGAGGAAAGCTTCACCACGGACTTCGAAGCTTCTCCAAGTCCTGAGTGCATCTCACTTAGTGTTTCGTTTTTTTTGCGACGGAAACCGGAAGGGGAAGGTATACCGGACATGACCCGCCGCGGTTGTGGCCTATCTTCAGAGGGGAAACCACCAGCCAGTCTGGAAACTGGTTATCCAGAAGGATCCGTGAAGGACTTGGAAGTCGCGTTGAGCGAAGCGAAACGACAGGAGTCATCTGAATGCGTATGATGCGTACGATCGGCTGCTATGGAAAGCGTGGTGCTCAGGTACACAGTACACCGAGAAGCTGAAACTGGCTGCCCCAGAGGTGCTTTTGTTTTGGGCATGAGAAAAAAGATGAGAAAAGGACACACTCTGACACTTGTATTCAGTGACTCAATTACCACGATGGGAA
>CAXAMN010026262.1:394068-444510 GCA_963970005.1 Durusdinium trenchii | reverse complement strand
CCTGGCCCCGAACACCTGGCGCCGCCACGGCTTTTCCCCATCTAGTTTTAGCCCCACGGCTTTCCCCTATCTAGTTTTGGCCCCAAACGAGCCTCTTCCTCGCACTTTCGCTCCCACACGCCCCCTCTGAATCCCTATAACAAAAAGGACTTTTCTTCCATTTATTCTTGCGCCTCGATTCAACGAACCTCGATTCTTCAAACTTAGCTACCCCCACGCCCCAAACAGCTACCCGTAATCCCTGGCGCGCTCCCCCTCGCTACGGCGGGGTCGGCGGATAGTTGCTCCATACTGCCATATAGTACTACCTCAACCAATCACTCCGAATTCTTCGCGAGATCGTCACACATTCCACTGATCAAGCAGTGGATACAGCGCAGGACAGCTTGAAGTTGGCTGGTAGACAAATCATGACAAATCAATGGACCATGAAACAGATCATCTGCTGGACGGGGGGATGTGCCACACACACACACACCACACCGAGCCTATATGTTGTTTGTTTACTGCGTCCGTCCGCAGGTCCTTGCAGAGGCAAAAACTTTGGAGACTCGAGCCTCTTCGATGACCGAGGAGCCACGCAAAAATTACAATTTTGGAATAGGCTTTCACGCACCATGGCAATGAGCATATCTCGAATCGATTTGCTGGTGGTTAGCAGGAAGGGGTATGACAGGTGAAGTACCAATGACTGCCCAGGAGGAAAGACAGCGAGAACTTCCCCTTTTGGGTTCCACCTTCGCTGTGAAAGACAACTTGATGGAGTCGTTGGCGTGTTTTCCGTCGCGGGGACCCAACACCAGGTGTTGACGAAATCCCTGTGTCCTCCCATGGACCGACATCAATTACGCCCAGCTGCCAGGTGAAGGGTCTTCCAACCACCAATGCCATGGACTATCGAGCCCCCAGGCACGTGGCACGTTCAGACCACAGCGCGGACCGCTGCGGTCTGTGCACGGTCTGCGCACTTCTTGATGCAAAGACACCACACTAATTGATAGGTGTTGTTTCGAACGAGAGATGTGGACAACATGTTCCCATGTCTTTCTTTTTCTTTGTTCAAATTAGTTCCTTGATAGTTCCAATGTCTAATTAACATGTTGTTGGAGGCGGAAAAATCCGTCCTGGCTTCCGACGCATCGTTTGGATGCTCCAAGGCGTCCCCCGCTGGCACATGAAAGCGGCGGGCTAAGAGGGGCTGTGATGAGCCCCAAAAAGACCACAGTCGCACAACGTCCCGTCCAACGCAAGCCGGGCTCAGTCTTCCCAAGTGATGGTTAGCTGTTGAACGACGAAAACAAACACCGTCTTGGGGATGTGAGCTGGTCAGACCATCGGACCTTCCACAGACCCGTTCGATGCGCGTATGGCAGCAAAAAGAATGACGCTGAGCCGGTTTCATGCTGAGCCCCATTGATCATTGATCACCCATATGTTCCAAAGGAGTTGAGGAGTTGTGCACTGAGTGTTTGATTTGCTTTTATGAGGTGCTGCGGTGGTGCAGAAGCTTCAGGAGAGGAGCAGTGGACTATCCCGTGCAATACCGCGCAGTCCCAGCTATATGCTATAATTATAAACCATGCAAAACCGCTCACATGTTTCATGAAACAAGCCGCTCGCGCACGCGGCGACAGCACGCGGCGCACTGCTGTAGGATGCAGGTGCCATTGTGGTGGGTAAGACCAACCTCGACTGTCAGAGCCTTAACAGATGTGACAGCAACTGTAACAGCCAAACCATGCGGCTGTAGGTTTTCTGACCGGGGTACCCTGGTTTTTCAACGTTCTTTTTTTCCCCCAAGAATGATCAACCTAGGGGCCGGGCACCCCAAATCCACCACCCATCATCACTGCGCCTGCTCCTGCCCCCCCGCCAGTGCCCTTTTCCCCCCCCGTCTCTGCCAGGTGCTGCCACAGGCCAAACCGCTTTTGTTCGACGTCGACAGCGAAGCGACGTCGGTTTCCGCCGGTGGGCGCCACGTTGAGCGGAGTCCGGACGCGTGGACCGAGCGTTTCGGCCGCTTTTCAGCCGCTGTTTGGCTAGGCTTGGTGGGCGCCGGGAGCCAAGGAGGGCGTCCGAGGAGGGCGTCCGAAAACGGAGCCAAAGTGATTTGGAGACATCATAGACTGTCATAGACTCTTATCCAGGGGTCACAAAGGTGTGGGTTTTTAGTCCCATCCACTGAGTGGAGTAGCTGGGCACCCAGTTGGGCACCCCTAACCTGCATTAAGCACCCCTTTGTCGTGACTGCTGGATGTTTAAGTTGATAGCACCATTCATTTGGCACATCTCCTGTTCATTTGGCACAGTTCATAGACTTCTGTCTGTCTTCCATTCCCATATCCGTCCACTGACCAGGCGCCGCGCGACTCCCCTACGCGACGGGACCTTCAGGTTCGATCACCGTATGGCGCTTGTCAGAACGCGCTCGCCCGGCGCTTGGTCTGCGCGTTGCGGTTGCCCCTGCACAGCTAACCCCGGTTGCTTCTCTGGAACATGACTCGACAGCCCAGAGCCCACCACTCGGTTCCCAGGATCGCTCCTTTCTGTCGGGTGGTTCTTCCTCCGGCTCCGGTGTCGCGGTGGCCTTGGGCCAGGTGGGTTTTCGTGCGCAGAAAAGATGCTTAACAGGTTGAGAAAAACAGAGCTAAATGTGGCGTTTGTGGCTTGACTTTTAAATTTCGTTCCAAAGTACGGGTTCATACGCGTTCATCATAACTCATGATGAGACACCATAGAAACAAATCTGCATATGAATTGAGTTTCGTTCTTCTCATGTCTTCGTTCCACATGTTCTCTCTCCCTTCGTCTGCTCCACAACGCCCACCGTGGAGGTCACCTTCTCCCTGGGCACGGATACTGCTGGCAGCGGCCGAGTGCCAGCGGCTTTGAACAACATCGTCGGTCTCAAGGTGGGTTAGACCATAATGGACCCATGCAACGTGTCGGTTTTCCGGGTTCGAAGCCATTCCCTAACGGGATGAACACATGGAGGTTTTTGTGAACACCCATGCTTGTCGGTCAATGCGCCGTTGCGGCGAGAAATCCAGAGCAGATGTCCTCAACACTTTCACTGATCTGTGGCAGTGATTCTTTGTGTAGGCATCCCGTGGGCTTTTGTCCACCCATGGGCTGTTGCCTGCTTGCAAGTCACTTGAGCCTAAGCTGACACAGGTTGCGAATCAGATCTCCGTCATATGGCATAATGATGTTATATGATGTCATATGGGTGTGGCTCAAAACAAATGAAGACCAGCCAAATCCACAGATGACTTGTCTACGACTTGTCGATGTTTGCCCCCCCAAAAATGGCCCTACAAGAGCCGCTGGAATCCTGCCGGGGGATCCTCGGCCCCCAAGGACTGTGTGTCGATCTTCTCCTTGACCGTCCAAGAGGCACGCGGAGAACACGCGTTCGGTCAGCCTGTGGGAGGTGTTCTTCTTCCCGGAAGGTCAGGTGGAACTGGAGCAACATGGAGCAATCTAGAGCAATCTCAAGAGCAGAACTGCAGACAGACTTGAGCAACATCTGGCAGAATCAAGACTTCAGCTATCTTCAACTCCTGTTTTCTTGTTGTTGGCATTGGTTCTTTGGGCAAATTGCAGAAAATCCACGATTTGGGGGAATGAAGCGAAGTTCTTTTCTTCTGATAAAACCTTGTCTTGATAGAAAGAGCGCAGTGGCAAGTGGAAACAAGACGGTCAAGTGGACCTCTTCCTTTTGCGCTTCCCATGGCGCTCTGTGCCCTGCGGTGTGCAAAGTGGCAAAGGAATGGGTTGCTGGGCGCTGCTAGCACTTCCTGTGTGTTTGGCGGACTTACACATTTATACTATGCTTTAAGGGAGCATGACTTGCAGTTGCTTGCAGTTGCTTGCACCATTTTGAAGCACCCTTCAAACATCTTCAACCCCTCCAACCAACATGTCGAAGCTTTGAGTCTGCTTCAGATGTCTCGTGTCGCACCGTGTCGCACCGTTTGGGTGTCGGATCGTTGGTCTTGGTCTTGGCTGGTTGTCCGTCGCCCCAAACAGCCTGGGGGTCCAGGCTACCTTCACTTCTTGGAGATTGGGACTTCCAACTTTCGAACCCTGGTGGGTCATCAACCACCCGAGCAAAGCGGCATGAGCGTAGAGGCTTTGCCATACTATGTGGAAGAGCTGAGGCCGGCCGAAGGACGTGAGCCATGGCAGCTTTGCTCTTTTCAACCTCCAGTGGTTTGAGATGTTGGAAATTGGATTAGGATATGAGGTGAATGGCAAGATCAGTCTTAGCCTCAAAAGACGTACATGATCATATATATATAATATATATATATATACTGTATATAATATATATTATGTAATCATAAGTTAATCATATGATCATGATGAATGCATTCCCCTGAGGCAGCGCTACAATGAAAGCCATCCAAGAGTGACCCTCGTCAATGCAGCGCTACTGCCAGAGGCGACCAACTATCGTGCGACGGCCTGGTTCGTGCATCCAGAAAACCTCTCTACCTATGGGCTTCCAGCGCATCTCGACCGATCAGGACGATCATCCCATGATGTGGCTGACAGAATATCTATACAGATCATTGTAGATATTATATAAGATTTTATATATAGACTCTATATTCTACGATTGTGTATATACACATACATTAGATTTGTTGGAGACCTTTTTCAGGGTACATAATATATACAGATAGATCGGGAATCTCCGGCAATTGGAAACTACTGTGTTTCTGGGACGTTTTCAGATTGAAAGTTCCTTCGTAAGAAGTAACCGCACGTCAAGTAAGCATTGTTCAAAGCAAGCATTGAAGCATTTAAACTCAGACCATCTCAGACCAAGAACTTCGACTGAACAACGTTGCTTTTTTTGTTCTTTGCCTTTGCTGTGCGTTTCTCATCCATTCTTCTGTTTCAATTGAAACCAAGGCACATGGCTGGTACCACCCGCATTGGTCCTGAGCCGCATTGGGGGGTCTTGGAGCACCTGAAGAAGTTGGGCCTGGCGCATTTGTTGGTCTCTCGACAAGTCCCTGCCCTTACGCTCGGCCACCGGGACGCGAAGATTCTTCATTCATACGTGGGCCGAGATGGGGAGGGGACCGGACGAGATGGTGCCAAAAGGATTCAGATTCGGCAGATTCGGCTGTGCGTGGCTGCTTTTTGATAGCTTTTGATCCAAACTCGAAGTGGTCTTCACAGGTGTCAGAGGACCATCCTTCACAGAGAGAAAGAGGGTTCCTCCCCCCCAAAAATGGTCGCAGAGGTGAAGCTGTGCGTCTCGGTCCGATGTCTTGGAGACGTCTTCGGTCCGAACATAGCAGCAGCGAGCAGTGTCGTTTGTGGTTTGCATTCCAAGTCAGATGTGTCTTCCACTGTTTCGGCTCTTCCTCAGGCAAGTTGCTGGACTTGCACCAGGCTTGCCGACAGGGCTTCTTGAAGATTGATGCAGAGGGCATGGACGAGCTTCTCTTGAGAGCCTATGTGAAGTACCTGTGGGAGCACCCCCCATGCTGGGCTGATGGCATCGAATTTGAAGTGAATCATTTTCTGAAAAGCTCAAAGACCATTGACGTTTGGACTGCCTTGGAAAGGCTTGGCTATCGGATGATTAGCGCCTTAACTTGGTACTTTGCTAGTTGTAGATATGCTAGGAGGTTCTACTAAGCTGTGCCAAGCTCCGGGGGTGTTCTCAAATCGACCAGGCATTCGAGATCCTTTGGAAGCAGGCGTGGCGCGCATGGTTCATGAACCTCCTACGGATGCCAGACACTTGGCGAGACCTTTGCCAGACATGATACCTCCAGCGCCACAGATCCTTCACATGCTCCTACAGCTGCATTTCGGGGTCAAACCCCGGGCACCCTGGGTGGGTCAAATGATTTGACTCACAACCAAGTGTGATTTCCACACCATTCCGAAGATTCCACACTACCTTTTGAAAAAAGAAACGTGGCTGTTGTGTGAAGCTGTATGAAGATTGTGAAGTTGCAAGATTCTGATGTTTGGGTTGCAGAATTGAGGCTCCTGCCTTGCTTCTTCAGCGATCCTTTTGCTTGCGAAGCCACAGAAGAGACTTTTATCACACAAAAAGTTTGTTGTTCGAGATAGGATGTGTTTTTGTGTTCTTTTAATGTATTGTATAACTGTATATATTCTTTTTCAAAGGCCTTTACCCAGCATCTTCCACGGTTACTGGTAATGGGATATATACTAATATACCCAACTTGGAGAGACCGACTGGCCCATTCCATTTGAGTTTCAAACTTACTTTCAAGGTTTTCTCCCTATCATACTATGATTGGCTTTGTTTTCGCTTTCCCGGTGAAACACGCTCAGCCTCAGACTGAGGTGGACTTGGAGCAGACGTTGCACCGCTGGCGCGCCACCCTGCCGGGCTGGCGCCTAAGAGTGTGGAGTCCCTCACGCCTGGTCGAAGCGCTCGCGAGCTTACCCGACGAGTGGCCCATGATCCTCACAGCCGATGTGCCTGGGCACGGTGCGAAGTGAGTTCGAAGGTGGGCAAGTGTGCCTGGCGGCGTTTGGTACGAGCGACAGGTACGAGTTCGATCTCGAGCGACGGGGGTGATGTGAAAGGTTGGTGGGGGGGGGTTTTGAGTTCTGGTGGATGGACAAGGGTGAAAGAAGCACGAAAGGGAAGACGCCTGGCCAAGGGCCCACCGCAGGTCAGCATTTTGAGTGCACTGCTTCGATGTTTTGCTCTAGTTGAATTCATGTTTCGATTGGAAGGATGATATACTCGGGCTTTGAGGCGGTACTGCATGCTTTCATAGAACTTCTAGACTTCCTGCAATATTCCGAGTGCCGCAACGGTACTTCAGGATTTTTCGCTACTAGCAAGACACATGCCTATTGTTCGCTCAATATGTTGATTCCACAAAGCAACACGAACCATCCGACAATCTCCCTTGCAACCCAATCACTGAGCGACGATCTCCCTGCAGGGTCTTGAACTCAGTGGCCATTGAACTCAGGTGGGTGGCAACGAGGCGGTACCGGTCTTCGCTGCCAAGTATCAGCCCCTTGGAGAGACTCTCGATCTTTTTTTTTCATATTTTTTCCATATAGGTTAGTTGGAGGCCATCGCTACTAGGGTGGAGGCCGTCGCCAGTAAGTTGGAGGCCATCGCTATAGTAATTATAGTAATTAGGTTGGAGGCCATGGCTACTAGGTTGGAGGCCATTCCTATCTTTTTCGGAGACACGTTGTGACGATGCGCAGCCCGTCCCGTTGGTTGAGCTGAAACGACGGACCGTACAAGAGGTTTGGATGTTTATAGACGGAAACTTACACAAAAGACCAACAGAAAATCAAGACAGCAAAACAACAGGATCTAAAGCCCAAAAGAAACACATCAAATAGAACAATGCAGAAGGTCTTCGTTCCAAAAGTTCCAAGTTCGGTGTTTGATATACCGTTTGTAAACTGATCAAAACACCTAAGACCCGTCTAAGACCAAAACACCTCACTTGGCACGTCTAGATGAGGCTTTTGGCCTACTTTGGCGGTGTTTTTGTGCCGTGGTCCCTGGAGCCTCCACGTTGGCTCTCGGCTGTATTGAGCTCCACGGCCTGGTCCAGCTTCCAGATTTGGGACACTGGAATCAACTTTCGCGTGAAGCACGGGCTGCTGATCATGGGCGCTGCCTTTCATCCCGTGCTGCAATCATTGGCACATAGCATTTTTTGGGAAGCCGGCTACAGGTGAGATGGTTCCAATGGCAAAAAAGATCAAACAATGTTGCTCGAAATGATTGCTTAAACACCTGTCAAGACCTGAGCCAAACTCACGGAACATTTGTTCCTCAAAAGAAAAACAACAGTGGTGTCCCTCACTAGCTTATAGAATACGGAAAACATGAACATACAATGGTGTTAGATGGTGTCCACTTGTGGTCCATAATGGTGTCCAACAATAGTCCATAATGGTTCCACCTCCATCCACCTCCTAGGTGTCCAATGGATGTTGCTCCTTTGAATGTACGACTTTGGACGACGAGACTCATCGTTTTGGACATCGTTTTGGGGACAGTCGCATCCAAACGGAAACAGACACTTGATTTAAATTGGAAAAGGATGAACATGATGTTCTTCTTTTTACAGATGTACAAAAAGGAAACCATTCATGAAAGGAAACTAAACCATGACGTCCCCTCCGGTTGACCCGCGGCAACGCGGCGCGGCAAGCCAGAAAGCCTGCGAGCCTCGCGGAACTGGAGTTGAGGCTTCTGAAAGAGTCTTGGACGTCCTGGAGTAACTGGTCCAACTACAACATGCTTTGAACCGTCCTGGAGTAACTGGTGTCTTTTTCTTTTTGTTTTTTTTTGGGGGGGGGCTTGACCGAGCCGATGGCCCGCTTCGGTCGCTAAAAAAACGATGGCTGTTGGTGTTTCTTGGTGGTTCTTCGGCCCAACTCTTTTGTGGCCCGCAGTTTTCTGTGTTGTGATGTGATTGGCGTACGTTTTCGATACAAGGCGTATTTGTATTGGCATGTGAGGAGCATAGTTTTTGTTGAGACAAAGCCAAATCAGGTACAGATCCAGTGCCCATTGCGCAGACGAATTTCAGCGCATCTGCAAAAAGCGAAGGGTCAGATGATGCCGCATGTGAACGTCGAGGGCACAGAAGTGCCTGGACCCCCCAAACCATCTTTGAAACATGTTTCATACCCACGTTCAAAAGGGTGACAGCTCCAGTTTAACGAATCCTTGTCTTCAGCAAGTCCTTAAGACTGACGTCATGTCAGTCTTCGGTTGGCCAACCCAACCATGGTTGGCCCAGGGGGCACCTCCAGACCCAAAGCTCTCCCATCCAACGACACCTTCCACCCATAACACCCGGACATCACTCCATCGGCCTCCGCCCGTGTGCCCTCGTGGTGGGTGGGGAACCCACGCCGCGACGCGACGCGACAAACGCCGCGTCAGGCACGACGCCTTTGGGAACTGGCGGCCGCTGCGAGCGGCGCAGACCCTTGGGATCGACCTGCCAAGGACGGAAGGGTCGACGGGACCGTGGGAGACTTGGACAGTGGGCCTTGGCGCCTAAGCGGGCAGGGTGGCCTGGTTAAGAAGATGAAAGAAGTCTGAAGCGGGGGGGATAAGTTGGATTGAACAACAGATTGAAATCACTGCATATGTTTGGCATCGATTTCGACCAATGGCATCCAATGGCCAGGACTTGAAGCAAGGGCCACGGCTGCCACCTTCTGGCAAGGCAAGCTTTAGGCAAGGTCATGGAGAGTACCTTTACTGTCTTTGAATGCAACTGCACAATGACACACTATCATGATATCTCATATAGCATATCTGAATTGCCTCGAATGAACTAAACGATTAATCTTTTTACATCATGTTCCTTGGAAGTTGCTGCACATCAGGTTCGGCATTCCGAGCCAGCCCTTCCTGGATTTCCACAGCTTTGGAGCTGCTTCCCAGGCGCCTGTGCAGTGAACGAAGACAGACGAGACAGACAGAGTTCGAACGAAGACAGAGGCGAATGGGATAGTCATTGCCGCCATGGCCCGCAGACTGCAGTCGTCTTGCCCCCGCAAGGCTCGTGCGGCACTCTATTCCGAAGCTTGGGAAAGGCACATTGAAAGTACGCAGTGACAGGGCAAGTGGGCTTGCAAGAAAAGACAATATTTTTTTCAGATTTGAACCAATCGAACCCAATACAAGATCTCTGTGGGATCTCTGTGGAATCTGGTCTTCGTCTTTGATGCGCACCGTGCAGCACAGCCGAGCCGCGGTGTGTGGCCGCAGGTCGGTGGATGCCCTGAAAGCCATTGGAGGAACCTGTGTGGAAGTGGATTACGCGCCATTCCAAGAGGCAAATTGCCGAAACAACACTCAATCAGTGCTGTTCTCCAGCTGTAGAGTGTGTGTGTGTGTGGGTTGTGTTCTGAGTGGTTGAACAATCAGGCGATACTCATTGTTTGGTGGTTGATAGAGTTGAGACACATCTACCACAAAGTTCATTGATATTCATTGCATTCTTTGGGGTTCTGAACCTTCCACACGGGCATCACTTCCAGGCAGCAAATCTTCTCTACCAGGGCCCTTGGGTCGCGGAGAGACTTTCCTCTGTGGCAGATTGGGCATCAGATCCAGAGGCCGAAGACCTCGGGCATCACGACGATCGTCGGACGGAAGACGGTGGAAACGGACCTGGAAGCGACGTCTGTCACTGAAGACGGTGAACCGAAGTCATCGAAGCAGAAGAAGCAGAAGAAGCAGCCACCGCGGATCACCTGACCGACCGGCAGTTCCTTTCCGTCGACCCCGTTTTCCAGAAGAGAGCAGATCAAACCTCAAGAACTGCTTCCGAGAGTGGATGGAAAAACGCCTCATATCGCATCACTGTACATGTCCACGCGTTTCTTCGTTGTGTGAAGCACGGTCCGCATGAAGTGTGCAGCAGGTCCGCGCGTTGCAAGCGAAGCGTGAAGCGTCCGATTTTTCACTGCGAGGTGGTGCACCCCATCGCGGGAGCCTCGAACGGGAGCGCTGAGGGTCTGACTAGAGGGTTGCTGGAAAGAAAGACTGCGAAGACGAAGTGGGCAGTTGATACTGACCCCTTAAAGGCTCTTCAAATTAGATCAACATAGTGTTTGAAGAGTTCCTTTATAAACCTTTCTTCTGCCCTGTTTTTCAAGTAGAGGCAGGGGTCTTTGGAATGCTGCTCGACTTGCTCAACAGATTCCTGCTTTTCCTTGTTCAAATGACTGCATAATGTGTTTGTTTTCTTTCTGTGATCCTCCTTCCACGGGACCGCTGTGAGAGGTCAGAAAGATTGCTGAACATGGAACTGAATGGTCAGCACAGCAGTGAGGATCCCCGGAGCCTTGCTGACCTGGAAGCAATAATGCTCCAGTGAAACTGATTAGTGATTGGTTGATTTGTTGGGGATGTCCCGCATGTTCAGAACAGACTCTTTCTTTGATATATTAAATTAATGACTTGTCAACAAAAACTATATAGCACTATAAAGCATGATATAGCCTAGCCATATATTTTGTGGTTACTGTATTACTGTGGTCTTCCGTGTAGATCCGCGTGGTGAGGGAAGTTGTTGGGTAGGAACCTCCAAAGGAGCAGAAGGACGCGGTTATTGCATGTAAACCTTGCTTCAATTCGACTTCGCAGAACTCATCGCATTGAGTCGAAACATCGTATCGACACATCGAATCCCAATGGTTTTCCCCAGGTGCTTCGAGGCCATCTACCGGTTGCAGCAGCTACGGATCGAGGCACAAGAAGCCATGAGCAGCACCCAGGCGGAGGCGAAGTGAGCGAGGAAACAAAAGCTGTCGGTGGGGGGTTGGGGTCTTTCGCCCAATGGCCAAGAAAGGAACATCAAGAAGGACATGGAAGAGTGAGATTCTATTCAGCATTCATGTCCTTCTTTAATGTTCGATCCTTTTTCTTTTAACCATCTCGTGTTGTTTTTTGGACCATTCTGTTTCATGTATTTGTCATGTCTTTCCATGCAGCGGTCGGGTCAGCCGACATCGGAAGACGGTGACTGTATACTTGAATCAGAGATACAATCAAAGATAATGAAGATTCATTTGGGTTGAGAGTCACAAAGAACCTCCAAATACCCAAAACCACCTAGATTGGTGAAGATCCTCCAGGCTAAAACTATTCTCCCTGTGAGTGCTGTGGGCTCAACACATGTCAGCTATAGCCCTCCGAAGCTGTCGTGACTCGGTCTGTGCCACAGACCGGGCGAGGTCTCCGAATATGGCTTCGTCCGAGTTAGAATGATTTGGAGGGAACAAGCCTGACATTTGTCATCCACAAACATCCACAAAACATCATTAACCCTAATTATGGTAGTGGTATAGTTGTTTGTGTTCATGAATGGTTTATAAACTATTGCTTCGTTCCAGGACCATGCACCATCCACAGGCCGCCCGCGGTTTTTTTCTTTTCACCACCCGGACACACGGTCACCGGCACACGCCAGGTGCTGGTGACTCCGACCGTCGGTGCGACCTATACCATCGAGGTGCGACCGAGTCGGTGCGGCCCGAAGAGTCTCGGTGCTGCTGTGCTGGTGCTTCGAATTCAACGTTCTGAACAGCGAATTACATTCAGATTACATGAATTGGTCCTTCGACTCTGGAGATGAGCTCAGTCGCACGGCTATCCCAAGAAATAGCCTGTGTGGAATGGACTGCAATTCTGTTTAATACCCTCCCCGCTTTATGAAGCAAGAGTCTGCATTAGGTGATTATCTCTGTTCGCCTCGGCCAGGAGGTCCAGGAATATTTTAGGGTGCCAAACGAACGGAGGGTGCCAAACTTGGACCCCCTCTCCACTGCCATGGATGGGAATAAACGATCTCCAACAACATGGCGACGCGATGGCGGAGTGCATGATTTCTGTGAAACCTCAGGACGTCCTTGCAGATCCCGTTGCTTTAAACACACAGCTTGGTCGCCGCTTGGCTGAAGGGACGTTTCATTGAAACAGAAAAACATGACAAACCAATTCGTTCACGTTGAACAAAAATAACACGTTTCTTGGAAGTTCTTTATTTAGAGACGTTGCTGCAATTTGTCCACAATTCACTCACCGGAGTATTCTGGAGTACAACATAGTGCAACTATTCCACACACATTCCGAAAACATGTCCTTCGTGACAAGGCCACGTCCTTCGTCCCTCAAGAAAAAGTGTCAAGACCGTCGCCGAGGATATACGAATCACATGAACTTGCTGGACCTTTGCCGCTCGATGAAAACACTCGCGGAATTGAGAACACTCGCTCGCGGGAAAAGCGAACGATCTTCGGTCGACTTGTTGGCTTTCGGGCTTGGCGAACGGGGGCTGGGCTGGGGTCCAAAAGGGATCAGTAAAAAGCACGGTTGCTGTGGCATCATGAGATTGTCCTCCCAGGCGGCATCGCTGTGCCGACGGTGCTGTCGAGCGATGCGCCGTGCCTGCCGTTCGGTGTGACCATCTCGGCCGCTGCGGGGCATGATGCCTTCATTTGCGACATTGCCCAGAGGCGTTTTCTTTTTGGTCATGAGGTTGGAGGCCATCGCTAGTAGGTTGGAGGCAGTGTTGGAGGCCGGTTTCGGCTATGTTTGCCCCGGAGAGGGATGGAGAGAATTGAGGGATGAGGGAGCCCCTCATGCCGCTGCGAGTCGAAGAGTCGCCTGAAGAACCTTAAACCCTAAAACCGATCGATGAGAGCCACAGAGTTCCCACAACTTGTTTCTTGCGAACTTCATATCTTTGAGCTACAACTGACGTGTTGCAGGCTACACGCAGCCTCCAAGCTCACAGCATGGGGGCCCGGACCAATTGAGTGGACGTAATTACTAGTAAGTAACTTGATCCGATCTAGATCACATGCGATGCTCGTTCCTGTTTGGCATGACGTGGCATGACATACCCAAGTTTCATGATACACCCACCATTACTTGCCCACCCTTACCCACCCAATCTTCTGTGCCTCAAGGTGGGAGCATTGCAGTCCTCCGTCCAAGATGTCTCTGCAGCTGTGGAGGACTGCCCAGAAACGACGAGGAACGACGTGCCACTTCGCTGCCAAACCAACCCGACGGTGCCCGGAACCGCGTCTCGCTGTGTCACTGGATCGCCGCCGTTGGCGAGGCCACTCAGGGCAAGCACTTTGGAGCGTTGCCCGCCGATGTGGAGACGTCCGGTGGCAGAGAAAAGTCATGTGGCAAAAGCACTTGCATTCTGAAAGACCAAGCAGGCGTAGAAAGAACAAGCGACAACATCTGCAAGACAGAAGGATGCATCTCAGATTCCGTTTTTGTGCCTTCTTCCAGTTAGGTTTGAAGTTGCAGTTTGTGGAGCACACATGGAAGGCAGGCTACTTTGTCAAGCTGGCAGAATCAGTTGATAAAAGTAATATTCCCAAGGCTTCCACTCCGCAACTCTGTATGTTTTATTTGACAAGTTGCAAGAGCGTCATGGAAGAGAGTTGAGCTAACATGTACAACATGTTGAGAGAAACTCAAGCAAAAGTCACTCTTAAAGCATGTCGCAAAAGTAAACACACTATCTTATTTGTCTCACCAGGAAAGCATTTCTCTTTGACCATGCCACCATGCCACAAAGTATATGATCATTCTATTACTACGCCTAGAGCTCATTTGACCCCCATGTTTGGAAAAACCCACATGGTCCAAATAGAGGTCACTGAGGTTACACCGTGGTCCAAAACGACGATTCAACGGAGTACCCACCGGCCACATCCCTCTGACCAGGGTGAAACGGTCCAAGTCTTCCGAGAAAGCAGAGCATTGGGAAACGGTCAATTCGAAGATGCTGTATCTGTATAGGCTCTTGTAGGCTGTATAGTAGGCATTAATGGGTAGTACGTGCAGACGAACTCTCTGCTCACTTCCAAGTCCCACCATCTACATCCATTCACAGGTCCTGTGACCTGTGAAATGTGCCATGGAAGAAGAGGAGGGCGAGACAGCGCATCCGGAAGGGCCAGGACACCTGATTGATGGCTTTGCTGGCATTGATTTAGATGAGGAGATTCCAGAAGAGGCTGACAACTCTGAGGCCTCAGAGGAACAGCATGATCAGCCTGAGCCCACTGACGAGTCGATCGAAATACGTGACAAGATTGTCCAGCTCATCGGGAGATTTCAGCCAACTAACTCAGAGATGATACGCGCTGTTCGTGTGTACCAGATGGTGGCTTGCTTGGGGCAGGCTTTTTGGGCTCCCCAAACCCAAGATTTCTATCACCTCAGCCAAGCTACGCAGCATTTAAATGTGTTCTTGAGTCATAGCTGGCAAGTAAAAAGCTGGAAGAAGATCATGCTTTTGATGGTCTTGAACAACCTCCCACCCGCCTGCGCAATTGGAACTTTAGGATCCCTGCTGATGATGATACCGTGCATTTTCTTGGAGCTGCAGTTTCCTTGCTGCTGTTCTTGTGCTGGATTGATCCTGTGGCTAGTGACGTTTGTTATTTGGAGATCTAACAGCACAGTCTTTGTGGACAGGATGTGTATCAATCAGTTTGACGAGCGCATGAAGACCGAAGGCATTCTAAACATTGGAGCGGTGCTGAAGGCTTCCAAGTGCCTTTTGGTTGTTTGGGAGGCATCCTACGTAGAACGACTCTGGTGTATGTTCGAGATAGCTGCATTTCTCAAGGCTCATCCAGAAGCTGTCTCCGAGAAACCGGAGATGGTGCAGGTCAAACCGCTCATGATGGGTTTTCAAGTGTGCCTTGCTGGTGTTTCGATGTTGGGCATTGGCACATTTGTAGTGGTCCATCCATTTGCAGACATCTTCTGGCTGCTCGTGTTCCTGTGGATTGCGATGGAAGCCCTATACCTTGCTCATGCCTTCCGTGGATATTTTAGATCACTGGACGCTACCAATCAGCAGCTGCAGCAATTTCAACTGCAGACGTGCCATTGCTGGTGTTGCAGTGTGAATCACGTGGACCCCGCCAACGGGCAGCCAATTCAGCTTTGTGATCGAGAAATCGTTCGCCAGTGTATCATGCACTGGTACGGCTCGGAGGAAGAGTTTGACCACGCCGTACAGTCAGTGGTCGCCATCGCGCTAAAGCAACAGATGGGAAGCGATACGTTTGATTATTCATTGATGCTCGGCGCCACGGTGCCAATCTTGTGGCCCTTAACTGACTTGGGCCTTCTTTGGCGGTCTCGGCAAGACTTCAATGCGCTGGTTTACACCGTCAGCTGTCTTTCTGCTTGGCTTTGGTGGATTCCAACTGTCGCAACCGTAGGGCTCTTCTTGGCACGCTGCTTGCGTTCTCGGGGGTACTGGAGATGCACCGAGTGGCTGAGAGATGTCCTGTTGGCCATTCTGGCCACGCCCTCAATGATTGGCTTAATAGCGTTGCAAGAACTCATGTTGCAATTGGAGGATGAGCGGCTCCAAGCTGTATGCATAGCAGCCTTTTCCTTCGTGATCTTTGCAGTTGTCAGAACATTGTACCAGCTCAGCAATCGGCGTTTCTTCGCTCATGCTGCTCATGTTTCATCTGCGTGATCCAAACCACCTCCCCCGAACCTGAGACCAGCAGAAGAACGGACGTACGGTCCATCGACGACAGGATGTCGCGCCCGTGGAGAGAAAGACGACACTGTCGCGGTTCGGTTCGCTGTCCCGTTTTCACTCCGCCTTGCTGGCGGACAAACGGCTCAGCAGGCGGCCTGGCACAGAAAAAAAGGATCAGAAAGAACATGATTCGTAGTTCAATTTGGGTGCTGGGCCAAATCTTCATGTCACGTAGACTCACGACGTATTCCCCAAATGGCCAACCTCTCTTCGGGGTTCTATCATGCACCACTTGGGGCCCAAACCAACCGGCCACAGCTTCCCAGTTCACTGGTTCCCCGTGGGCCGCATCGGTCGACAGGACTGCCCTTGAGTTGGCAGCTCACGGAGCGCGGCGGCCGCTTCGTGCGCCGAGCCAGAACAGCACCCAGGCGGCGCACGACGCGGCCGTCAAGCCCGACGCGGACGCGTGGAGGATTGTGGAGGTTCCAACGTAGAGGCTGAAGGGTCACTTAACCTCTCTTGGTTTGTGGCGGGTGGAGACTGAGATTTTTCGTCGCAAGCGTGGCTGCGAACTGTTCGCAAGCTGCGCGACGGTCCATCTTGATCTCATGAGGGACCCTCGACCGCCAGGTATCGCTTGGTGGCTTTTGACATGAAACCACCTCGACCTGGCTTAGTAGACTCCAGCAGTGGTGTGAAGTCCTCAGCGCGGGCAAATGATGAATGAACCATATGGAACTTGTTCTTTGCTGTTGTGATGTTGAGCTGTCTCAATATGGTACAACAAAACTTTTGCTTTGCTCCCAACATGCGCTGCCGGCGCTGCGTTCCTGTTTGCCTCACGGCCTCACGCGAGGCAAGCATTGAGCTGGAGATTTGGGAGCCGAGCTCGGCCGTGTCGTGCCGTGCCGGTGCCGTGGTGAGTCGACCGTTCTCCGGCCGTCGCTGGGCTGCCAGGAGCTTCCAGCTGCGGCTTTTGGGAGCTTCATGAAGCCACTGGGCCGCCCTACTAGTGGTGCTTTCTGGTGCTTGGAGATGGATGGTGAAGTAGCAGCGCCAACTATAATGTTCATGAATGTTCTGCATGGAGCTCGGCTCTTTTTGGGGGGACTTGTGACCATGTGGCTCTAAATCAACGCCCAAGTCGTTTGAACACACCGGACGACACCAGGCATGCCCGTCGGGGCGTTCCCGCTAGGTTGGTGGCCTCACCCTTGGGCATTGGGTGGATCGAACTGGAGGCGAAAGCCGTGGCCACTTTCGTTTTGTCCATCGGAAGACACACAGGTTTCGACGCATGCGAGGACCCGAAAAGAGAGGATACCTATCGACTCGATATCGTCGATTCCTATCGACTCGATATGACTCTTCTCACGAAACACCAAACGAAGTCCCGGATGACGTCTTTGAGTTTTCGCTTTGAAGCACGGTCCATGGACAACTCGGGGTGTCAAGTCCCTTGGAGTTTGTTTTCTTAGAACGTGTGCGTTCGGAATCCACTCACCTTCTCTGGGACTCAAAGGGTGGAACTCCAGTACGACGCCTGGGACTCTCCATACGCCGCAGTTTTTTAAAAAGTCATGTTTTCGGTTTTTTGCTTTTCGGCAGGATGGCAGCCGAGTGCAGGGCTTCAGACAGGCGATGCTTTCGCCAACAGCAAGCTTCCAAGACAGTCCAGCGAGCTTTTGATGATCTTTGAGTACTGCCCAGGATTATATGGGATTATCGGATTATGTGTTTTGTTTTAATCTTGATTTAATAATTTTGGTCATGTTCTGTTATCAATACCCGGACCCTCCAGCAGGTGCTTCCTGGTGACAGGTGCCCAGAAACCACCTGTTAGGGTCCCAAAACAGCCTGTCTGGAGTGTCCTGGTAGTTGTTCCATGTTACTTCCGGTCCGCCTTCGCAGCTCGCAGCTGCTCGCTCTGCTCGCTCTGCTGCGCCAGGTGGATGTTGGAGCGAACAGCACCGGGTTGGTGAACGCCGGAGGTGATCCACCGAGTGATATCACCAGCTATGGCTCTTGGAGGACATGGCGGAAGAGATGAGCCAAGTCTGTAAACATAAGTGAATCTGTTGGAAGAATATCGTAGGCATCCTGAAATACATGCTGTTACATGCATATATATATATATATAGTAGACAAAGAGGCACATTTGATATTGGTTATATAATTCAAAGTGTGTGGGCCTATGTAACTTATTATGTAGACTGTCATTCTCACTTCATGATCAGCTTCACAACGTTCACATACGTTCACCAATTTGAGCAGGAACTTCCTGAAGAAGTGAGATCTGAACGCTGAAATCATTTGCATGTTTTTTTTTTTTCTCTAGAGATTCTTATGCCTGATCCGATGATCCGGTCCGTTGACCTGGTCCGATTTTTTCGAGACCCGAAAAAGGGGGGCCGCGCTGCTGCGCCTGTGGACCGGGCGACATCATGTCCGAGTCGAACCAATTGGATTCGGCGGTCCGGTTGAAAAGCTCCACGTCTCCAGATCAGCCATGGATTTAGAGTGGATTTTCTTGGGGGTTCCGAACGAAGACTTTGATGGATCACCTAGATAATAGATTGACCATGTACTTAAATAGGGTGACCATATTGGGTGACTCGCCAAGATGTAGAAGTTTACGTTGACCCATCATTGACCCCATGAAAAGGATCTATAGTAACTGTTCACTGGTCTTGTCGCCTGGATGCACGCGTCGAAGGCAGATTTTTTGGCCATTGCGATGGGTCCGTGGGTAGCAACTTGAGCCCCTTAAGGAACTGCGTTGTTTTTTTTTTTTTTTTTTCGAAAAATCAAGTGCTCCCAAAATCCAAAACAGGCTGCTCAAAAAAGTGAGAAGCTCACCAGTATTGTGAAGATGGGGAACTTGAGACCAAACGCTCCGAGAGCAGTGTCTTTTCAAGCGACATGCAGATCACAAGTGACAGTCGATCACAATTGACAGTCGATCACACTCGGTACCGCCAGTCTTGACTACTTGATCACACTGCAACGCGCAAGCCACAGTCAAACCCGGCAGTGGCTGAAGGCATTCAGTGTTTGTCATGCTGAATCGAGTTTGGCCGAAACCCGTCAGATGCATCGGTTTCGCCGAAACGTGATATTGGCTGGCACGTTCTGAATGAGCTTTGCCTTTGAGTCTTATTATCAACCTGATACATCTTGACAAAAACAATTCCGGGAAGCCAGTTTGTTGGGGTAAGATTGCTCCGAAAGACAGAGGAAGACTTATGTTTTGGTGACTGCTTCGCCATAACACCCACTGTCGCTCGATTCTCTGGGTGTTGCACAGGTCATGACTTCCTTGGCCTCGCGCTTCGCTCGCTTCGCTGGTTTTTGGGCCCGGACACCCCAGCAAGTTCATTGGAGCATGAGAATAAGTGAACAAAAACACTGGGTGCCCGAGAGTTTTCTTTTTTTTTTTTCCGAAGCAACTCAAAGTTTCGAACGAACTGTGAGGCTCTTTCTTGGTCCCTGTGCTCAGCCCAGCAGACTGTGCATGCCTCAGACAGTAGAACATGTAGAACCGCAACTGAATGGGGTCTCCAATGGACTAGCCTGCACTACCTGCGGATCTCCGTTGAACACCCCTTTGAAGGTCCAGGAAGTCATTCGTTAGGTCCAACCAGAGCTGTCCTCAGGTGGACTGTGAGGCAGATCCTGAGAACATGTACTGCTGCTCCTTGCAGCCTATGGCGTCCAGCTGCCTAGACTCGCCCTTTCATGGCCCAGGAAGTTGGCAGTTGCCAACTCTTTGAGAAGATTCATCAAACTCAGCCTGGCCATGCCTGGCCCATGTCAGGTATCTCATGATCAGGTATCTTTCTCATGTCGAGTTGGACGGATTCAGAAGCTTCATAGTTCAAACCGAAGGACGGTGTGAGATCGCCAGACGACATCATTCGCGTAGTAATTCGCGTTGACTGAGTCAACCGGGTCACATCGAGTCCTGAGGCCCTGCTTGCTGGAAGGCTTTGGAGGAAGATCCAACTACCCGACTTGACCTCAGAGCGCATGGTGTCGACGTCACGGCCACGCGGTGAGCACACGTGGTGTGTGTTTGACCCGTTTTCTTCGTCACGAAGTATAGCAGTCTATAGCACGTCGTTCGCTGTTTTCTGCGTGACTGGGTGGAGGGTGGACTCAGGTGCAGTGCTGCCTGCCAAAAGCGATATCAAAGTCTTGGCGGCTCGGTGAGAACATGGGAACCGTGGGTGGGTCGACGGCAGATTCGACGGCAGGAGCTGCTGGTTTCCTGTGGTTTCTGCAGGAACAGGTGTGGAAGGTTCGGTCGAGATGAGAGTAGCACAACCTCCGGCCTCCATTGTCACATCATCTAAACAGCCTTCTCATTTTTTTTTGCCGAAACTGCCAGCTTAGTTGCCTGTGGACGGCTGAGGTTATGACTGCTACAACAATTACAAGGCCACATCCTTCGGCCTCCGCCCGATCCGTCCGTTCGACCGAGTGCGTGGACCGGCGCAGGAGCACTTTCATTGGAACAACATGGCAAGGAACTGTGATCCCAACAATGTCGTGGAGCGGGGACCTAAGACTCAGATGCGAAGGCAGACGCAAACAGCGACTTGAAGCCAGGGTTTCTATTTATAGATTGGTGGCACGATAGTTTTTGGAAGTGGTGTTCGTTTTCGGGCGGAGATGATATTCGTGCAAGCGCGGACAGAAGACGATGTTTCACACATCCTCCAGACTTGTTTGCTTATAACATGAACATGTGTTTCCCTCATAAAATGGCCTGACTCAGGTCATTCTATAAACACAACATGTGCTACCTATCTGGAGTGCATAAATATGCATAAATCAAAGTTTTTGCAAGAAGAGATAGGTCATTTTACATAGAAGACAGGTTTTCAAAGGAGGGAGGCCAACAGGCTTCTTGGATAAAGGCCACACTCATTTGTAAACAAAAACTTGTGGCCACATTCTGGCAGCAAAATAACAAGGTGGACTAAAACATGTTATATAGCTGTTTATGAAACAATGTTTTTTATTAACTTTATATACGAAAAGCCTTGATAGATCGCACCTATTCATTTCATTGCCACACTCAAATGAAAAATGTTGCCGCCAGGGCGCAAGTAAGGGGAATTTTCACACAGAAGTCGCCCAGAAGTAGCAAAGACAAGATACCATACAGCCTAGCTGATAACTCCGTTCATAGACCTAGCTTTTCTGTGGTTCTACGGACTATGGTTCCTCTTGACTAAAAAAGACTGGACCACATGTTTGACACTGTTACATGTCGCAGGTTCAACCCTCCATCCACCAGCTACAGGCGCGTCGCGTGAGGGGGGGGGTGGGGGCGCTTGAGACGTGCTTGTCGCGTGAGACGCGTCGGCGTGAACCGTTGATGGAAGCGAATGAGGCCTGACTATGGGCCCTGGGGTGGATCTGGGGTCGGCCACGAGCTGAGATGTTTCTTCCGAACCACTGTGTCCTGATGAAAACCACCGAATTTGGAGATGGTTCCTCAGAATGATCAGAGTCAATTTCACACATGTCCGACATGTCACACGTACGTGGGGGCGATTCTCACGAGTTTGGGCTCTGTTCTGAAGACATTTTGGAACATTCTGAACTCTAAGTTGATGCGGGCGCTATTCGGCTGTCACCAGCTTCGGCCCTTTTAGCGTTGCTGCCTTTCTCGCTATCCATGTGGGGCTCCGAGCGAGAGAGAGAGAGAGAGAGGGAGACAGAGACAGAGATGGAGAGCCTGGCCATTGTGATTTAATTACTGTCACTTGAGCGCTCAGAATGTTTGTAGCTCGTGAAGTAAGTGGAAAGCACACATTCATGAAAAGCATGAGCTCACATGATAGTCCTTGTTTGGTCGTACGGCAGGACATACACAAACTGTTTTCACAGATGAATCCATACCAGGCTTGGATGACAAGTGAGAAGCAAAAGCTGTTCACCAGAGGCAGCTTTCCTTTACAGTATACCTTTTGCTGACTTTCAGCAATTTTCTGTTACCCTGCAAACATCCTTCCAAGCTTTAGACATTGACATCCGTTATTTGGTTGAATTCTGACACTGAATGAACACAACGCGTAACGCATATCTCCGCTGGGGAATTCACGCGTCTAAGACGCCGCCTGGACGACCAGTCAGTGACGTTGAGAACTGTAGTTCGTGGAGACGCCGAAGTGTTGAGCTCCAAGGCAACATGTCCTTGTTTGAGCCAACGATTTGGCAAGAACTGTGGAGTCCAAGGTCCAGAAAGTGTGCATAATTATGCAGAGTCATGGGAGGGTTCACAACCTGCCACGACATGCTACCACTCTTCAGATTTTGCACCAGGTTTCGATGTTCCTTGTCTCCGGACATGCCTGACTCAAGTGCTTCTCCTCCATCTTGTGCTAGCTTTACGGATCTTCAATGTGCTTTCCTTGGAGGTGGCAAGCAAGAGGTAACGTCTACTACAACAATCGACAATCTCTTTGCGGTTTTGCGGAATCCCTGTTGTCTTCGCCCATGGACTCAATAATTGAGGAATGATTGGCAGAGACGTGACAAACTCGAGACGTGACAAGGATGTGCACATGCCTGGAACATTTGTGAACATCTTTCAGCTTTCCATCTAGCACAAAAACAACAAGTATTATAATACAATTTGTTCTGACACTCTCGATGGTGCGTTGCACCAACGCTGGTGCCGGCCCTCCGCGATGGACGCCTCAGGCCAGACCGGCCAGACCGGTCCCGGTTTTTGTCGTCTTCGCCGGTGTTTCTCGGCTCAGGTGAGGATCCGTCGAAGTCCCAGAGAGGGTGAAAGCTCGGTGAACAACCGCGCTGAAATAAGGTGCTCGCTTTTGGATTTGTATGGGTGATGGGCTTGGTTTTTGTAAAAACCACACTAAGGCCCTTTAGCCTTGCTTGGCTGCGAAGTTTGCGGAAGGAATTTGGACCGAACTTGTTGATGGTCTTGTGACCTGTCGAAGAATTTCGGTGAATCCTCCAGACGGGAAGCAGAGTTCTTCGGATGCGTGACAGATGTCACGCTCCGAAGCACTTATTAAGACACAATTCAGAAAAAGGTTAAGATTTAAGACATGTTAGATTAACACATGGTCCAATATGTATCCAGCTCAATTACAAACCTGCATGATGACTTTTTCCACAAAGAAACCATCAACTCAAAAGAGATTCAAAGGTATATACCTTTGATGGCACTCCCAGGTTTTCCGTCCAGCACCTCATCAAGGGCTTCGTTGCAAATCTCAGTGGCCGGGCCACGCCATACCTCTTCAAATCTTTCCATGTGCCAGCACAGGACCGAAACAAACGCATGGTACAGTGATGCGAATAACTTTGCCAGCTATGGACGCTCAAGACCCACTGAGGAAGAGAGCGAGTTCAGGTTTGATCCTGCAGGAGGTTCAAATTTGGAAGACTTGTATCTTCTCTCCATACATCCTCAAGCCGATCTTTGGTTTGATCAGCGACCTTCTTCCAATCTGGGGCTTTCACAAGGCACGAGTTTCAGTGGTCCCTTGTGATATGTTCAACTAGAAGCGGTACAGAATCAGAGAAGACTCTCAAACACGTCAACTTTGTAAATGTTGGAGCTACATCCAGACTTGACGGCTGAATCGATACTTGCAGGGACCTTATTTGTTTGTGGCAAGTAGTGGTGGCGTGGCTGCTGCGTTGGCCCTTGGCCTTGGGATCAACACTGCGTCCCTGGCATTCTTGGTTGTTTCCCTCTTTCTGGTGGAGCTTTGCATTTGCACCACGAACTGAAAGCTGGAGCCCCCAAACATAAAAACTGATTAAACAACAGTTAAATTTACATGCCTGACATTGGCAAAGCCGCGTTGTAGCAGTGCAGCCTTGACCATTGACGATGTGTTCTAAGCTTAAAACAGTTGAAGAATCTATATAAGGCATTGGGGATCTCCTGACAGAAGCTCTGTATGCTCGCCAGATGCAGGACACCGTTCTCCATATCGACCAAACAGTTCGACCGTCGAACGGTGGTTTGCAGTCCAGAGAAATCCCAGACACGACCTGTCTGGGACTGCCATAGGACTGCAGCCCCATTGACCCTCTGGCACCACCACCCCTGGCCGTTTCTCGGCAGTCCGACATGGCAGTCTCATTAGTCGCGTGTGGGTCTTGCGTTCCGACCCATAGCCGTGGGTCCATAGTGACCGGTGGTCGTCTCCGAATCAGCCCAACGGCCGACAGGACCATCCAAGACTTGGCCAAAGCCTTCTGACCTATGCAACCTGGACAGCACAGATTGGGGCTTCGTCCGCAAAAGCATGGCTATATATCTACAAACCTTCTTTGCACGAATTTGGTTGCCGAAGCATGCTGCAGCATGCTGCGCAGAAATAGACTCATACAGCAGGACTTGACAAAACAAGCTGGGCAACGCACAAGAACTTGGCCATGTGCCGTGAATCACATCGAATCGTCGGCGCTTCGCGCCATTGCAATGCGCATCAATTCGCCATATTCGTATATATGGGAGATTGTGGGAGTTGATCTAAAGGGTGCATACCACGAGACACTTCAGGTTTCCGCTTCTGAAAGGTCCTATACACAAAGTAGTAGGCTAGTGACCGAACTTGATCGAGAGGCTGAACTGAAGCCATACTTTGCTTCCCGCCCACCAAAGATTCAACAACGCATAATTGAAGCGTCCAAAAAGATCGTAAACACGGTGCCTCCACAGCGTACTCGTGCCACCCTCACTATATACTTCGTCCAGTCAAGCCACTGACGGTGACAGTACTCGAGGGGTGCGGGTAAGAATGCCTAAGTCACGGGTAGGAATGCCTAAGCAGCGGGCCGGTATAGAACGCCTAAGTAACAGTAAGAACATTCGTAACGGGCGAGAACGTCTATACGCTGTCCAGTGCAACACAGTGAGCAGTATCATTGATACAATTCAGCAAAAGTTCAGCATCAAGTCAAGCTCCTCATCAAACACGTGTACTTCAAGCTCCTGGTGGGCGCTCAACATCACTGACCACGGGAATCCCTGCAACAGTAGGGGGTGGATCGTCGGATCTTTGAATATTCACCCGAGGGAGAAAGAACGTCTACAGGGACAAAGGCACCTTGACCCATAGGCATGGCGTTTTCTGCAGGAATACTTTTTTTTTCATGCTGCAGAGGGTGTCTTTGCAGAGCACACTAGGTATTTGCAGGAATGTCCGCATGGTCTTTGCTGGGCAATTTGTCTAGTGGCTTTATGCTTTCGAACCTTGGCTAATATATATAGAGGTTGTGACTTTGTGCGCTTGCTTTGGCGGTTGTCCAGTAGTGTGCCAGCTGCAAGGTATTTGGGAGCACACGGCACATTTCTTGCATTGGCACCTGCAATTGCACCTGCAGTGCTAACAAGTGCTGCCGTTCCGGAGGAAGCACAGAGTGCTTGAGCTGCAGCAAAAACGTGTCAGCACATCGTCCAGACGACTAATTAATGGATGTGAAGCCCCCAGAGGTACCAATAGACAACTTGACAAGACTCATTTTGCAACGGCTTTCGGTTTGACCGCGGAGAACAAGTGAGATTCTCCACTTGGGGTTCGCATGGGGTTCGCATTTACATGTTCTTTTATCACATGAACACAAATTCTCAGAACACTCTCCAGAAAGGTGCCGAAGCTGTGCGGGCGAAGCGCCTCGCTTTTTGGCATCAGAAAGAAGCTTGTGCCTTAGCTTTCTTGCTCCTGAGCGTCTCTTTGTTGATGAGCCTGACGGCCATCACGACGAAAGACCCCGCGGTCAACGCTCTGATGGCATTGCTGGCAGCTTCTCTTGTTATAGGGAGTTTTTCCATGGTACTGTCGCCGGTGATTGCAAAGTTTAGTGTTTTTACGCTGGTGCAAACCTCCTTGCATCTCTCCGTCAGTGCTCCTGCATTCTATTTCCTCACGGATGACGAAGAGGAATTCCCACAAGGACCGCACTTCTCACCATTGTTCTACAATTCCTGTCTTGGATGCATAGGTGGCATGATGACTCTTGTGGGCTTGTACAGTTACAACCGCTTTGCTTCAATGATCTCCTATCGGAGAATGATTGTCGCCTCGAATCTCGCGTTCTCCTTGCTACACCTCACTGACATGGTGCTCTTCTCGCGGCTGAATGTGAAGTTGGGAATTCCGGACGTCTTCTTCGCATTTGGCAATCAGCTGCTTGGCCGCGATTCGCGGCGGAGGGGTGATTTCTCACAACAAGCTGTTGGAGGCTTTGAAGCTTGGTTTTATCGATTTTGCAGATACTGTAGATTCAGATAGATACCGGCCCCTATAAGCACTATATTTGATCCTGAAAACCACCGGCTTGTAGATCGAATAGCATCGAATCGCTGGAGGATCGACCATGTGGACTAGATCGAGTCGACCCGGTGTTGGTATCTCCGCTCCGCACCCATCAACATAATAAGCTATTAGAAACAAGTGCCACGCTAGTAGTAACAGGTGCCTTACTAGTAGTAACAAGAAGCTACTAGAAACAAGTGCCACGCTAGTAGTAACAGGTGCCTTACTAGTAGTAACAAGAAGCTAGTAAGAACAGTGCGGGGGCTCATCCTGGGTTCGGTACGGGCTCCAAATGCATGTCCCAAGGTCCTTGGGCGTGATAATCTATCAATGGCTTTGGATGCCACAGGTGGCCCTTTTCTCGCAGCTGTGTCCCAAGGACATGGAGGCGCGGTGCGGGCCCTCGATGGCCCTCGTGGGTCCTGGTGCGTTTGAAGACTTTTTGACACGTTTCAATGGTCACATGGTGCCAAGAAGAGTTGGCAAACCCAAAGATGTCAAATTTGAAACATCGTCAACTCGCGAAGCCGTTGTCTGTGTAGAATCGTTGTCAACAGGCGACGATGTTTGCCCTGGTGGTGTCATGCCACAACCTTGGCGTGGCAGTGGCAAGTGCTACAGGTGCATGGCTTCTGGCGATGCTGAAATGCAATCCACGTGGAAGACCAGATGAATCAAAGGAGTTTCAGATGCTTTGGTTGGCTTCTGGAATTTCCAGTACCTTGGTCGTGATGGTATAGAGAGCTCGCTCTTTTCGGGAGTCATTTTGGTTTTGATCTTCCGCGTTGCTTTCAGGCATGCTGCCTCTCTTCAGCATTTTTGCACTCTTCTGGCTCATCCCCAACGTGCGCCCTGCAGAACCGATCGAACTTCGAGGTGACGGCAACTCGGCGATGGCAACAGAGACGAGCAGGACAAATCAGCCTTTTGGAGTTCAAGATCAGCTGTTCAGATATAGACAATGAATGATGATGAAATTTATAGCAACGTATAACCAGGCCTCCAAGCCATTGTGTTAACTTTAACATATTTTGTCATTTTCTTTGTGGTTCCACACCACTTGTACTGAGCTTTCCCGGAAAGATCAACAAAGCTTTCGTGCAGTGATGAGGCACAGCAGGCTCACTCTGGAACCAGTGGAGAAGTCATCACAGCGAGCTTCTTGAAGCATGTTAGACGCCGATGCCTGCTCAGTGTTTTTCTGATTCCAGACCATTATTTTTTTTGGGGGTATAGTTCGAAGATCCACGATTTGTTGTCCTTTTTGTGGCTGCGCTTTTGAACAGCCTAGAACCACCCGCAATCCTTTGGTTTCGTTTCACGCCTATTTGGGAGCCACACCGCCCCTTTTATTGCACCGCGTTCCCGCAACACCTCGGCTCCGAACGAGGACCGCTGTGGACGAAGCCGACGAACGAGGCAGGTTCCTGTCTGTTCCAAGTGGCAGGACGAGTTCCGCTGGAGAAAGCCCAGAGGAGTAAGAAATGGCGATGTTGATGTGAAGGGATGGATGATGGCTGGATGAGTGGCGTGGATCTATATTTATGTTTATGTGGCGTGATGTGGCGTGATTTGAGCCCGACAACAACGAGGAGGCCTGGTGGTGTTCGAACACTTTAGTTAATTTTGGAGACTCAGAGAGTTGTTTTCCTTTTAAAAAACACTTGGCGGCCCACGGTGGAGAGTTTTTGATTTAGGCTCGAGATGCGCCTTTGGCTGGGCTGGTGCGATGTAGGACCACATGTTCAACCAGCAGATGACCTCCAAAGAAGAAAGATTTGGATCAAACTTCCGGACCATAAATTAAGGGTCTAGGATGTTTGGGGTACTAGTTACAAGTAGTGATCAGTGCATGGAGATCGATGTAGAGAGAGATTTATCAGTGCTAAGATGAGCGAGGTGAGGTGAGGTGAGGTGTGTGTGTGTGTGTGTGTTAACACCTGTCTCTAAGGTTTGTACCTGGTAAGTCTGCCGTAGGTTCCACTAGAAGGCTGGGTGCTACTAGTAGCTTCTGGCCTTACTACTAGGAACCAAACTGAAACAAACACAGCGCGAGTCAAAAAAAGAGGCAGGGGGGGCAGTGGTCCTTTCAGCAGTCACTGCCTAACAAAGACGCTGCTGATTGGATGTGACATGACTCTGGGACGCCGGAGTCACGTACCTGCTTTTTCCAAACTGTTCACAAGCTGTCCAATACGTTGTTTCCTGCAGTAACCGGCTAATGCATTTCCCCACTGAGGGCTGTGGTGTGATCCCCGCCGAGGGGCGCTGCATGTGCATAGACCCAGATCCTGGGGGATTGTTTCCACCTTGGCATTTCGTTAGATTGCTTCTGGCTTGACTGTTCTGCTCGATACCAATGATTTCATGCCGCAGGGCTTACTGAGACTCATGATCCAGACCGGATTTGCACTTCCATGCATGTGTCTAAGTATTCACCTGTACAGTCTGCACGTCTAGGTAATCACAGGCGGGGCTTCGGACTCAGACATGTCAGCGCATGTGCTTTTCATGCTCTTGGGTTCTTTCTCTCTTTCTGTTGCTTTTCGTTTCTTGAGGCCTTTCCTTAGGCTTCAGGTACCTTTCAGTCAAGGGTGCGCCGGCCAAAATCGGCTTGACTTGAATGCCAATGATGGCAAGGCCTTCGGGCCATTCTATCCCACCCTCCCCCCTACCTCCCTGCCCCTGGGCCTCCGTTGCTATCCCGCCCGCTATTTAGGGTAACAGAAGGAAATCGCACTCAACACACTTGTGTGTTGGTGCCTTTCCTTCTGTTTCCCCTGTCCTACTTCTAGCTGCCCGGGCGGTCTAAGACAAAAGTCCCGCTCGCTAACTACTTTCGTTTAACTAAGTGGGCCTCGTCACTACACCTATCTTTCTTTCTTGCCCTTTTCGTTTGCTTTTGTTTTGCTTCTTTTTCTGTCTTTCTAAGGCTTTTTAGGTGGCTAGTAAACCGCCGGCGCGCCAATATTGGCGCTATGTGTACAAAGTTGTTGCACTAAAGTCGTTTCATGTAAGGGATACAGAGCGCCGATAGCGGCACAGTGTGTGTGTGTTAACACCTGTCTCTAAGGCTTGTACCTGGTAAGTCTGCCGTAGGTTCCACTAGAAGGCTGGGTGCTACTAGTAGCTTTTGTAAAGTATGCTACAGACGGTGGTGTTTGTGTAGAATAGTGTATATTTACCTGGAACCCCAAACAACCAAAGCAAAGTTATCTTTTCCCAGTCCCAGCCACTTCCTATGTCAAGGATCTCAATAGCCATTGGAGCAACAATTTGACCCATCACTGGCCCATCACTTCACTTTGTGAAGATCGATTTGAGCTTCACCATCAGTAAGTCACCACAAGTCACCAGTGGCAAGAACCTAAAAAAATGACCAGTGACAGATATCATCAGAGATATGTTGGAATTGGTCTCCACTGGCCTTAAGCACATACGCTTGGATACCTAATGATAAACTTTCATGTTTCTGGTGTTTGCAATGGCTTCCCGCTGCTTCACAGACACCATGATGTTCCCAAGGAAGTGGACGACGGACTACAGGCGAAATTTTTGACTCATCTATAAAAGTCTATAAATAGTATTGGAGGAGCAATTGTGAGAAGGACAACCTCTTTGGAATCAGAGGACTAGTCGACCAGCTCTTTGTCGGCGGTCTTGGAATTGTTAACTTCCCGACAGGCTGCGCGAAGCCTCAAGCAGCCTCCTCTGAAGGATGAACGCAGGTGAATCCCGACACTTGCAAGTCCCAACAAGTGAAACGGAGCAAACGTGAGTTGAGTCCAGAAATACTATCATGCAATATGGATTCTTTTTTGGTGGATCAAGACCTGAAGCTGGCCCAGTTTGTCGTCTATCTCTGGCCGCGTTCGCGCGTTCACCACTACCGGCCTCCCCAGGGCCACCCATCGATCCTGTCTCGAACAGGTGAAAACACCCGCCTGGCCGCAGACTGCAGACCACCGCGCGACAAGCTGCTGAACCACACGGTCGGAGGATGTCCTCGCGGCAGGCGCACCGTTGATGGAGGCTTTCGCGACAGGGCGTTGGCAGCGGAATCGCGGCCAGCGGAATCGCTTTGTGAACGGAATCCGTTTTCAGCGAGAAAGCGAAAAGGCTTGATCAGAGCTGGAGTCTGTTGCATCCAACCTGCAATGGCCTCCTAATAGCAAAAGGAACCCAATAGCGATGGACTCCAACTTACTAGCCTCCAACCTACTGACGATGGCCTCCAAACCTTTTTTTGACCTTGGGTGTGTTTTTCGTTGACCTTGGCCAAAAGTCACAAGTGTTTGGGCCGCGCTTCGTGTGTCAGCAGCTGTTTGAGCTGTTCAGCTTCGCAGTCGTTTTTCTTCATGCACTGCATTGAGGGTTGATGGCTGGTGGAATTTGCATCGGCCCTGGCTGGTCATCATCCAGACCAGCCCTCTGAATCTAGGATCCTCGATTCAGAGGACCTGTAGGGGTGCTCTGAAGGGACGTTGTGCGAGCGAGCACCGCTCAGTCGCGGAGCGCTGATTAACAACATCTCGTAATTGTATTTTTTTGGGGAGTGCTGCAGCGTCCTGTTGAACAAGGCACGTCCTGTCAGATGGCGTGCAGTTTGGAAAGTCCGCAGTTTTTTGGGGGTCAAAGAACGTGACACTGCAGCAAGCTGCCTAGTAGTACTGATACTTAAGTGGTGTACTACTATACTTTGCACCACAAAGACCTTCGACAGAGGCCCAACGAAGAGAGCTCGAGGAAAAATTGCGGTGTCAATGGTTTTAGAGCTCAGCTAGCTAGCGTTGAAAACATGTCACGAGAGCGGTTGTTAAGAATGCGGCGACTAGCTCAACTTGCCTTGTTGAACTTTGCCCACGCTCCGGCTTTGTCAAAAGGCAGTTGCATGACGTTAGATGGAAGAGATCCCTAATTGCTCAGAGCTGGGTATGAAGAGTTGGGTCATGATGTGACCTGGAGCTTCATAGAACCCACTGACAAGACAGCAAGACGAAACCACGTGTTGCACCAGGTGGTTTTCTTGTCCGACACAAACGCTGACTTCGCGGGCCCCCCCTAGATGCCGCCATGCCGGCAGCCAACGTTGCCAAGTGGGGACCTCAGCTCAGGCAACCGTACCCGGCTCCGAACCTGAGAAACGGCGGTTCGATTGCCGAACGGCGGCCCGGCGGCCGTTCCGGCAACTCTGTAAAAGCCGTTCAATTCCCTGGGCTCAATGCAAGTAGTGCCATTTATGAGGACAAAACACACACAGGGATTGTATGGTTTGGGTCGGCCTCTCCGGTTTGAATGGAAAGAGGACCGACCTTATCCATCACATAATGGCCTCCAACCTACTAGCGATGGCCTCCAACACACTGAAATTCACCCCCCAAATTTGAGGATGTCGCGCTGACCAACCTCCACTTGTTTCCCTTCCTTACAACCCTTGGAGTTATGTTCGGGACACCGAGCCACGGCGTCGCCTTCCTTGGACGTGATGTGTCCAAGCCGAGGCCCGGAAAGGCGCAGAAGGTCCGGGCAGCAGCGAGAGAGTTATAAACGGATGCAGCGAGCGAATCCCATTGGGACTGACAGTGTTTTTCCCCGTTCCAAACGACCCTTAAAACAAACATCACAGTCACATCACTGTCACATATACGACCCCGGAAGAGCCTGAAAAGACAGACATGTTGGCAAACACTTGATCGATCATACATGGATTGAATGGGGATGTCAATGTCAGCGTTAGGCATAGTGTACCCCGCTGGAACTGGAACTCGAACTGGAACTGGACCCCCCCCCAGAAAAAAAACATCGACGCTAAACTGACGTTGGCAATCACGTCCACACCCGAGCCCAGAACTGGAACTGGAAGTGGAACTGGAACTCCACCCCCCCCCCCGAAAAAACAATCGACGCTAAACTGACATTGGCAATCACGTCCAGACCCGGGCCCAGAATTGGAACTGGAAGTGGAACTGGAACTCCCCTCCCCCCTCCCCAGTCTCCTGTGTTGGACGACGTGGAACTGGAACTGGAACTGTTCCACCCGCCCGGGGCACACTCTGGCGTTAGGTGGAGCACACCTTGGTCTCGCCCTTCGATGAGGCCCTGGAATCGGCGCGAGCGTCCCACGCGCGAGCAAACACGCGCGAGCAAACACCACGCGAGTCCTCCTCCAAGCACCGGAGCAGGTGGAACTGAACAATTCCGCAGCACCTTCGCCCTTTGACGTGCGAGTCCCAGAGACCTTCAGGATCGCTGAGTGAGCCTTGAGAGACACGGTCCGGCGGATCGCGAGGGTGAAGGCAGGACGGCACGGGGCTGCAGGTCTCAGAAAGCGCGAGGAAAAGCAGATCGGAGCCGAAGGCAAGTGGAGCGAGCCTGAAGAGTGAGCGATGTAACCGATGATCAATTATGGTTCTTGTTCCTCTCACAGATGACCAACACAACAGCATTTGTGTAGGGTTTGGGAGAGAACATGGAGTTCCTTTGAGGATTATCCATGAACTCTTTGGGACGTCAGGCTGTGCGAGAAAATGCTCGCTACTTCGTCATCACGAGCCCGTCACTGAGTTCCAGACCGGCCAGAGGATCCACTCGGTTCGTTTCGGTGAACGGGCGATTCGCCAGGGGTGAACGCGGTCGTTGGCATCGCAGGGGTGAAGGTTGTGGAGTATGTGTTTCCCGGCGCGGCTTTTTCCGGCGCACCAACTTGGCTTCTGAGGCAACAGTGCTGAGAATGCTGGGCACCTAAACCTGCGTAGATTGATGTGGAGGTTCCGGGCTGGCCACTGAAATATGGTGCCTTTTAAAGATCTTTGTTGAAAGGTATTGTTTGTGTTGAGTTTTTAAGTGTTCCTATTGCTTTGCTTGCGATTGTAGCTTGTATATGTATAAAATTGTATAAATATCAATACCAACTTGCCGCATTGCTTCTTGGTTGCTTCGCTTTCGGGTTAGGGTCTGCCCTCCACACCCCCCGTGTCAGCTTAAGACCAGCAAGTTGCGATGTCCGTTCGCCCCTTGGCGTCTTTGTGTCACTTCGTGTCACTTCGAGGTGGTTCGATCAGTCCGTCCAAACCTCGGAGCGGACAGCGGCCGTCGGCTGAGCTGTCGGTCCACGGCCGAGCCTTTTCGGTTTCAGGTCACAACGTCTGGGCGACGCAGCGCAAGAACGAGTCGAAGCTCGATGAGGCCGAGTACGCTTCAGTGGAAAGCCGAACCGCAACGTGGAGTCGCGGTGATTTCAAAGGCAAACGGAAGGGTAGTGCACAGAAAGGGTTTTGCAAAAACCTATTCTACTAACGTCGTGGAAGGCGCGTGACCTTCGTAGAACCCAAGGCTGTTCGTGGACAGTTCGTGGAATGGTGGGCCAGTAGGAGAACTGACTGCAACGAAATCCCAGAAACCTTCACAGAACTTCGTGGAAGGTATTTTTGATGCACTAACTTCGTATAAGCGAATTCTGCTGACCCCCTTTCTCCACACACCCTCCGTTTAGCCTTCATGATTGAAGGGTGAAAAATCGAGCCAAATCCAGGCCTACAGGAGTGGGGCTCAAGTGATTTTGCTCTTCTCCGTGCAACGAAGCGAAGCTTATCAAGGTGGGACAGAAGCGAGTCACAGAGTGGCATGTCGTAGAAAGACCCATTGATGCCGCAAAAGAATGGTTGATGGCGCAGCAGCTTGCAGCAGCTGAAACTTTCAATCGGTCATCAATTTCCAGCTTTGGTTTCCACAAATAACAACATCAACTCATCTTTCAGCTGAAACTTTCAATCTTCCAATCTGAGGATACGCACAGATGAGGAGTGCTGTGGGCCGATCGAAGCTCAAAGGCCCCTTCTCAAACGAAAAGACACCCAGCTTTGTTGTGGCCGCGCAGATCATGACCCTAGAAGTCCAAAGAACTACATAGACACGATACATATTTATTACAATCATATAGAACATACTACATCTTTACATTTAACTATGGAGTTTTGTCAATGTTCTTTTTTTACCAATGCCTGCTTCACGTGAAGCAAAGGAAGTTCTCTTCTTTTACTCTCCCCGAGACCTCGTCCTCTCGTTTCAGTCGTCGTCTCCTCGCGGTTTTGTCCTGGTCGACCGAGGGACAGGACGTGATGGGTCTCGTTTGTCAGGTGCTGATCCCTTCAACGGCTTCGGGCGACTCTTCGACGTCGAGTGGTGCGCCGGGCGTCGGTTGTCCACGGACCACACTTTTCGGGAACCCTGGACTGGAGCGAGGTGTTTTTTCACCATGGGAGAACGTGTAGTTTTTTAAGGGCGTGTTATTAACCCTGAGAGTCCAGTCATGACTCACTTTACACCCTATGGTGGTGGATTATGACTTCCAGGTGGGGTAAGGTGAGTCATTGGAAGTTCTGGGATTTTTGTCAGGGACACCCGATTCGCCCCAATGATGCCCAATGTTTGTTCCCCGACCCGAGGGGGGGCTTTACACAACTGCTGGCATGGTCTCGCAGGATTTTGCTAACCAAGCCCTCAGCGGAAGGAAGAGCAGGATTGTCAGCACAGACAGACATGGCATGCTGTGCGCAACCGGATGATGCGGAGCTGGTGGCTGTTGAGGCCTTCAACGTGAACTTGCAGCCTGAAGGACGGAAAGACCGTTTCGATCGGGACATGATCAATCACAGCTACCAAATGCTGCGAGCGTGAGCTATCCTGCGTCCTACCTAGGAGCTTACCTCCCTACTTAATTGATCTTAATTAAGTAGGCGCTTAATTACTTCATTGAGTGAGGAGGCAGGGCCACAGGCTTTAGCAAAAATGAACCCTACAAGGTTGGTCAGCTAGGTCGGATTGTGCCGCTGGAACAGCGCTGAAACAGTTGCTTGTGGAGGTCAGGTGAAGATTGACGAGCTGACTCAACAAGTGCCACTTGTGGCTGCAGACAAGTCAACTCCAGTCGCTGTGAACCACCAGAATTCCAAAGATTTCTGCCCAGTCCACCTTCGTGGGTTAATTCCCCACAGCTCATGCAGTTGAGGGTCACCTTTCACCGTGGTCGGCTTATAAGGTCTACCATGAAAGAGCAGCTCGAGAAGCGAGATGCTGAGATGGAAAAGCAAGGGACGGCGATCGAGCTGCAGGCAGTTCAGATCAAGCAGTTGAAAGCCCAGTGTGAGCAGCTCGGCTCCGAAGAAAGACGCAGAGCAGAATTTCTGCCGCCTCAAGTAGTGCAAGCTTCCAGTATGTTCATCGACAACAGAATGTCGTTCCGAACAACATGGAAGAGAACGAGATCACTGTAAGATCATATTAGAAGAGGCATGAAGAGGTTTTTCAGGTTGCTTGCAGTAAAGCATGTCCTTTAAAGAAGATATCGCACATAGGTCCTCCCAACATGACATGACAAATTTGTGCTTTGTATGAACACATGACTCAGCTGATGCTACGCATTTGCTCATATTTTTCCATGTCTTGCATTGACAGTTGGAAGCTCATGAGGACTGCATTGAGCATGGCCCAAGAGGCAGCACCAGCTGTTGAATGGGGGTGCCTTACGCAGCAGCAGAAATTTATGGTGCAATTCCTCTTCGTTTTGGTGTTCTCAGTCATCGCAGTGCCCCTTCCCTTGCTGATCCCTATCAATGATCCGAACTTGGGAGCGCTTGGCAACATGTCCTTCTTTTATGGGTACAACATCTTCGTGATCGTCTACTACCTCCCCGGTCGCTTGTTGGCATTGCTTGTTGTGAGTGGACATTGCTTTGCCCAAATGATCTGCAGACATGCGTCGACAGGGTCTGCATGTGACCCTTTGATTTCGAGGGTCTGTAGGATGTTCTTTACAGCACACGAACACACAGAAAACACACCATTTCGGGTGGTTTGGGTGATTTTTCAGACACATGGTGAGGGTACGGAGGTGTGACACACGAAGTGTTCCACTGTGTTCCAGAAAACACCTGTGCTAGGACAATACCGACGCCTCGAGCTCCTCTTGGTGCGCCCAGCAGATGGGAAGGAGATGGCCAGGTCTTCCAGTGCCATCAGTTATCTTGGCAAAGTCACCTGGCAAGACACGGCCAAGAGGGTGATCTTCTACCTCTTGGTGATCTTTGGTTGGTGCACTGGCTACTTCTTGTGCGCCGTGCCATGGGGAACAAACCTCATCTACTCCTACAACATGCTTTATGGTGCTCCTCCAACCTTTGCCATGGTGGACTGGCTGTTCCTGGTCCTAGCCGATCGAAGCTACTGGAACGTCAAGACCCTTATACTCATTTTTGCCTACAACTTCCTTACGCTTGCACCTGTGCTGCTCCTGTGCGGCATTGTCTTCGCCAGCGCATTCTTCAACACCCCCGTGCTGATTCTTTGTGCTGCCCTGGCATCATGGATCCTGATGGAAGTGGTGGGGATCGTTTCTGACAAGGCCAGGAACTGTTTTAGGGACAGAACCTCTCACATTCCTTGGCCATCCCTCACCAGATCTCGCCATATTTGGCTTCCAGGTACTGCAAATTCTGATTCCATGGGCAGGCTACAGCCTCGAGCACTACTACCAGGCCATTTTCGCGTCTGATGGGTACTGTTCACAACCACAAGTAGGTAGTTCGACACGTCTGAAAAGGGGGTACTACGTCTTTTGAGGGCTGTTATGGGCTGCCACTTTTCCAGTGCTATAGCAGGTTTGGTTCAATGCGGAGGTCTTTCTTGGGGTACTTACGACTTGGAACCACTTGTTTTGTTTGAAACTTCCATCCTGAAGTACTTCGAAGATGTGAAGAATTCTGTTTTTCCTATAGCAGCATGTCGTGACCGCGTCTTACAGTGAACCACTCTCAGACCCTTGGGGCGCTTGAACTCGGCACGACCACACGCGCGAGCTCCACTGAACTCACCACCGTCGCGACCGGCGGTTCGCGCTGAACTCACCAAACGCCGACAGGTGGGTAATTCCTTGGTCTTCTCCTGCTTGCTGACATTCTCGGAGGTGAGAACCGAATGTCGAGCTTCCTCCAAGTTGAGAATTGAAGCATGTTCGTTGAAACCAGACTTTTCGCCGTTTTGAAGACATTTTTTTCATGGAAGCACAGATGTGAAAGTTATAGCATATTCTTGTCATGTCCATGTGACACTTGCGACTGCAATGAATGTACCTTGCAAAGAAGTGTGGGACACTTTTCAGCGCTTCATTGGCCAGGTGATCCTGTTCCCCAGCACGAACTCTTGGTGGGCCCTTGTGGGAGTCGTGATTGTCGACACCATCGGAGCTGCTCTCCAATTGCGAGTCCTTTGGAAATGCGTCGTCTCAGACAGGAGACGTACGGAGACGTCTTGTGTGTTTGTCGTCCTTGGTGTTCATCGCTCTCTTGGTCTTTTGTCGCTTGTTGCTTTATTATCGTCCGGACTGTCGTCTACCTATATGCCTAACCGGTGGTGGCCTCCCAATAGTGATGGCCTCCCACCTCATAGTGAGGGCCTCCAACGTAGTAGCGATGGCCTCCAACCTGGTAGCAATGGGCCTCCCACCTAGTAGCGATGGCTGCCAGGAGCAAGGGAGAAGGCATCAGCCAAGAAACCCGTGAGGCCTTGTGGTCCCAGTGTGAAGTTGATGTGGCGCGGTTTTGGCCCGTGCTGGTCGCACTACCTCCACTTATTTGGCTGATGGACGATCGCAATCCGAACCGTCAGTACTACTACCTCTTCGATTGTACCACAGCTGAGCACATGAATATCACTGTGGTGTGCATCCTGGTGAAGTTGGGGTGGACGTGTGCTTTGACGACCGTGGATGTGGTGTTGTGCACTTCTTGGGGGATTGGACTAGAGAGGGCCAAACAACTCATGAAGATGTACGACAAGCATTGGGTGATGATGACCGCAACCTTTGCTTTGAGTGGGGCACTTTTCACCAGCTGCTGGCTAGTGAAGCACGATGGCCTACGACTGTTGGAAGTGCTCAGCGAATGTTGAGCAACTTCTTTTTGCATTTGTTTTTGCACTTTATATTTTCATTTTTCCATGTTGGCCCTTGGCGGCAATTGGCGGCATGTATTGAAGAGCTGCTGCTATATTTGCATGCCTGTAGTCGACTGCTTGATCCGATGAAGCAGATTGGCATATCGGATACTAAACTTGCCCTATACTTGATTCGAAGAAGCTCGAAGAAGCTCAGCTAAAAAGACTGGAAGTGGATCTCACGTGCATGCATGGTAGATCCAGTGAAAATGAATGTAGGCGGAAGTCTGAGTTCGTTTGGGCGAAGGTGAAAAGCTTTGTCTAGGCTCATGTCCCTCAAGACTCATAGTCATAGGATCTCATCAGACTCTAGTCTCACATCTCTTCATGGCTCTGAGCAGCAGGAGTGAGACCTGATGTTTTTGTCGGGCTTCAACTGCCCTCACTAGATGCTGCAGACTCGCATGGCAGAGGTTCATTCCTGAGATTTTTCGGCCAAGGTCAAGTCTCACCACTTGGGCATGGTCATATAAAGAATATATATATATAGAAAGATCGTCGACTCATGGTGTGTATATGGTATTATACGACATGTGGTGCTTCTTCAAGTTCAATCTCACAAAGCTTTGCCCCAACAATACACGGGGGGGTGAACAGCCAGCCGACGACTGTCAAGTCGTCCCCGCACCCTACAACTTGAGCGGACGGCCGGAATTCGATCCAAGCAACGAATCGATTAATTCGTAGGCAAACGAGTGGATTTGTTTTTGTTGGGAGAAAGGTGGTGCTCCTGGCGGATGGATATGATTCTTGTCAGACACCTGTACAGGCTTCGCCTCTATGATCTTCCTTTCCGTGAGGCGGGACGACTGGCGATCCGCCCGATCTGTCGCCGTTGTCTTGTTCTTTCGCGTTTGGACCTTGCAGTCGCGTGTCAACGCCAACGGCGCGGTCGTACAGCAATCGGTCGTCTTTCCGACTCGTCCGTGGTTTCGTCAACGGCCGGATCCGCCCGATCGAGGTGCAGCACCTTCGAAATCCCCTGGCAGAGGATGGTAAAGTGACCATGTCGCGGGATGGACAGGAGCGGACGATGCACTTTCTCATCGCAACATCGGTCGGATCGACCGTGGTCGAGAGTAGGTGGTCCGGAGTAGGTTGACCGACCGGGGACGCCGAAATCGGTGGTACGAGGGTAGCATGGATAAATTTCACTCATCCTGGAACTTGTTTTCCAATATGTCTCCAATCCAAGTGAAATGCATTTGCATGTCAGGAGCTCGCCAACAGTGTCGGCCACAGGCAAGTGCCTTTGGTTAGCGGGGTCATGATGGTTCATTGAGCTGAAATCGTCCATCTGGCCCAAATAGCCTCGGAGGGCGATTAATTATTGATATGATTTGATATGTATATTTGTTATTTAGGTCTGTCCTATAACCTGTAAGAGTCAGTAAACTATTTTTGAACCAGGCCTTTACTAACCATCATCATCCACTGTTGCAGGTATACGGTATACGGTATTAGGATAGATCCAATATAAACTATTATATGTTTGATTATCCCCACATCTTTGTGTGGGGTTGGGGTTCTTGCTTTTGCCGGGCACATCCTCCTTCCTTCCCGCCTCCTCCCGCCCTCCTTCTTCTCATCATCTCATCTCACTCACTCATCATCTTTATCTTCTCATCATCTTCATATTCTCATCAACTCCTTCCTTCCTTCCTTCCAACTCAACTCAACTCAACTCAACTCAACTCAACTCAATCAATTCAACTCAACTCAACTTGACTCATCATTTCAACTCTACCACTTCTATCGCTCAACTCAACTCAACCCAACTTATCTCAACTCTTCCTTTTTTCCTTAGATGGCACGGTGGCAGCAACAGGTGGTACAGCGTATCAAAGGACCAAAGAATCATCCATGATGGGATTGCCTACCAGCTTGGGGTCATCAGCTGGGTGCTCAGACCAAAAGCTTGCAAGCTCTGCAGCCACTTTTTCCAGCCATGAAAACAATCTTTTGTCTACCACCGCTGGGACCCCACCCAACTCAGTATGGCTCAGGCAGAGTCATGCTATCGGATTTGCAAAATCTGAAAGCAATTTGCTCTGCATTTCACAGAGCTGGTCCTGTGTCACTCAGTGGCTGCGTGGCTGTAACAGCCCTGTGGAGCGAGTCGAGGTGCGATCGCACTGTTGATCTTGGGACCCGGGGCCCTCGAGCAACACCAGGAGACGAACGTGGGTGACTTCGTTGGGGTGCTCAATTCTTTTCTTCCCTCTTGGACACTACTAGTAACAAAGGCATCGCTACTAGTAGCAAGGGCATCGGTATACCATCCTTTCCTTCTTCCATCCTACCTTCACCCTCTTGACCCTGACCCCTTGAAAACCTTCCTTCTCTGGCTCCAGGTCCAAGGGTTGAGGAAGTGCCGGCTGCTGACTCTCCATCATGCGCTGACGTCGAAGCATGTGCTGGGCGGTGGATGATCAAGAAACCCCAAACTCAGAACTTTGCTCTTGCGTTCCACAGGTCGGGGGGGCCCGCAAGTTCCACAGGCTGGGATTCCAACCCCCCTAAAATTCAACCTTCTGCTTCTGTTGTGCCCTTTCAGTGAGGGACACCCTCTACCTGAAAGCGTCTATGCCCTGCCAAGTGGGGGGGAACCCACGTGGCAAAATGCCAGTGATCTTGACTTCTCCGGCCTATGTCTAGTGTCCAGAGGGACCTAGTCGTCGCTGAGCTACTTCTGCTCCCAACCGTGCTTCTATCCGCTGGCTTATGTTGTCGAAGCCCGAGCCATTTTACAACGGTTTCATACTGTTTCTGTGGATTTACAGCATGGTGGTGGTCATCCGGCTGCTGATTGATGCTAATTCATCTGCATGAATTTTCACTTCTCTACTGATCTATATATTAGCTTATGGCCTACCTGGCACTTGCTCCAGCCACGATGTTGCGAAGATTGGGAAGACCTCAAGACTTGGGCCTTCGCAGTGTTTCCTCTGAGCTTCTCCTTTTCCCTTCAGCTGCGGCTCGGGCTTCCAGAAGATCTCCAGCTTTGGCGTTGGGTCGTCTTCGCTTCCCTGGGCTTCCTCCAACTGGCGCAGCGGCCACGGCTCCTCGGCCTGGTCCAGCTGCTCCTGTCCCCGCACCAACTCCTGGACGCCACGACGAGCTGGCTGCACCTGGGCGAGGGTGCGCTGCGAGTGCTGCAGTGGGCGTTGGGCCTCTTCGGTGGCTTTCTGCTGGAGCTCGGGGAGGCGGAGAAAACCCCCCGCGGGCGGGCAACTCGTGCAGCGCGCGGGAGCGCCACGCCGGAGGAGGAGAGTAAAGTGCCTCCGGAGATCGTGAAGATGTAAAAGGGGCTGCATTGAACAGAGCATCAAAACATGTACGTATGCCACAAGGATGATCAACAGTTTCAAGTGCATCTCCACCTCGATCGTTTCAAGCTGCTCTTGGTGGCAAGGAGGAAGCCGTGATGCATACTCAACTCTAAAAGGAACATAAAGGAACTACCTAGCAAAACCCAGGACAAGGACGAAATCAGGCTACATTTGTACGCTCACACATTACTGAAGGAACTACCTACCGACGCCAAATGAAAAAAAGTAAAAACAACAAATCTAATCTCTATATAGCAATTACAATCTTAACATTTCGGCCAAAAGCCTCTCCCTTCATTATTGGCAAATCCTGGTTTCGTGTTGTTCGGAGAGACATGGACAGAGGGTTACAGCCAGTTCTTTCTAAAGCCGCTTGGAACTTCTCGCTCTTCTCACCTATTCCTCTCCTCTCTTTTCTCACCTTCCTCCGCCGGAGTCGCACCGGTCGTCTCCACTTCGACAGGCTGTGCTCCATGATCGACAAGCACATTGACCAACCTGATAGTTTCCCACTTCAAGAGGCCCAGTGTGGTTCATGAGCTTAAGACAATGGCATGGCATGCAGCCGACCTGCACAGTCCCTCCATCATTGACGTATACGGTGAGGTTAACACGCGATATCGAATTTAGCTGCTACAGCTCAATTTGGTGGTGGATTTCAATTAACCATTCAACGCCTTGCATTTGTTGCAAACGTGGTGTTTTAACTTTTAACACAATACCGACAGTACCTGCAACATGTTTTGAATGGCCAGGTGTCTTCCTTCCAAGCTAGAATCTTCGATGCACTTGAGAAAAACAAAAACACTTAGGTTCCGACCTGCATGGAGCGAAAGAACCTACGACTCAACATACCCCCACCCCACCTGAGGTGCTGATGGTCGCCCTCTCAGAACCGAAATCACTCCGTGCTTCGAAGTCTCTCGACGCCTGAGGCGGTTCAATCAAGAGGAGGTGGGTCCGCTACGCGACCCCAGCGATGGCGAGGGGCGAGCACAGCGATGTTTGAGCAAGACTGAGAAGTCATCGATTTGGACGAAGACGATGGGTTTGATTGTTTGCTTTAGATAATCAATATATACACACGAATATTCGGCCCTTGTCAAGTCCGTGCCAGGAAATTTCAGCACGCTCCTCACCCGCTGGAAGATGGTGAGGGCTCCCAGGTTGTACCCCACGCACTGGACCAAAACGGATCAGGATCTCACCTCAGGAATTTCTCTTGAGATGTAAGGTTTTGAGAAGCAGGTGGACTTCTTTTTGAGCATGCAGTACGAGGAGCAGAAACCCGCCAAATGTATCGTGTGTGTGTGTGTGTGTGTGTCACATGCCTTTATAGTGTACTGGTCCCCAAATAGATAGAAAGGCTTTCCAATACATTCTTATAGTGGGGATCTACTTCTCTATCTATTTGGGGGTCTACTATATATATATATATAATAAAAATTAACAAAATTAGCATATATTATAGTATGTCCCGCCGAGGGCCGAGGTCCGGCTGAAATTCTCAATTGCCTGGCGTTCGGTTCCTTCCAAACGGCCTCCGTTCTCCACGGAGCCCAGCCGTCGCTCGGGTCGAGGACTACGTGGAATGGTGGAAACATTATGGTGCCTCGAGTCCAGGAACTTGGTAGCTCTGCCGACCCTGTGATGCGTGGCAGAAAGCTTTGCTATAGTGTTTTTGCATATGCTGCTTGTGCTTCGCTATCCTCCCTTTTTGGGGGGGGTTTCGAATCGCTGTTTGTTTTGGATTGCGCAGGACCTACTCCACCCCCCTGAGACTGTGGCTAGAACAGCTGGACTTGGTGCAAAGGCATCGCGAAGACATCAGAGAGAAATTCAAAAGGAAGGACCATTTTCAGCATGACCTGATTGATGATTTCACAGCAAAGCTGCCCATGAAGTTCAACTTGTGTCGATGCTGCGGCAAGCAACGGGCAGTTTCCTTCTCTTAGATGCTGACTAGCACTTCCTGTGGCTGAAAGTTTAAGACCGCCAAGGGTCTCAAGTCAAGTTCCTCAGCCGGCTATCACGATCAATCCTCCGCGTAGCCGTTTCCAGAAAAAGAACGGCTCCAAACGGCCAGTTTTCAACGAGTCGGTCGCAGCTCTTTGGGTTGCTTCCGAAGGAGTGTACGTGAGGTGTGAACCTGAGTCCTGATGATGGTCCTTTCCGACCTTTGCCGCACTACACTTATATAAATATATATATATATATTTATACCAGGGCCTTCAAGGGGTGGTTAATGGACACTCCTTAACAGCTAAGGGGCTATAAATAGACACCCCTTGGAGGGTCCTGGTATATAGTTGCTTTTTTTTGTTTGATCACAGTGTGTGGAGAGGAAACCTGCTTATAGAGCTGGAGCGGTGAGGGCGGAAGAGGTGATCTAGATTTAGCCGTTCCTAAAGACATCTAAAGACTTTTTTGTGTTTTCCCTGGTCAGGAATTTTGAAGGATGGGGCGATCGACATCTATCGTGAGAGATTGCAAACCAGCAGTATCTCTATATGTGCACCGAGTACGCAGTCTGCCATCGCTGCAGGTTCAGTTGTGGAAGCCTTGGCGCCGGAGGCATAGTCTGATCTTACATGTTCTTACGATGTTTCGATCTAAGTCAAGTATCCCAGAACGTCACTCATTCTACCCTACCTGGCAGTCATGGTCCACCACTTGCTGAGGGATAAAATGAGTCATGACTGGACTTCCAGGGTATTCAATGGTTTCGACCATAGTCTTGCTACGTCCCGTGCCAGTTACTCCAGTGCAGATGCGCATGGGTATTGAACAAGCTCGTGTGACCAATAGGAGATGAGTGAATCACCCAAGATCAACCAAGCATTTGTAGAGCCTCTTACTGATAGCACCAAGGATCATGCCTGGCTCTGTCGCGGCAATGTCCACCGGCAGCGGCAAAAGCCAGCCGCGCTATCGCGTCCCAACTGAATTTGGGAACTTCTTGGGCAATCTGCACTCTATGCATCTCTATATCACATGGTCGCCACGGAAGAGATTGCCAACATCGGCCAAAATAGCGCTATAACTTTGGAGATGCACGGGCTCACTGACAGCGACCATCAATGGGGAAATTTGAACATCTGACATCAATTCCCCAGAAGATCAGTTTCTTTTACAAAGGGTATTCCATTTACTTATTGTCGTTGCATCATCGAGATTTTCACGTTTGCATCCGGACAAAACCAATTGGGTTCTCTATAGCTTTCCGTGCTTGCCTTTCCGTGCTTTTTCTAGCTTGGTGCATCATGTCTCCCGTATCGACCAAGGCACGGTCAACCACAACGCAGATGTGGATGAGACTCTCTTTGGCGTGGCTTGGCAGCAAGGTTCGCTACGAACGGGGCTCCTGGCATCGCTACGAACGGAGCAAGGATGCTAGTATACGGGGCTCCACTAGGAGCAAGGATGCTTCTATAGCAGCTCCTGGCCTTACTACGAACGGAGCATTCTTACTAACTAACAAGAAGCTACGATCCGGGGCTCCGCAGTCCACGAGATCGGAGACGGCTCGAGACGCGGGTCGCGTTTTTGCGCGCTGTCAGGCCGACCGAACTCGCAAGGGCGAGGAGAAGGATGGGAAAGAAGTGATGATTGTGGGCAAGGACACTGTCATGGTGCGAAAGAGATATGACAGGCAGAGCTGGCAGATATAGCCATTCCATGCCATTCCCTTTCTCCCCGTTCTTTTTCTTTTTTTCCTTCTGATGTTAGAGAGATGGGTGCATTTTTGGTTGGATGGGCGATGATTCGTGCGTGTTCTCCTCTTACACAAGAGTGTGTTTAGTTGCGAAAGCTCTTGAGATGTTCTCCCTCTAGGCGACAGATCACTGGGCCATGAAAAATGGATCCTCATGTCCTTTTCACAGAGGCCATGGTTCCATGTCGATTGTGAATGACCAGTAGTCATAGTCCATGGGTTTGTGTTAGAAAAAGGGAGACCCTTCCAAAGATCCCCACATCAAGAAGGACGATTGACGATTCACCATGCTTGGCCAAAATCCATTGGTTGGGGGTCCTCCGAGATTTAGACATATATATATATACAAAAATACACCATAAATGACAACAATAATGCATACACATGTATCCTATACCAGCACCCTCCAACAGGTCTCCTCTGGTAGCTTTTGGATACTTAAAAGTGGCATAGATCGTCTAACTGTGTGCAACGCAACGTTGCCTTTTGATCTATAAAAAAGAAAACAGATCGCCCAGTTCGGCAGACATGTTGGGCTAACCAATTCCACTGCTGTCACTGGCAATGGGTCTACACAACAATAAGCAGTTGGACACGTTCACTTCATGGGTTTTCTTTGCCTGCAGGCATGCAAAAGCTAGCCTCAAGGATCAGGCAGTGGTCATCGCAGCGTCGGAGCTCAACCGCTTGCGCCAGAGGGCTCAGCGTTTTCGAAAAAAGTTGTGAAGGTACAGCTCACCCTAGAAGTCCAGTTACCAGGTGGGTAGTTCATAATGATTCATAAGTCATTGGAAGTTCTGGGACAGCTCAGCTGAAGTTTCTTGAAAACATTTCAGGAATCAGATGAAGAGTCTCCTCATGCATGGTACATGGATGTACATGGGGGTTGCTTGAATCTCTTTGCCACAGTTCATGGTGTGGAGTGAGCAAGTGAGAGAAGTCAGGACAGAATGCAACGCTTCTGACGAAAGAGGAGGACTCCTTTTGAGACGATGAATCCCAGCGGTCTCACCTTTGTTCGATCTTCACGAACCAATAGGCATCGACTAGTACATCGACTTTATCGACTCGTATTGCAACTGCCTACAGCTCAGAGGAGATTGAGCAGAAGCAGCGCGAGGAGGAGGCGTTTGGACGCACCGGGACGCCGTCCGTCGCCCCGGTCGCCACGGCGCCGCGTGTCGTCCCAGCGCCGAGAACGACGTCGTCTTCGGCGTTGGCGTTGGCGGAACGGCCAGGCGTTGGCGGAACGGCAAGCCAAATCCATTGCGCGCAAAGAGAGGATTAGGCGATGTCAGCCAAATCGAGCTTGGCAAGTGGTCAAATGGCAGAAGACATCAGAAAAATCAGAAAACGATGTTTGATGTTGAGACGCGCCAGGCAGATGGAAGAAGAACGGAAAAGGAATGCTATCCAGAGCGAAAACGCCAAGGAGGGCGTTGTTTCGTGCCATTCGGCGACCGTCCGATTTCGTCCTCTGCTTTCCAGCCGCTTTGCCGAACCGCAGACGGAACCACCGTTTCGTTCCTTTTCGTTCCGTCGCGCTTCCAGGACGCGCGTGGCCCCAAGGGCGGCGTGCTGGAACGGGCGAAGCAAATGTTGGATGAAGACATGGACGACGCCACTCGGGAGAACACGGTCGTTTCGGTCGACCGGTCGGAGACCGGAGACTGCGGTCGGGTTTCGCATGAGAGATCATACGGTATTCAATGCCCACATGGAGAACCCAGCAAATAAATGGTCCATGCCCACATGGAGTGTGGTTGTTGGTCGCCTTTTTGTTGGTGTCAATGGAGGGGCAACTCTGTTTGGTGTGTGGGGTCTGGTTTTTTTGGACGGGTCACCGGTCTGTTCTTGCTTGGGCGCCCAAAACGCGCCAATTTGCGGAGTCGGACAAGGCATCACCACGAGGCGTCGATTGGTTTCAGCCGTCACGTGCTGAGGTGAAGCATATGAACCAGATGATGTTGTACTCAAAGATTGTGACCATCCGAGATGCGCAAATCCAGGAGAAGTGTCTTGACATGCACGCTATAATGACATCTAATGATCTAATGACTCGACTCTTTTCTCCTTATTTTTGTTCAGACGGCCGGTGAATTGGCATCCTCAAAAGGTATGCCTTCCCGCAGATGAACGTGGACTCTCAAAACCACAGTCACAGGGTTGTAGGGGAAAATCAAAACTACGGACCGTAGGGTTGTGGGGTCCTTGTGACTGGTCCATGCGATCGTTTCGTGCAAGGGGGTACCTGTGGCACTCGCTGTGAACGTGTCAAATGTGTGTTTTTTTGTTGATTGGAATGGACATTGCTGCTAAGGCGAATGGTGCAATCAGAGCGGGAAGAAGAGGTGAGCAACGCTTTTTTCCGGGCATCCTGAAGCGCACGATCATGAATCAGCTCTCAAGATGTGTGAACGTGGCCCTGTAACAATGAAAACCATGAATCACCCAGACGATAGGCGGCTCCAAACCTTGGAAAGCACGCGCAGATTCAAATCCAAACACAAGAACACATGAAGCAAGAGCAAGATGAACACGACACAAAGTACTTGCATTTTCTCAGGACGTTTGCAGTGCAGTACAGAAATGGCGAGGGCTATGAGGGTTACTGGTTCTATTTAAAGGGTTTCGGCACAGAGAACTATGACATGACGTGCAACACCACGTGTGACACAAGGTGTTTTGGAATGACTACAAGAGGCTTTATTTGAGGAAGCTGTGTGGGTATGACTTGAAGTTTTACTCGCCCAAGTTGACATGAAATGCATCCCAATCCCAGAAGATTCACATAATATCACAGAATTCGATTCACCATGCTCAAATTCGGCAGTTCCAGAAGCACTCCATCTAAAATTGTGCTACCATGTGCATACCTGGATCTTCCAACTCAATGTGTTGCGTTGTTTTTCCTTTGGCCTCTTGAAAGTCAGCGGCCCCACTCGCACGCGATCGGACGCCCCACAGACTCGGTACTGGACCGCTTCACACTCCAGGAGCGTCATTTGGATGCCATGATGGAGATTGAGCGGCTGAAGGTCGGTTTGTTCTCCATGTACCCGGTGGATCGGAACGAGTCCAAGAATGGAACGAGTTGGCGTTCTCAATCTGCTCATGACTTGGTTCCAAAGCCTCGTGATCAACGGTTGGATTAGGGTCTCCCACGTTGTCTCCATCCCTCCGGACGCGGACCGTTGTCCTCCCCTCTTCCCGGACCTCCCGTGGGTGTAGAGTTGGAGGTTCGTTTTTCTCCCGGCCGGGCCATCCACTTCGGAGGATTGCTTGAGGGATCCGCATTTGACATGGTGACCGCCTAGGACCCCTTTTTTTTGCTCCTATACCATGTACGACAATGTGTTTGTCTTCAGGCCTTGAAGATGTACGAGGTCCGTGAGCAGGAGCAGTTCCAAAGTTTGCGTTGTTGTGTTTCTGTTTTTCCCGAATGCGTAGCGAAGGGTTCTCGTTTAACTTGGGAGTCTGAGGGTAGAGCTGTGTTTGCCCGACGTTGTTTTCGAGTTCGCAACCGTTTGCAACCGTTTGCAACCGTCCGTATGATGTCTCTATGGCCCTGCCATTGGGGGAAGCTTTTGCTAAGTGACTTTTCATGGATGTGTCACGTGTCAGTTTGCGCCGCTATTACATTGTGATTTGCATGAAAGTGACATGTCGCGCAAGAAACGTGATGCATTTCGCTGCACAGGCACAGGGTTTCGTGAAAGTGACACGTTTGTGTCGGTATTCCATTGGGATTAGCGTTTGGAGAGTCGTGTTTTTGGGGTGTTGGATGTGGCCGTGCCATTGAGATTTGCGTTTCAGGGTGTGGCATCGAAGCTCTGCTTCCGTGACAAGTCTCAGCTGAAGTGGCGATTTTGGTGGATGCGAATGTGCTCAGAACGGGTCGAAATCATTCCAAACGTGTGGTACTACGTGTGGTGTGGTGCAAATTTTGTTGAAGCTCACATGAGATGATACTGTCACTTTTCGTGGCAGGCGCAGTACTTTGTGCGGGCTTTGAGGCGTGGAAGTGCGATTCTCGTGGCAGGCGCAGGGAATCGTGAGGTTGCGATGTGTGACGGAGGTGACATTTCGTGGCAGGCGCAGTACTTTGTGCGCGTTAGACGTGTGGACGCGGAAAGATTCGTGGCAGGCGCAGGGAATCGTGAGGTTGTGAGTTGTGGTAGAGGTGATTGGCGTGTGAGCGGGTGTTGTTTGGAGGGGCTGAAAATCGCGAAACTGCTTGGCAGGGCTGTGTGATGGGTGTGCTCCGATGGGTGTTTCCGCTTGACTTTTGGAGGAAGTCTCGTACGAAAAACGCTCGTTTTGCAGACTTTGACGTGTGAGTTTTTGAGGAAGTCTCGTACGAAACGCTCGTTTTGGAGACTTGACGTGTGACTTTTGGAGGAAGTCTCGTACGAAATGCTCGTTTTGGAGACTTGACGCGTGACTTTTGGAGGAAGTCTCGTACGAAGTGCTCGTCTTGCAGCCACGAAGCGTGACTTTTGGAGGAAGTCTCGTACGAAACGCTCGCATGACTCCTTCTAGTGTGTGGGTAGACCGTGTGGCGACACGACGTTCGTGATGCCGCAGTGCCATTGGGATTTGCACAAAGAGTGTCAAGAGAGGGTGTCAAGCAAGAGTGTCCAGCAAGAGTGTCTAGCAGAGTGTCAAGCAAGGGTGTCCAGCAAGAGTGTCAAGCAAGAGTGTCAAGAGAAAGTGTCAAGAAAGATTGTCTAGCAAAGAGTGTCAAGCAAGAGTGTCGTGTCAAGAGTATCCAGCGTGTCAAGAACAAGTGTCAAGAAAGATTGTCTAGCAAAGAGTGTCAAGAAAGAGTGTCTAGCAAGAGTGTCAAGCAAGAGTGTCCTGTCAAGAGTGTCCACCAAGAGTGTCTAGCAGAGTGTCAAGCAAAGAGAGTGTCCAGCAAGAATGTCCAGCAAAGCGTGTCCAGCAAGAGTGTCCATCAAAGGTGTCAAGCAAGAGTGTCAAGATAGAGTGTCAAGCAAGAGTGTCCAGCAAGAGTGTCTAGCAGAGTGTCA
>CAXAMN010026262.1:345236-380600 GCA_963970005.1 Durusdinium trenchii | reverse complement strand
CAAGCTAAAACAGTGCAAGCCACCAGAAGCAACCAGTACTTTAAGGATCCTGACTGGAAGAAGTTTCCATTTTCATTTCTGGTTGAGATGAACCGTTTTCTTCCTTATAGTGAGACTTCCGACAAGCGTCAGAGTTTTCTTATTGAAGATCTTCTGGAGAATTTCGACTCTGGAAGTTTGTGTGGAACAGCTCTTTTGTTGGAGAGAGAAGCTCATCAGTCAATTTTGTTGAATTCCGTAAGAACGGAAGAGACGACGGAAATTCCGGTTCCACTTCGACATATACTACCACAAAGGTTCACTACGACTGAACTGATCAGAACTTTGAGGCAGGTCGATGCACTACCTCAGAGATCAGAGTTTGATGTGACAACATCCTCTGAGTCTCGAATTGTGTCATTGATTCCAGGCCTGAAGGAGATTAGACGAAGAACCTTGCCACAGATGTATTTTGAGAGATGTAAGGTTTACCGTGGTACTTTTGGTAGAGTGCATCCTCTTTTCAACTCTGAAGATGATGCAGTGTTTATTATGTGGAAGCCAGGAAAATACCATCAGGTTTTCTTTATGTTTGTGTCACAACTGTCTCTTCATCATGAACAGTTTTTGGTAGATCATTGGAGTATGATAGTTTTCGAGGCAGAGACGACAGGCGCCGTGAAGCGAGTTGTGACTCCTGATGAAGTAGCTCTAGAGGATCCAAGGGATCAACCTCCAGACTACGGACCACCGATGGATGATGATATGGTTTATGAGCCAAATCCAGTCTCGGGGGAACAGCAGTATTTTGATCCAGACGACGAAGATATGAATCCGCCTGGTGATGGACCGGGTGGCAACCCTGATGATCATCAGGGTGGACAACCTCCGGGACCACCTCCGACAGGTCCCGGAACTGTTCCGAATCAGTTCGGAAATCCCGATGTTCCTTTGGAGCAACTCGGATATCCATCGAGCGATCCGGAAGAGGCAATGCCGGAGATCCCGTCCGCCAGATGATCCGGGTCAACCGCCGATAGGTTTTCCGATCGATACGGATCCCGTTCATCCGTTCGTTCCGTCGCCCGATTCGAACACGCCGGAGCCAGAACCATATGTTCCGGAGAATCGTGAACGTCGCAGCAAGCAAATGCGGAAGCTTTCTGTGGACTCAACTGATGCTTTGCCAAAGGCGAAGGTGAAGTTTCAAGTGAAACGTTCTAAGGTTCAGTTACCGGGACATGACGAACCTATTCCGGCACCTCCGAAGTCTGTTCCGAGAAGTTTCTTTCCTGGACATTCGGAGAATCCAACAGCATCAAGTTCAAATCAGCCACAAGCAGCCGACATTCCCGTGCCTTCGAGCACAGTCGAAGATGGTGATAATCAGACGACTGATTCAAATGAGACAGATTCAGAACCTATTTTTGATGAAGAAGATGTGAAAGGTTTTGAGAAGGATCCAGACAAGGATCTGGACGATGAGAAAAATCTTTTTGTTAGGTTTGACGATATGGATTTTTGTGTCATAGGTCCGAACCAAGCTCCTCCGAGTTTTAACTCGTATGATCCGAAAGGCTTTTCACAATTCTGCCAGTATCTTGCGAAGACAGCGGCTAAGAAGACGCCGAAGGCAGAGAGTGTGATTACTCCGGAAGTGCTCCGGAAGTATGCGAAGGAGATCAAGCAAGCTAAACTAGAGGAGTTTCGCAGCTTTTTGGATTTTACTGCGATGAAGTATCGTGACCGAAGAAAGCACAAGATCGATAACTATGTTACCGGTCGATGGGTCCTGACCATCAAGATTGACAAAGATGGTAATTTTAAGAAGTTTAAGGCCAGATGGGTCTGTCGAGGCTTCCAAGATGCCCAGAAATGGGACCTACAGACGGACTCGCCAACCGCGACCAGGTATGGTTTTCGCGTAGCATGTCAGCATGCAGCCTCTTCTTTTTGGGACCTGTTACACATCGACTTGAAAACTGCCTTTCTTCAGGGGGAACTTTACGACCTCGAGCGACGCGTTATTCACGTTCAACTTCCGACTGACATCGGATTGCCGCCGTATCTCGTCGGATTGTGCACCCGTTCAGTGTACGGATTGAGTGATGCGCCTCGTCGCTGGTGGAATCGACTCGACAAGTTTTTGCACTCACTCGGATTAGTTCCGACTCGAGCCGATCGGTGTACGTACGTCTGCTACTCTGGATGTTTGAAGGTTCCTAAGGCTGTGAACTACTCGTCAGAGGAGATGCCAGCCGAACCGGAACCGGTCTCATTCTACGTAGCAGGTGCGCCGCCGAACGAATTCCACGACACAGCGGAAGAAGTTCGTAGGTCTTTTCTCTGTGAAGAACGTCTGTTTTCGGTGTGTTACGGAAATAGGTCGGAGAAGACGGAAATGCGTAAACAGCTTAAAGCAGAGGATGGAAAATGGACTCCTGTGGTAGATCAGGAACTCCAGAATTTCCTTGACTCTGTAGAGCACAAGCCAGGTTGGCATAAATATGCAAATGGCCATGCTCAAGTTGCGTATCGCGCTAAAGCTCTTCGCACTCCCGAACCTACCTATTCGCGTTCACGTTTTTGTTTTCGGACTTCGATAGTTAAGCGTAAAGGTGTTTGGTGGCTTCTCGAGACAAACAATGATATTCGCAACGAGAAGAATACAGTGACGTTAAAGGAAGAAGCTGAAACGCTTGTCAGTATTTTTCTTCCTGCTGAACATACGTATACTGTGACACAAACGCCTCAGCTTACACCTGAAGTTGTGGAAGAATTGCTTGAGCATTTTATGGACCCTGTGCATGGTAGTAATTCTAAGAATAGGTCACCCATTGGTATGTGTTGTTTACATGTTGATGATCTTTTTGTGACAGGTAATGATATCTTTTTGAAACAGTTCAAGGAGATTGTGAAGTCACAATTTAAGATTGGACATGAGGACACTAATGACCTGATGTTCACTGGACAACGTGTTTCTTGGAAGATGCAAGAGAAGACCAAGAAGAAGGAGTATATCTCAGTAGAGCAATCCCTTTGTGTTCAAGAGCTGACTGAGATCATCATTCCAAAAGGTTTGAAGGATGAGGACAAGTGTGACAAGAACATGCACACAGCCTTCAGATCCCTTCTTGGCAGCATAAACTGGCTACAATCCAGAACACAATTCCAAGCATGCTACCAATTCTCAAGGTCAGCATCAGCATCAGCAGGACCTACAATAGGTGATTGCAAGGCCCTGAACAAGCTGTGCAAACAAATCGTGACTGACCCTATGGAGTTACGGTTTTGGCCACTTGAAGGTAGTCCACGCTTAATTGCTATGCCAGATGCCGCATTCAGGAACAACAGTGACAAATCCTCTCAACGTGCTATGGTTATTTTTATGGGTGAGCAAAGGAAGGCAAAACAGAAGAACACTAGAGGCTCACTTATTTTCTTTGAATCTTCTAAGATCAAGAGAACAACCCTGTCCACAACTGTTGCAGAGTTGTATGCATTTATGAAGTGTTATGGCACTTGCCAAATGCTTAGAGGCTTGATCAAGGACATTACAGGTGACTCTACTGACATTCACATGCGCACTGATGCTAACAATCTTGTGACTACAGCTAGTACTACTCATGTTCCTGAGCAACAGGAGACTATTCATATGATCCAAATGCTTAGGAAGGAAGCATGCTCTGGTGCAATTGCTGACTTGTCACATATACGCACTCAGTGGTGTCTTGCTGACTGTCTTACTAAGAAGTCTGCTAGTCCTCAAGCTTTGATAGATGCAGTACGCAGTGGTTGTTTAAAGGAAGTTGATGCACATCCACCTTTTAGATATCTTTTTGAACACAAGACATATATGCGTGGATGGCTTCCTACAGTATGCACACATGTTGACTTTTCACATGATGTGTTGTATCTTGGAGATTCTTTGCACTGAGAGTGAGAGGAGAGAATTCAATGCATGTGTTTTTGTTTGAGAGAAATTTGAATTTCTTTCATGCATTTGTGCCTGCGGCTCAAATTAGCTTGGCAAGATCAGCACTTTTCTTTCGAAGACTATTGCCTTGCATCGTTGACTACCTGTCATTTCTAAGACTTAGGACACTGGCCTCTGACCGGTGGACTTTGTACCAACAGAGATGGCCGGTCAGGGAGCGTCCAATCCGGTCAACATCTTTGAGTATGCTCGAAACTGGTCACAAAAGGTTCCCTGGGGACAACCTCAGAACTGGGCAAATCGTTTGAGACGCCCACGTGCGCCTTGAGTTCCATAAGAACTCAGAGCAGGATGAATTGATCCTAACTGACATTCTTGCAATGTGTTTGGCACCTGAGAACGTGGTTCGCAGAGATTGCCAGATACGCTCTTGGCTATGTCACCCAAGAGGAAGAGGATGAATATGAGAGAAGCAGACAGTTCGTTGCAACAAGAGTCGCGTGGAGGCAAAACGATTATGGTAAGATAGCCACGGGGCTCAACTATATGCTACGACATGATCGTTCTCTCGACAGGTTGTTGGACAATAGGGCAATGATAGAGCTTATGCCTCTGATTACAGAGGGAACTGCTCGTATGCCATCAACTTTCCGTATTTATCCTAATGCCTTCTTTGCTATAGTGCATAGCGATGAGAAGCAAAGATTTCATTTGGTGATTCGCTTGGACAAGAATGTTTGGCATAACACAGGACATCAATACGATATGCCCTTCTCCATGCGTTTGGGAGTGAACCAAGGGCACACAGGACTCTCATATAACATTAGTCCAGAGAAGTTGAATCATAGATTGACTTCTGTTGAGGCAAGATGTTTAGGACATGTTTTTCATGTTACCAGGAAAGAGAACTGGGCCAGCATTGAGAGGTATGGTTTGATGAGAGATCCACGAAGTTGGAATAGAAGGAACAGAGGTGAAGGAAGAGATTATGTTCATTTCATGTACAGCAATCCACAAACTTTGCCTTACATTCCTCTAGGTCCAGGTACAGTGGTTCCAAGGGACTATAATCAGCCCTTGTATGTGAAGCTTGACGTGATTCGTTGGCTTCAGGCTGGACTTCCTCTGTATTTCAGCAACAATGGAGTGGTGCTTGCACATTGTGATGTAGAGCCCACATACTTGGACATTTGTGTGGATGAACCACGACCAGAAGATGCTCCAGAGCCAGCTGAGGAGTTGATTAACCCTCTGCCAGCAGAGAAGATAATGGAGAAGATCAACAGAGAGAAGGAGCAACAAGACAGATTGCGAGCCTTGTTCACAAGACTCTCTATTGACAAGCCATATGCCAGAGAACTTCTCAAGAGGATTCATGCCGATGAACCTGAGACCAGACAAGCTAAGAGGCATATGTCTCTTTGGTTGGATGAGCTGAGCTTAGGTGCTATTGCACGATTTGTCAGCTATGACAATCACCCTGCACGTGAGAACAATCGTTCACGATTGAGGTCACGTCAGGTGATGCCTGAAGGCCATTATCAGATGCCACCTGGATGGTCTTTGATTCCACCTAAAGAGATTGATGATCGTGATCCTTGGAGTATCTTAGGATACAATGCTCCAACGTTGATTATCAATGGAGATGGTGCTACCACGAGGTCATTGTTTATGGTACACCCATTGGTTTTGAGCAAGGGTCAGGCAAATCTGGTGAAGGCTGATGAGGAAGTGATTCGTTTTGACCATATTTGGAAGGACATCACTTCAAGAGGCTCAACAGCAAGGACTTCTGGAGGACCTCAAGGAGATGAAGAAGATGACTCTGCTCACGTTGCTGAGCGAGAGATGACATGGTTCATTCAGAATGTCAACAACCTGGTTCTCAACCCATGGATGGTATATGACATTGGCATGGTATCACTCCATGATCGCATAGGAACACGTGTACTCCAGAGCACTGGAGAAGACGTGATTCTAGTGAGGGATTGGGACAGGTTGACAAGACACCAGAGAGAATATTTTTGTAGAAGATACAAGTTGCTACGTCCAAGTGTTTATGGAACAGAGGAAGACCCCAAGACGTATGCACCGAGTTTTGAACCCGGAATTTCTCAGTGGATGGAGTTGGCACAAACTGGATACCAACAGTTTTTCTTCATCCGTGCTTGGGAGAATGGACGCCGCTGGGCTGAAATTCTGACAGACCGTGGTATTCAATCCATAGAACTTTCAAGTTTCTTGGATATGTGCAGAGATCCCAAATTGCTGGGTTGGAACTTTGGTATTCCAGAACCTCAGTGGGATAATTTTGGCAACACAGTGGAGGAAGCATTCAACAATCCCTTATTTGCCAAATTGCACTATCGCTTCAAGCAGGAGGAAGAGATTGGTCGTGTCATGCACCTTGTGTCTGAACTTGTTTGTGACTTTTTCATCAAGGTGCTTCCCAAGTGGGTTCTTGACCACTCGATCTTGTGGGAAGAGTTTATGATTTTGGATCCAGACACAAATCTCCCAGCCTACAAGACCTCAGAGGCCGCCTTACAAGCAGAAGTGAATCCAGAGAAGTATCATACACATTTTGCTATGAACTTCAAGAAATTCAGGTTTTCTGCAAGAGTGGTGTGGTATTTGATTGACCGTGACAGGAATCATTTAGAGAGTTTTCTTCACAACTCCAACAGCAGATTTGTGCAACATGCATGCTATCAACTTCGTGAATATGTTCAGGCGCGTGTTGCAGTTTCTGATCCCTTGTATGAGATGATCAAGAAGGAAGAGTTTGAACGCCAATACAATTCCAAGTTTTTGGAGGCGATTTCTTGCTCTCGTGTTGTAGTTGAGCCTGTAAGTTCAGGGACGTATGAGCCATCATCGAAGCTGAACTTAAAGGTACTACAAAACATTCTGAAGGGTGTCTACAAGATCCAGAAGGATGAGGAGCTTGCCAGAGAACGTGAGGAAGAAGAAGAACAGGCAGCTCAAAACATCTCAAACTTGTTAGCAGATGATATGGAGCTTGATTTTGATGATGACGACGTACCAGTATGGCGCTCCATTGTAAACAAGTATAGAGAAGGTGATCAGGTGCTACAGAGAGAAGCAGTGAAGATTACTCATCTTTTCAAGGACAAAAAGGACAATGAGAAGGCAACAGAAGTTTTCAGTTCAGAGAGGACAGATTTTCATGAGACCTCAGAACCTCTTCCAAGGACCATGGGAGAAAATCTTGTAGAGGACTTGCTCACCAAGGATGTCGCAGAACAAGCTTTTGAGGCAGGTGAAGAAGTTCCTCCTTACACAAGAGTCTCCACTATCGCTGGTGGAATCTACACTGGTAGTATGATGTTGACGAAAGATGAAGATATGGAAGAGGAAGCCCCTGAAGAAGATCCTGCAGTTGAACTTGAGAAGGATGAAGAAATGTTTGATGAGAGTGCAGGTGCTTTTCCTTCAGAGGGACCAAAGATGGAAGTTGACCAGAAGGAAGCCAAGGAGGAGTCAACACCATACTTTCTGTCAAGAGAGATAGGTGAGGACTCAGCTGCATCGTACTTATCATCAGGTGAGAAGGATGCTAACCTTGATGATACTTCAGGTCAGCGGAAATCAAAGAGAAGCCGCCTGAATAAGATTCCTGATCCTCATTTTCATGAAGAAGTTCAGGATGATGCAACTCTTGAGGAGAAGAAGAAGGCGGTGAAGAAGATAAAAGAGGTCAGAGAGGATGATGGAGAGAAGAAATTGGAGGCCGAAATCCAAGAGTCTTTTCCATCTGAAGTAGTTGTTGATAAAGATCCTGTGGATGCTGACAATACCTATGAGTTGCATACCTCACCTTTGAGGTTGCTTGGAGAGCTTACAGGAGATCCAGGTATTGGCTTTTATCAACTATGCTTCAGGGAAACTCACGCAAGATTGCTGAACCATGTTTGTTTCAGAAAAAGTGAGATTTCCCATCCTCATTATCAGTCGAGGATCAACGAGGATGATTTTGCTCGATCCATTCGAAGTGTTTGTCCAGTACCTCCACCTGATTGTTATGAACACGACTCAGAGCATGATTTGAAGAGGTTTTTCATTAATGATGACCGCGTCAGTTATTTGGATGGCAAGTATCAGGTCGATCCAAAAGCCTTTGAAAGGGCAGAGCATGCTCGAGAAGAATTGGAGGATACGAAGAAGGAACTTAAGAAGGAACTGGAATCATATGGTCCCAAGGGACCCAGTTGGGACTTTGTCACCTTCTATGAAGAGCTGTGCAGAAGGTTCCTCAAGGGAAGAATAGAAGAACAATATGGAACCAACTTATCGGCCAGCTCAGAGTCCTTGACGGTTTTATCCTGGAACTATGGCAACATGGTTCGTGGTCAGAAGTACACCACACCAAGGTTTCTCCAAGGACTTGATAGTGCAATGAGGCCACGCAAACAGAGCGCCATGTCACTTCAATACGAGCAATTTGAGAACAACCTTTTCTTCAATATGCTCTTCTTTTTACGTGCACATGTCGTGATTCTCCAGGAAGCTCATCTCCTTGTTCCTGCCAAGGAATTCATTGAGCAAAAGAATTGGACAGTTTGTTTCAATGATTGGGAGAATCTTGCAGTGATGGCTAGAGTGGCACCAGGTGGATATGTCAAGATCATTGCTGGACATGACCAAGACCTTGGTCACTGTGAACAGCGTGATGTAACTTGGGCTATCTACGAGATTTGTTTTGGAAAAACAAGGCCTCGTCAAGAATTCAAGGATGCAGACTTTGAATTTGATGACTATGGTCCTGAGGACCAGCGTGTTCCACTTACTAGAGCGAACATGCATACCATCAGAGTCTGTAATTATCATGTTGATACACACCGTGCTGTGGATGCCCACCTACTGACAGGAGAACAGACAGCATTGATGCTTTATGAGTGTTTTGTCTATGAGGTGGACATCATTTCTGGTGATGCAAATAGTTTAGCCTACAGAATGTCTGGGTACAAAAGGCAGCCAATGGCTAACTATTATTACAGCACCATGCAGCATTGGATCCGCAGGTTTTCAGAAGCCCGTGTAAAAGCAGATCCTGGCATCAAAGCACCTATTCCCAGAACATTTTACAGTTCTTCTTCACTTGTCCTCAAGCAGTGTGAAGTTTACTTTGACAAACTCTGGGAAGAATATTCTACTATTGAAAAAGAAGAATACCAGGGATCACAGCTTGGAGATACATGTTTGTCTACCATTGTTGAATGGGGTCATTCGATGAGTGAAGAGGAATATGAAAATTCCACAGTGAGCACGAAGGAGTTCATCTGTAATTTTTCAGAGAACTTTGCTATGATTGACACGGAGGTTATGTGCTCAAGGCCCACTGACGAGGACAGTCATGGTCCAATGTTTATTTCACTCAGACCAGCTTCCTTTTCATCTGGAGACAGAAGACAGTATCGCATGGGAGCAACTCTTCATGAGGCGAAACTGCGGAGGAAGGAGAGACAGAAAGAGAATAAAAGGAAAGGAAGGCCGCCAACTTCTGATCAAGCAGCTTCATCGACTGCAGCGGCATGAAACTCAGAGCGGAAGCTAACTTTTAATGATGGCTAGGAAGTGAAGATACTTCTGATCACAGTTGATACTTTGCTTCCAGGCTTGACTTTGAGTTGCCAGGCTGAAGTTTTAATGAACTCTGGTTTGCAACAAGGAGAAACTTTTTGTCAAAGAAGATACTCCTGCATTCCAGGTTTATACGCTTTAGCATGCAGATAGGTATGGACAGTTTTGCATAACTGATGATATCTATCACAGCCGCTTTTTCTGAGGTGACCTCTAATGGACAACCATTCATGGTTGAGGATTAAGTCATTTCATAAGTTTGCATTTGTAGTGCAAGTTTTGTACATACATTTGCCGGTGTCTCCTTCCTTTTGTTTTTGGTGTCAATGAGAAAGAGTCCTTTTGATGCAGTTCCATTTTTATTTAAGTCCTGTGTATGGAAGCGGCCGAGACCACTTTTAGAGAAGAACATTCCTCGGACCGAGAGTTGACGCTCCTTGCATTTTGCAAGGCATCCTAATTCATTGCAATTTGTGCGGTCTTGAATTTTTAGTTCTTCGTTACGCGAGTGTCGTCTACTGCTTTTACAGGTCTCTGTGTAAGAAAGCCGCTTTCCTTCGAATTTAAGTTTCTTTGAAGCTCTGGCTATTTAAGGGCTATTGAGCGCCGGTACACGGTATCTTCGCCGGTGAACAATACAGTCTCCAGCCGAGATACATTGTCTTTGACTTTGTATTTGAGGTGAGTCAGCTATTGCTCCCTCACTGTATTTAGTAAACCTAGAGATTACCTTTTCTAAAGTGTGAAACACACTGGAATTGGTAAGTACAGGGCACCGTAGTTTCCTTTTAAGCTTACTAGAGCTTGCTGGACTGTTTTAGCCTTAAGGTAGAAAATAGTGTGCGACATACGCAATAGGCAGGAGTGGACATGAATTTTGTGCCTGCTGAAAGGTAGAGCCTACTTGTACAGGTTCCACTCCAGTGGCCTATCTAGTGTGTCCATGCTTGACTGCCATAAGGCTCAAGGGATATAGGATAAGACTCTGCGTGAGCAAAAGACACTAGCGGTCTGCACCTCTACCGTGTACGCCCTAGTCACTCTTTCACCCCCTCCCCCCCTCTAAAATCAATTCTCTCCTGGAGAACGTCTTCGTGAGCCTCTCATGATTTCAGGATAGTTGAAACCCTCTTGAACATTTAGAAAGAGTGAATATGAAATTCAAATCACGAAAGGTGTTCCCCGAGGGGATACATACCTAGAGTTTGTTTTGTGAAGCACGTCAATTCTCTCCTGGGGAGCGTCTTCGTGAGCCTCTTATGGTTTCAGGATAGTTCAAATCCTATGATGTTACGATTCAATGCTCACCGATGATCTGAGCCATGGGGCAAGTTTGTTTTCCTAAGAACCTTTTTGAACATTTCGAGAGCATATGTTTGAACATTTAGAGTGCATATGAACATATATTTACGAAAGGTCGCCTCCGAGGGGATAAATCACCATGTCGAACATTGCATTTTTGTTCCTGCCTCTCGCGTTCTCTTCTCTTCCCGCTGTCCTACCTTTCGTGTCTCCCTCCTCTCAAGTCTCTTTAGGTTGGAGGCCATCGCTATTAGGTTGGATGCCATCGCTATTAGTAACATAAGACATCATAAGACGTTGCATTACTTCAAGACAAGAGTGCTTTGGGCCGGCTTCCGCAGCTGTGCCTTCTTGATGGATCGTAAAAGACGGGTTTCTTCCATTCAAGGTAAAAACCGGAACTGGTGTCCTTCAGTGGATCGGTGTTTCTGATTTTGTTTATTGTTTCACAAGTCGGTTTGCAGATGTCTTTTTCCTTTACAGCTTCTGCGTTTGGACATGTTTGGACCAAGTAGTGTCACAAGGGCTGACATACTATGTACTACACTCTTGGTTCCCACTTCTTGTGGAAGCTCTCAGTAAATCTCAAGAGAGGGTTTATACTCTGTAAATCTCAGTACCTTGTCCTCCCTACACTGCATATCCCTGCATTGAGAACAAACCCTCTGGGCCTGTGCATGTCTGTGTGTTTCAATGCGCATGCATGCACTGCCGACTTGCCATGCACAAGAATCGTCATTCGTCATTTGCAGGTTTGAGGACAAAAAACAATAAGTTCAAACAAACTTCAGATGGTGAATGGTGTTTTGGTTGCTTGGTTGCCAGTTGCTATGCCTGAAGCCAATTTGGGAGGGCGTAGCATCCGGATATAAAAGCGTGCAAAGACTGAGGGCTGCGAGGGAACGTGTTTCGGTTTATTGTCAACTACATGTGCTACATGTTCACTGCTTGGCTGATTCAACTGTGCTTCAAACATAATGTTTGCCCGCAGCCATTGGATTTACAAGTTATTTGCGAATCTTTCCACGTGCCCGTTTGGCCCATGCCGGTGGTGTCAGCCTTTGTCTCATGCGTGTTCTTGTTGGCGGTGTCTGCCAGAAGACTGGAGGTGGCAGAAGATCCTGTATCTCCAGAAGCCGATTTGGACAATTGGAAAGCGTTCTTGCGCAGTAAAGATGGTGGTAACATGGGCCGTTGGAAAGCTTCCAGCGAGGCGAAAGAGATTCTCGCCACAAAGCCAGTACCAAGTTTGGAAGAGATGAAGGAATGGACCAAGTACCTGTATACGCAGGGAGGTTTTGACGACCATGACGATGCAGTTTCCAAGGCTCTAGAGATTCTGCGGAAGGACCATCCGAGCTTGGTGGAATTCTCGAAATGGTACATCTACTTCTACCACATTGTTCCACAAGGGATGGTAAACCCATGTACCGGCTTGGCCACCTTGACGCGCAGCCGACTGGACAAGTGCCTCGAACGATGGCACGGTCGTGCGATGGTGCAAGTGGCACTTGAGACTCTTGGGAAGAAACACCCCGCACTGGAGGAGTTCAAGCCTTGGTTTGGCTTCCTGTACCAGTCCGTGGGCTACACCCCGCACAGGTCGATCGAGTGGGCGATATACATGCATCATAAAGGCTCATCATTGGATGAGGTCACTCTTTGGTACAACTACTTGAAGAGTATGAATGTTGAAGACACCTTTTCGTCGACCCTGAAACTCCTTGAGAAAGAACACCCAGACTTTGAAGAGTTCAAAGCTTGGTCACAGTACTTGTCTATGGTCGGAGAGAGGCAGGCGCCGAACAAAGCCCTGGAGATTCTGGGCGCCGAACACCATCCGTCGCTCACGGAGGTGAAGGATTGGACGGATTACTTGATGAAAGTGGGCTACGATGCGCCGAAAGCCGCCAGTCTAACCTTCAAGATTCTGTACTCTCAAGCTCCTCCAAGCTTTGAAACCCTTGAAGCCTGGTCAGTCTATGTGGGATATGGAGAAGCAATTGATGTGTTGCTTGAAAATGAGCATCCAGCATTTGAAGATTTTAGGAGCTGGGCGGACTTCACAAGCAAATTTGGCCGGATCAGCCAGCGGACAGCTGGCGAGAAGGTTCTTCGTTTCTTTCGATTTGATCCAGATCTGAGCTTCAAGGAGTTCAAAGGCTGGTGCAATTGCATGGCTCGTGTTCTACCTCGTGACGAGGCTCTCAAGAAAGTCTTTGAGATTCTGATGCAACAAGATCACGCAAGCTTGAAGCAGTTCAAAGCCTGGTTGGACTACATGACAGATGTTGATGGTGCCAATTTGCCCAAGGAGGACGCCCTGCAGGATGTTCAAAGCCTTCTGAAGTCCAAACCAAATGCAAGCCTTCATGACTTCAAAGCCTGGCTCAAGTACTTTAGCCGTCCTCGAGCTGGCAAAGGCAGTCGAATGACGCATCAGCAGGCCTCTCAGAAGGCACTCGACGAAGTGTCGAGGGAGGGTCGTTCTCAACCACCAATGTAGACCGGACATGGCGAGCCGACATGTCGGACCAGACGTGTCACGAATGTCCATTTGATGGTGAGAAAGGCAGTATATGTTTCTCACAAGTTTGTTTCCTAAAGCACCTGCGAAGGGTTCTCCGTCGAGAACGGCTACCAACTTCAACCGTCAGACCATTATCATCGTCGTCGTCATCATCGTCATCACATCACATCACAAAGTGCCACTAGCGGACCTTGTTGACCATACATTTATTTGCACCAACGTTGGTGGGTGTGAAGCCATAGTCACCTCGAGACCTTCGGGTGGGAGCTCTTTTTGGTTGCTGAAGCTCACATGCTCCCTGACACGACGGTTGGATCCCGGAACACATGTCTTTTTGGTTATCACCAGAACACTAAGGTATATTCGATGAGAGGGTCTTTAGGTTGGAGGTCTTTTGGTGTCACAGGCCTCAACTTTAAAGTTGTTTAATCATATATATTTTTTAATCATACAAAGCCAATAAAACACATTGAAACACAAACAACACAGAAAATACAAAACAAATTGAAAAGAAACAAAAATATAAGTAAACAAAAAATTCTATGAACAGCTTGGGTCGCCCATGCCGTGACATTCCGCGTGCTTTGGGGCAAGGTCGAAGAAACGACTCACGGCGGCATCACCGATGACAAAGGAGTCAGAGAGAACCTCCGAGCAGCCCTCGAAGAAGGCGCCGATCCAGCATCAAATATGGAGGCAATGGTCTGCCCTGATGTCCTAGGCGTTGCACAAGCATCCACCACCTTCGTTTTGGCTGAACCGGTAGATGCTGAGGCATTGTTCCACGAGTGTCCAAAATTCCGGACGGGAAGCTTGGATGACTGCAAAACGTATTCACATGCCTGAGTTGCGAGTTTGCGCCTTTCATCTCAACTCCCATGCCTTTCAGTCAGGTATCACGGCCGGCAAGAATGCCTTAAAGATTTTGATCACGGCCGTGGCAGACCAGGTGGACGTCATCGTGTGTGATGCAAATCAGTTCATGAACCGCAACTTCCGGTCCGATCGACATTCCGATCCGGCGACCGGCGCTGTCCTCACTATCCTTGACCAGATCCTTGTTTCAGCAAACAAGAAGCGAGCAAGCGGATCACTTATAACTGGGAGGTTTCAATGAGCAGCTCGCCGCTCTGGAAGGTCAGGATGCCGATTGCGACTGCTTGCTGCAGATCGCCCTTATAATTACGGCAAGGACATGCACACGTTGCGGAGCCGGTCATCCGATATTCCGGAAGACCGTGGCCAAGTCGGTTACCAAGGCCCGCCTCGACAGAGGGAAATGACTATTAAGACAAATGAGCTCTTGAAGCAGCCTCAACCATTTGGATCTTTGTCTCAAGTCCAGCGATGAAGCTTATCATCACCCCTTTCAGTGCAACTTCACGCAGGGAAGTCGTTATAAGGTTCGAGTGCGCGGTGAAGCCTCTGAAGCCCACCGAGTGCAGAAGCAGATAGACCGAGTGGAGCGCTTAAAGCAGCAGAAACGTCAGCAACGACAGGACAGATGGTCCAGCGCAGGCTCGTCTTGGTGGCAATCCGGATACTCCTCAAGTTCCGGTTGCAGAGGCTCTCGTAACTGGTGAGCCGAGTCTGCGCAAGAAGCCGATATTCCGGCTGGTGAACTGCATAAGTTGCATATCGTAATGACCCACAAAATAGCTTGAGAGCTTAACGCCTTTAATCTTTCGGTTTAATGTTTAATGATTCGAAATGCATTCAGAAAACTTCCGATATTCCGGAACGTTTGACAGCATAGATTTGCCTTTCGTAGATTTGTATAGAATATCTGACGCAACATAGATGAGCCAGAATGGCAACTACGGTCAAGTTCTGCGAGGCCAGAACTCTTGTAATTCATTTGCACTCTTTTGCTCATGCAAGCTTTTGTACTTTAACGATCGTAAGCTTCGACACCAAGAAAATTTGTGTCTGTTTTGTATCTGTAGTGTCCTAGGTTCCCCTAGGCGTGTCTACGCTATACGTGTGTAGCGCCTGTTCTTCGTAGATAGTTCTTGTATATATATCTCTTCAGTCAGCTTTCGCTGTAATTCATTTGGCTCAAGACTTTGAAGCCCAATACCTGCACTTCGCAGCCATAGAAAAGGTGTGCATCGCTGCCGCTCGCACACCGTCGTGTCCACGTGATCTCAGATCAGGTTCAGTAAAGCTACTGCCACTTCTGGGGGAACTTACCCCTCACCCCCCCCAAAAAAAAGAGCCCCCCCTCTCCGGCTGCCGTGCCGGCGCTGTGTTGCTCTTGCCGTGGCGTCTGCGCGGCGGCTGGCGTGCTGCTGGCGGACCATGGGCCACAGCGCGTACTACTACTACTACTACTACTACTCCTCCTCCTCCTACTACTACTACTACATCATCATCATCATCATCATCATCTGATTGTGATCGTCGTGATCTTCATCAACATTATCATCGTTACATTGTGACATCTCCTAATGTGCTTTCGGGCCACCCTGTCGGACATGCCGTTTAGTTTTTTGCGCGACAGAATTTGAAACCATGTTTGGCAGAATGGACAGTGCTGCGGGGCCAATTCACAGCGTGTTTGTTGCGCAGATTGGCTCGGAGCTGCCCAGATTTCCTCATTGGTCCAACTCTGAAGAGGACAAACAGCTGAGTAAGCGGTTCCTACTCTCAAAACAGCAACGCCTCGCAACACCAGCGTTTCAAGTGTGAGTCTGTGTTATATTTCAGATTGTCAATCACAACAAAACGCATGGAAAATACTATCCACATTCAGAACTGACGGGATCGAGGTGCGCAATGTATCGCCTGCAGGCTTGCCGATCACCATGAACAGTGGCAAGCCGTACGTGTGTTTTAGACTAGAAAAAGCTTGGTTGTTGCATCGCGTCGCTCGGCGTTGTCCATGAGTTGAGGAAGGTTGTTGTTTTGATTGCCGCCTTGCGTGCGCGTGCGCCAGGTTCTCAAAGGTTTGCCCACGCGTCGTGATAGCAAACCTTTCCAGTTCTCCAATCCATGGCGCAAACAAAGAAAACATGGTTTGGATGCCGAAGCAGGCAAAAACAACTATGAGATCAATGAGACCCACAGAAATTGAAGAAACATAGCCGTTTCCATAATTCTATTCAATTTTCCTGATTTGTTTCCATTTTTTGTCTTTGTCAAAGTACAGGTCTGTCCCTGTTTGTATAGATCATGGTACAGTCGAAGAATGTTGGATTACCGTCGGAACCTTACGGTATACAGCCCCCCCTCAGCCGCATAGACAAAAGCCGTGATGAGCCATGATAGCGTGACCACAGAGGGACCGTCCTTGCCGGGTTTGTCAGTGGTAGAGGAGCTCCCTGAGCTGGTGCAGTGAGTGAACACTGCACCAGCAAAGGGAGCGACGCTTGGGAGAAACGTGGTTCGTGATGACAGCGGAGGAGAAGGGCGCGAAGAGCCTTGATACCTTTACAGGTGCTGATGCTAGTGAGTAGGAAGTGGAGGCGCCGAGCCCGGCTGTTCTTGATGGCACTCCCAACGAACATTCTAGAAAAGAAGTGGGGTGCCAAATTACTGGAGCACCTGAGCGGAGAGGCTGAAGAATTGCTGGAGGCTGTAGATGAGATCACCAAGGAGTCAGGATGGAAGCTCGTCCTTGGATGAGAAATACAAGGAAGCCTCAAAAGATGAGCTACAACGGGTGATGAAAGATTATTTCTATGTCATTGTCATCAAAGAGGGTGAAGCAGTGAAACATATCAGAACTTCATTACAAGGCTTGACACAGCCTACAAGGCCCTGGTCAGGAATGGAGTGGAGCTTCCAGAACAAGTCCGAGGTTGGATGCTCTTGAAGAAACCAGCCCTAGAGCACACTGCTGAGTCAATGGTTTTGACCGCAAGCCAAGGTTCCGTCAAGTACCAGGACATTGCGCAGGCAGTGCGAAATGTATTCCCATCAGGCAAGTCCATGAAGACAGCCAAGACCAAGGACATCTTCATTGCCGATGGAGATGAAGTGGCACCACCAGACCCAGAGATGGTTGGATCGTAAACCCTGGAGGTGATGGAGGCTATTGCGTCGAAAGCCCACAACCGTGACGACTATGACTCAGAGGGCATTTTGGAAACCTTTGAGACCTACGCCATGGTACGCCAGAAGATGAAGGAGAAGAAGGTGAGCCGTGGATATCGTCCTACGACGTCAGCATGGCAGCTGACAGGGACAATGAAAGGAAAGGTGGAGGCCCTGAAGGCCAAGACGAAATGTTACCACTGCAAATGGACGGGGCATCATCTGTGGCCGAGTCAAGCAAGGAAGTGCATGTCGTGGAATTCATTGACAGTGCAAGTGAATCTTTTGACGTCTACCAGACGGAGGTCCCCGTCAACGACGTGACATCAAAGGAGCTTAAGGACCAAGATCATGACCATGGAGTCAAGCAAGTGAAGATGAAGAAGGGCAAGGATGAGTGGCAGGTGACCAATATGAGGCCCTGATTCGACATCACCATCGAGGACGGAACGGGCTCTTTGCTCCTACTGGTATGGAGAACATCCCAGTGAAGCTAGAAGAGTTGACCGGCTCGAAAGACAGAGATCATCTCACGCAAAGCTATATCCAATATGTGGACAGGAAAGACGATCCTGTTCAGGAAGCCACCAGCGAGTGAGAAGACGACGCCCAAGCGTCCAGAACCCGAAGAAGGAGATGAACTTGATGTTTTGCTCACTTCATTTGAAGAACAAGTTCTGAGAGCTGCTGAGGGGGGGCGGTCGAGGAAATTCGAATCTTTGAGATTCTTCAGACGGACGCGCAGTCCGCGGACCTTCGTGAATATGCGGTGCCAGATACTGCTTGTCGTAAGACGCTCAAAGGGGAAACGATTCTTGGAGCGTGGATTGAATCGTGTTGGGCTGCGCTGAGGGTCATTAGGCGACAAGAGAGGAATGCGTTCAGATTTGGAAATGCGGGCGCCCTGGTTTCAGAAGAAGTTGCGCAGACACCAATTTGGTTAGGTAGGAAGAGAGTTGTAGTGCATGCGGCTATTTTGCCGGGCTCAGGATCTCCGACGCATTTTTTGTTTTCTAAAGAGTTGTTGAGGCAGTTGGGTTGTGTTCTTGATATGCAGGAAGATGTTTGCTATTGTTATCGACTGAGTGAAGCTCCAATCAAGTTGAGAAGAGCAGCGCGTGGCCATTATGCCATCAGTGTGATCCTGAAGACGGACTTAGCGGTAGAAGCAATGTCCAGTCAGCTTGCTCGCGAACTCATGGAGGACTTGGCGCAGCAGTAGGCAGCGACTCCAGCAGAGGTGTATGCAAACAGCACCATCGACGCAGAGACAGATCGCCCGGAAGACGAGGCAGAGAGTCCGATCTTGGGTCACGAGACCTGCGAGGCTGGAAAGTTGAAGGGAAAGAAGGACTACCTGATAGTGTATATGGAGGACATCGGCCTGAAGTCGGGCACCGGCGTGAAGAAGCTTCGTCTCTATGTGGACTGCCGGGGCAATGCCAAGAGGGCCAGGCTGCAAGCCAAATGGGCGGCCATAAAGGAGGAGCAGAAGGCAAAGGCAGCTCATCATCAGATGCCAGTCGAAGGCCAAAGCAAAGGGCTATCCGACCCGAGGAACCGCCAGCTCAGTACAGCTGACAGAAGCTCATATCAATGCCGCTATGCAGCGGAGCCTGCGTCAGATGTCCTACACCCAGACTCGTGCGCGTGGACGCGAAGGTGGTGGATGGGCTCAGGAAATGCCGCGCGAGGGCAGCGTGGAGCAAGAAGAGGACTGGATGTCGGAGACGAGCAAATGGGAGGCCTTAGGGCTCTTGGACGAAGAGGCCTCAGCACAGGTTGAGTTCATCAATCAAGAGCTGCAGGAAGAGCGGACCCGTCGGAAGTTCCTCGGCTAGGAAAGTTGGCAGAGGAAACTGGCTTGAGGTGTGGGGGATCATATGATATCCTCACAGGCTGGGACTTCCGCTGTGCCAAAAAGAACGCAGAGTTGAGGGAACGTCTGGAAGTCGTGAGACCACGACTTGTTTTGATCTGTCCCCCATGTGGAGCTGTGAGCACTCTTCAGGGTCTCAATAAACATCATGACATGAAAGCCTGGTTACAGAGGGTGAAAGAGAGTCGCGAGTTTTTTGAGATTTGGTATGCAAATTGTGGAAGATCAACTTAGGAGGGGTGATTTGTTTTGGTTTGAGCAGCCTCATGGAGCGAAATCATGGCAAGATGTTTCAGTGGAAAACATGAGTAGGACAGAGGGTGTTCGACAAATCGCGGTCGATCAAAGCATGTTCGGTTTGCGTGATGTCGAGAGTGGTAAACTGCATAGGAAACGGACACGTTTGAGGAATATCCACCAAGGTTTTGTGAAGCCATCTTGCTAGGACTTAGAGATGATAAAACTAAGAGACAGCAGAGCAAGGCAGTACATTGTGATCATTGGACAACCCCAACGAGAAGAAGGTCATCGCCCTGCTGAAGCGTTGTCATGAGAACTTGGGACATCCGTCCACTCCTAGGTTTGTGGCTATGTTGAAGGCAGCTCGAGCCCACGAGACGCGCGCCAAACCGGCCCCCGCCCCACATGCCATGCGACGCAAGGGGAGAAGAGCCACAATGTGTCCAAGGCTGTGAAGGACATGGCCTTGAATGACCTGTTGTGCGTTGACGTTGAACTGCCAACTCGGAAGTTGAAGTTGCTCAGAATTGTGGACCAGGTATGCATTCCTATGTGGAAGGGGATCGAGGTCAAGCACGTTCGAAAGGCATATAGAAGGTTTTGGAAAAGGTGGGCAGGTTCTCCAGAAGCAGTTGTGAGTGACGGAGGCTCCGAATTTGGAGCAGCATGGACAGATCACTTAGCAGGAGACGGCGCAGAGCATTGTGTGACAGCGGCATATGCTCCTTGGCAAAATGGCGCGTGTGAGCGTCTTGGTGGTGCGTGGAAGGTTGCATTTGCAAAAGCTGTGCTTGAGTTGGATCCAAGAACAAAGGAAGAAACAGAAGAGTTGTGTGATCAGTTGAATTGTGCCCATAACACCTTGACCAGGGTTGATGGGCGCTCACCGTACCAACATGTGCTTGGAGCTGATGTTCGTGTCCCGGTACTTGGCATGATTGGAGAAGACAATGAAACTGTTGATTCGGCCTTGAGGGAGAAGGAAGACAAACGCGTGAAATCACAGGCCTTGATGCAGCCACCGCAGCAGACCCAATCGAGGCCCATTTGAGATTGGTGACCAGGTCATGCTCTGGACCTTGGAGAAAATCACCAAATGAAAAGAAGCATCACTGGCATGGACCAGGTCGAGTGATTGGGGTCCAGAGTGATAAAGTTTGGGTCATGTATGGGACGAAAGTGACAGATGTGCACCTGAACAGGTGAAACATGTTGACACGGAAGTTGTTGAGCTTGCATCATGGTTGCCAGTCGTGTTGAGAACGTGGAAGAGCACGGTTCGTGAGCGTGGCGCAGGTAACTTGGCTGCGCTTGACAAAGAGAGATGTCCCCCAGAAGGTGAACAAGAAGATCGACGAGAAGGAGACAGAGAGAACTTGGTTGATCAAGAAGTTTCGGATGACCCTCCAGATGTTGAGATGGAGGATACAAATGGCAACCAGGAACTTGAAGAACAACCTGCAGGACCAGACACGTCAGATGAGAGTCAGCAGATGGAGGTTGAACAACCTGCAGACGCCCCGGCCGCCCCAAGCGAACCGGAGCAATTAGGTCAGATGTCAGTAGGTAGTGAGGAACCAAACAGTGAACCACAAACGGCCATGGACATGCAAAACGAAACGAGGAGGACCAGCGATGACAGGACTGAGGACTCCGGATATGGACCTTTGAGGACCACTGCCCTGACTCATGCCACGCGTAGGAATCTGAACAACCTTGATTTTGGAGCTCCCACTACAGGAGGAACCCCCATGACCATGAAGCCATGGAAGTTCAACATGAAAAAGGGATGCAGTGGCATGTTTTCATGACGGACGAGACAGGTAAGATGGGAAACTTTAGAGAGCATGGAAAGGGTTGAGAAGAGTAGGAAAGTGACACACAGAGAGTGAACCCCAAAAACTTGTCATCAATTCTGGTGACATGAAGGTTTACTCGGGAAAAGATGCGGGGAACCTTGAAAAGGAAGTAAGAAAAGAGAGAGTTTTGGAGTCTAGGTTTGTGTACACTTCGGACGACGGTAGCAACGAAGGAATTTTGAAAGCTAGATGGTGCGTCCGCGTATTTGGACCCAGACGTGTTGGATGTGCAAACGGCGTCTCCAACTTTGAGCAATGAAGCTTTTTCCGTTTTGTTACAAATCCTGGCCAGCTTCCGTTTGGCAACTCACCATAGCAGACATTGAAGGAGCTTTCCTTCAGGAGATGAGATCTCAAGACAGAAGGGCACAATGCTGGTGAAAATTCCAAAGGATGGAATTCCAGGACATGGTCAAGACACCTTGTCTGAATTGATCAAGCCCGTGTACGGGCTAGTTGACGCACCGAGATTGTGGTGGAACTTGTTGACAAAAGCCTTGAGAGAGATCGGGATGGTGCAGTCACAACTTGACAGCTGCTTGTTTTTCAGCAGGGAAGCCAATGGAAGGCTTGACGGAGTGACTTAGTTATCGGCGGCAGCCCTAGCTTCATGTCAGGCAAGTTCCAAAAACTCAGAGACAAATACCTATTTAAACATGTGAAACATGCTGGTGGGGAATTTTTGGGAAAGAATTTGACCCAACAGGAGGATTTATCCATTTCCATTGAGCAAAGAGAGTACGCTGAGACACTCCAGTGTATTCTGATAAGTAAGGAACGTAGAAAGGAACGACGCGCTGAAACAAACGCATAGGAAAAGACACAGATGAGAGGAGTCCTTAGCTTTTAGCTTGTTACTGGAAGTAGACCGGACTTAGCTGCTGGATGCGCACTCATGCAACAGAAGATTGCGACCTCAGTGGTGAGTGATCTGGTTGAGATCAACAAAATTGTAGCCCAGGCTCGAGATTTTTCAGCAATGAAGTTGTCTGTGAAACTAATCCCACCTGAACAGGTGGAATTTGCAGCATGGTCGGACGCTAGCTTTGCCAATGCTGCGCAGTGGAAAAGTCCAGGTGGCTACACGGTGTGTGTGCCACCGATGCTCGCTTGAGAAGAGACGAATGGGCTGAACTGTCACCTTTGAGATGGAGGAGCTATAAGCAAGATCGGCAGGTGGCATCCACATTGGGAGCTGAGTTGATGACATTGTCAAGGACCATTTCTGAGACCAAGTGGATCAGGTCAATATGGACCGAGGCAATTCAAGTCAACTGCAAGCAAGACCAATTGTGGACTTCAAGAATGCCAGTGACAGTGGCAGTTGCCTCTAGACCGGTGTTTGATCATTTGAACGGTCAGTTGATGACCATCAAGGACAAGCGCTTTGCAATCGAGATGCTCCTAGTTAAGCGAGACGTGGCCTAGGATGGTATCTCCATCAGGTGGTTGCTGACAGACCACATGCTGGTGGATGGACTCACCAAGCTGAATGCCAAGATGGACGTCCTTCGAAAAGTACTTCAACAAGGGTGGATGAAGCTCAAAGAAGACCCAGTGATCCTTCGGTGGATTGGAAAAGCCCAGAAAGGAACTTGATTGGAGCTTCGTTTTGTGTTGTTGGTGTTGGTGTGTTTTGTTTTTGTTGTTTTGAAAGAGAAGGTGGAGATCCACGATAAACAGGGCACGAAAAAGGTACACGTCTGTCCCTGTTTGTATAGATCATGGTTGCACAGTCGAAGACTGTTGGATTACCGTCGGAACCTTATGGTACAAGCCCCCCCTCAGCCGCATAGACAAAAGCCGTGATGAGCCATGATAGCGTGACCACAGAGGGACCGTCCTTGCCGGGTTCGTCAGTCTTGTTTTTCGTGACTCCATGTCGGCCACCCCAACAAGGCGTCTACGAGTATTCTCCAACGTGCGACGGTCCGGTACCACAGTCGATCGAACCGAGACACTTTAGTGTCAGAAGGTCCAGGCCTGACAATCCTATGTACACACTTGTTGCGGAAGCTCTTGTAAACCTCAAGTCGACGGTGTACCGAAGGTCAGCAGGGTCCAGGGTCATGTAGTATGTAAATTTGAATACATTGTCCTATTGTCCTCCCTATACTGCATAAGTATCCCTGCATTGAGAACAACCTCTTTGGGCCTGTCCATGTCTGTTTGTGTGTTTCAATGCGCATGCATGCACTGCCGACTTATCATGCGTAAGAACCAGCATCCGTCAATTGCAGGTATGAGGACAAAACTACATTGTTACGACTTCAAAAAATTTTAGATGGTGAGTGGTGTTTTGATGCGTTTTGGTTGCTTGCTTGCCAGGTGCTATGCCAGAAGCCAACTTGGGAGGGCTTAGCGTCCGAAAATAAAAGCGTGCAAAGGCTGAGGGCTGTGAGGGAAAATGTTTTGGTTTATTGTCACCAATATGTGCTACATGTTCACTGCTTGGCTGATTCAACTGTGTCATCATTTTTGTTTCAACAGCTCCGAAGCCATTGGATTTCAAACGTGCTTTGCAAATCTTTCCACGCGACCGTTTGGTCCATGCTGTCGGCATCAGCCCTTGTCTCATGCGTGTTCTTGTTGGCGGTGTCTGCCAGAAGACTGGAGGTGGCAGAAGGTCCTCTATCTCCAGAAACCGATTTGGACAATTGGAAGGAGTTCTTGCGCAGTGAAGATGGTGGTAACATGGGCCGTTGGAAAGCCTCCAGCGAGGCGAAAGAGATTCTCGCCACAAAGCCAGTACCAAATTTGGAAGAGATGAAGGAATGGACCAAGTACCTGTATACGCAGGGAGGTTTTGACGACCATGATGACGCAGTTTCCAAGGCTCTAGAGATTCTGCGGAAGGACCATCCGAGTTTGGAGGAATTCTCGACATGGTACATGTACCTCTACAAGACCGCTCGTCGCAAGGCGTTCCGAAAGCAATGCAACGGCTTGGCTAGCTTGAAGCGCAGCCGGCAGGACAAGTGCCTTGAGCGATGGCACAGGCGTTCAATGGTCCAGATTGCACTTGAAGCTCTTGGGCAGAAGCATCCAGCGCTGGAGGAGTTCAAAGCTTGGTTTGTCTTCATTCAAAACTCAGTGGGCAAGTGCTCTCAGATGTCCATGGACTGGGCTCTTTGGAATTATCAAGCAGGCTTATCATTGGATGAGTTCACTCTTTGGTACAACTACTTAGACTTGAAGCGTGTTAAAGACAGCTTTTCGACGACGCAGACCATCCTTCGAAAAGAACACCCTGACTTTGAAGAGTTCAAAGCTTGGTCGCAGTACTTGTCTTTGGTCGGAGAGAGCCAGCCCACAACCAGAGCCTTGGAAATTCTTGCTGTCAAGAATCACCCAGAATTGGAAGAATTCAAAGCTTGGTCGCGGTACTTGTACTCAGTTGGTGAGACGCAGACACTCACCAAGACATGGCAAATTCTTACTCAATGGCATCCGCCACTCAAGGAGGTTGAGGATATGGCCGATTCCTTCGTGAAAGTTGGTTACGATGCATACAAAGCAGCCAATTTGAGCTTGGACATTCTGTACTATGAAGATCCTCCAAGCTTCGAAACCATCAAGGCTTGGTCCGTCTATGTGGGATATGAAAAAGCCATTGATGTTCTGCTTGAGACAGAGTATCCAGCCTTTGAAGACTTGAGGAGCATGGCAGACTTCTCGATCAAATTTGGCTGGATCAGCAAGGTGAAAGCTGGCGAGAAGGTTCTTCGTTTGTTGAAAACAGATCCGGATCTAAGCTTCACGGAGTTTAAAGGCTGGTGCGATTGTATGGCTCATGTTCTACCTCGTGACAAGGCTCTCAAGAAAGTCTTTGAGATTCTCATGCAGCGAGATCACGCAAGCTTGAAGCAGTTCAAAGCCTGGTTGGACTACATGACGGATGTTGATGGTGCCAATTTGCCCAAGGAGGATGCCCTGCAGGATGTTCAAAGCCTTCTGAAGTCCAAACCAAACGCAAGCCTTCATGACTTCAAAGCCTGGCTCAAGTACTTTCGTGGTCCTCGAGCTGGCAAAGGCGGTCGAATGACGCATCAGCAGGCCTCTCAGAAGGCACTCGACGAAGTGTCGAGGGAGGGTCGCTCTCAACCACCGTAGACCGGACGTGGCGAGCCGACATGTAAGACCAGACGTGTCACGCATGTCCATTTGATGGCAAAAAAGGCAACTCTTTCTCACACGACAACTTGTTGCTCATTGCGACAGACCATGGTGCCAATGAAGGAGCGTGCTTGTTGCTCATTTCCAGTGTGTGTGTGTGGGTTTCTGTTATGTTTCAGTTGCACGGCAAGTGAAAAGGAAGATACAATCAGCGCTCAAAACTGATTACAGAAACGGAATCGCTAGTTTCCAACACAACAACGGCCAGAGTTCAACGATGGAATTCCGGTTTTCAAGCCTGTAGTATATAGACAGACTGCACGCCGCTCCCAGCCCAGACAGCACCCATGATTCCAGAATGGAATTCCGGTTTTGGAGCGCTGTGGACCAACTGCGCACCACTCCTAGCCACAGAGATTGAAACCCAACTGCATTCATTCTGCTGTTGGGAACAACACAAGAGGACTGGGAACAAGACACAAGCATCACTGCCACCATCAACAATAGCTACACGCCAGTAGGTCGCCGCGACACAAGTGTCTCAGTGCACCTATACCAAAATCTTCAGTCCAGCACTTTAGCGGGGTCCGGCGCCTGACTTCCAACTCCGGCACTTTTCAGAAGGTCCGGCAGTTTTTCCAAGTCAGGCTTTGCATTCTTTGTGGTCCGCATTTCTTGGAAGATAAGCCCACTGATGCATTGATTTCGCTTGCAAAGTTTGCTCGTTTGCCTGTTCCGCTGTAGTCACACCGGTTTCAAAGTGGCTCACAATGGCTCGATCAGATCAACAATTGCTGAGAATTGGCATTGTGTGGTGCACAAAGAAAATCGGTGAGAATGCATCTACATTGTTTCAGGATGTCAGTGCAGGGCGATGCATTGCGTAGGTTTGCAGAACCTGGTGGAGAAGTTTTGGGTTGTAAAAAAGACACGTCGTAACTCCGGCGTCATCTCACGCAACTCCGAATTTCACTTGGCTCCAGAATAATCTCCCGCGACTCTGGCCTAATGTTCCGGATTCAGTTTTCGGAAGGCTTTGAATGTTAAAAATATTTTGAAGAAGTCTTTGGACTGGAATTTCAACCATGAATTCTGCTACGTTTGTTTGGCGGCCGAGGTCCTAAAACGAAAAAGGTAACGGGTTCCATAACGGTCCCGCAGTTTTTTTGTCGTTTTGACATAAGTCTGGAAATGCTTCACCTGTGTTTTCTCAGTGTTTCCGATTTTTGTTGTCTTGATGCACGTCCCAAAAATTTGTGGTATTCTACCAATTCGGCATTGTTTTTGGAGAATTGACATCATGTTTCGATGTCTCGGCCTGCATGTTTGGGTTTGCAGCGCACTTATTTTCAGCCTTTCTTCGACAACGCTCCGGTATCCTTCCATAGCGAACCTCTATGGTTGCGACGCCACTAGAAGGCATATACATAGCTGCTTGTTCAATTTTTCTGGCCATCTTTACAAGCCAGCTCTCTCGGCATGAACAGCTTGAGGTCTCGCCACATTCGGTCGCATACTGGGGTCCCAGTCAATCGAGAACCGCAAAGCATGTGCGCATATGGATGCAACCCCGAAGAATATCCCACCGTCATTAGCCCCCGCCCACCCACCCACCCAGACACCCCTGCACAGTGCGTGTGAACTCGTCTCGGAAGTATGTCCAACATCACAGTCATGCATATACAAGTGTTCAAACCAAGGCCGTCTTGGCCAAAACAAGGGAAACCTATCCCGAACGCGCGGCCGCCCCTTTTTAGCCTTGCCTAAGCCAAATGGGTTGCCTGTCCACGAATGAATGCATACGAATGCCTGCTTGCTGGGACACTGCTTTTAAACTCCTATTATAATCTTCTATCTATCGAACTTCAAAGCACCAATCTTCCGGACTCGTGCTGCAGCATCGAACAACAATCGGCAAGCTTTCGTCCAGCCATAGGTCACTTCTTCTTCTCACGGGCTTCTGTGGTTCCTGGGTAGCATGTGCTCTCGGTCTTCTGCTCAAATCCCACTGCCTGCAAATACTTGGCCAGATCTTCGAATCGGCCGCCCCGATTCTTTCCGTGGTCACAAATCCACTTCAGATAAGGAGCACGCTTGGGGTCACTCACCAGCTCACGGTAAGATAGCTTCTCACCTGCCACCTTGGGCAATGCACAGATCGTCGAACCCCAATCCTGGAGATCAGCCACTCCAGGAGGAAGATCAATGGCCTTAGCCTTGGGCATCACAGGCATCTGACCGGCAATTTCCTTCGGGATTGCACGCTCACACATGATGGAAGAGCCATGACCATCTTCGTAGGTCACAGGCTCCCACTCATCAGCCTCCGGCTGGGCATGGTCTCGAAGTCGTTTGCACGAATCGTTCATTGAGCCAGCACTCTCCTTGCTTGCTTTGGATGAGACTCCGTACTGATTGGCACGGCTGAGGATCTCACGGGCCGCTGCAAGCTCCTCAGGAGAAACTGGAACCGAGCGGGAATCCATGTCGACTCACCCTTGGACACTTCGTGAAGGCAAATGTCTCGCCCTCGTGACTGGCTGAACCAAAATCCTTCAAGCATTGGCGGACAATGATCTGAAACACACCGTCACCGCTTGCATCATCAACCACTGCAAAAGGGAAAACATCTGATCTAAACAACTGTGCTTCCTTTTCAAGATTCTCCCAAATGAATCAAGGCGAAAGCCAAATGCACATCAAATGATTGATACAGGCTGAAGGACATGTTATATATATCGTGGATATGGCACTACGCTGCGGCTCAAGGACTTATGCATCAAATTATGGTGTCATGCTTACGAAAACTGTTTTACTCAGTGAACAACCCCCTTCACTTAAGGATACAGACTGTACGGCATGAAACCTTAACCTCTCAACCTTCGGCCTTCTCGACTTTCTGCTTCGGCCTTCTCGACTCTGAGCCACAGGACGCCTTCGATCTTTCTCCGCTGTCTTTCGGTCCATCATGAATTGCTCGTCCGCTAGTTGGTAGCGGGAGCTGCGGAGAATCGATGCTCGGCTCGGCACGATCTAGGCTTGAGTGCGTCTGCTGCCATGTGAGTAGTGGGGCACCATCTGGGTTCCAGTCTGAGTCTGGTCCTTTGGATACATTGTCGGATGATAGCAATATCTATTGCTGTTCGTTTGTCATCAAGAACCCCTCCACTTCCCAAGGACGTCAAATGATCGTACAAGGATTTGCAATCGGTGATTCCAATTGGTGATCGTTTGTTCAAAACATCTTGTGCAGATTCTAGATCAAAGGGACCATCCAAACATTCTGACAACATTAGCAGCATCCATTCACACACACCTGAGGCCGTCGAAAAAGCCTGCGCTTCGCCCGACATGGTCGAAGCTACAACCCTTGGCATACGGTATGACTTCCAGGAGAAACAATGCACTGGCACATCAACAGCTTGACGCATCTTATCTGAAGTGAAGCAAATCAACCAACCCCCCCTGTGTCTTCAGTTCTGTGCTGTTTGCAAAGGCCGCATCTGACCAGAAACATACTGTGAGTTCATCTAGTGGGATGTGTGGTACACGGATCTTCAAATCAGCTTGTTGGCGTGCTCGACGCACTGCTTGATTCACCTGGAGTAGGTCTTGAACGGTTGGTGCAGGAAAGCATTGCTGACTGATGGATGTCTGCACTGCCAAGTCTGGTCTCGACTGAGTGCTGATCCAGCTTAACGCACCGTTCACAGCTCTCAAAGCTGAAACTTCTTGCGGAGTCGCTAGGAGCCATGGTTTCCTGGCTCTTTCCTTAGAGATCTTTATCGGCTTGATATGCTCAGCATACTCCTTCTGTTGGAACTCAATTTCATGGGTCACCAGATTCTGAGTGTACGTGGTTCCCAGAAACTCCCCAGTCCCCGATCGCCACTTCCGGAACGGAAACCTTGCACGCAAATGCTGGATTGCCTTCTCATATTGTTTCCCTTCTCCCCCGGTGATGGTATCATCAACATGAGCACCTAAAATGCCTTCTAATTTGTTCTGGTCATTGTAGCAAAGGTACAGGCAATTGTCGAATTTGCTCTTGGTGAACCCGGCCTCCTGTGCAACCCTGTTGAACTCGCAATACCATTCATGAGGAGCATCATTAGCCCCATAGATATTGCCCAACACCTGTACCAGGGATCCTGATTCCACGCCCGGCACTCCCCCAGGTGGTAGTTCTGAATAAACAGGATTTGCAAGAGCCTTGTCCCGGACATCTGCCTCTAAAAATGCGCCTTTAATATCGCCCAAATGCATGACCCACTTGTTGCTAGTCAACATCTGAAGAATCAAACTTCGTCCAAATTGGGAGAGCGTGGGTGAGTGGCATCTACCAGCGAGCACCTTAGTGAACAAATCTGGGTCATGATGACCACGCAAGCACCATCGGCTTTTGATCTTTGATTATCCATCTTCATGTTTCTCAATTATCACAAACCTACTGGTCATGATACGATCTGGCTTCTGTTCTCGAATGCGTTGGGCTTCGCGTGGAGCGATGACTCGAAAGGCCTGTTTTTCATCTCTAAGTGTGGTCCATTCAGTTGTGTTGGAAGCATCTATCTTCTCCTGCAACTCGGGTGGATTCTTGGAATGATGTAGCTCTTTCTGCATCTTCTTTTGGAGGAAGCTAGCAATGAGCACTTCAGCACTTTCTGCTGGACCAAACTCGGAGATCAGTTCAGCAACGAGGCAGGTCTCATCTGCCTCTGTACGCTGGCTCTTGCTTGCTTGGCTTGATGGGTTCTCAGGAGAGTGACTTCTCTTCGTGCCATGAGCTTCGGTCAAAACTTCCTGCAAGTCTTCCATCTGTGTATTTAATGGTCGAATCAAAAAGGTCGGAGGGCTCTTTGAGGGCTGACGAACTCTGACAGGACCATACCCCGTGTTTTGCCAATATGGCTCAGACACCGGTCGAACATATGGTTCACTACCGTTCATCGTTTGTTTCTCTTCCGTTTCATGTGCGACCGAGTTCTTTGGCACATCTGGTGTCAGCTCTTCTGAAACACGATCGGGACCTACGCTGGAAGACGGCACGTTTGAAGGAACCATCCTGCGCTCACGGATCCTAAACTGTGTTTCTCCCTTCCAAGGCTCTTCCCCCCAATTGGCATGCTTACTGTCGGCATCTGACAGGGGTTGGTGAACTACACATTCTTTGGTGTCTGAACGAATCGTCTTTCTCCAGTTGTCCAACCACATACCTTTGATTGCGGGGTCATGTTCCGAAGGCCAGAACAATTGCGTCCGGGGCTCTCTGTGGATACGACACATGTACTCACCTCGCTTCAACCAAAAGTCTTCTTGTTGTTGTCTGGCAATGGCTTGTTCAGGTGTGGGTGTATTGGTGAGATCAACGAACTGTGTTCCAACTTGTTTCTTGTCTGTCTCATTCAACAAGGACGATAAACCCAGCATCTCTCTTCCATCGGCCTGAGCTAGAACGCGTTCACTTTCGGTGGTGTGCCTCAAATGTTCAGGAGCTACCTTGAAGATATTCTTGCGGTGAAAGATGAGGAAATTGCGCCCAATCTTTCCCATAACGATAGCAACCCCATACCACCTGCCTCCTACCAAACGAACGCCTTTCTGGTATTTCTGAGTTCGCCAGTAGGCAACATAGTCACCTGGCAGGAATTCCCTCTCAGCCCTTGGACGTGCGTTCAAGGCAGTTCGGAGACTGTTGTCATCCTGGGACATCACGAGGGCCATACGAGCTTGTGCTCTGATGGCGGCTGCTCTCTCTGCGGTCTCATCATGCAGAGGTGAAGTAGCGGCCACCGGACACGGCCACTCTCGGAGGAGATCACTTGCAATCTTGGGATTTCTGCCGAAGACCAACTGACATGGGGACAACCCTTTCTGATTCAGGAGCTCATTCTTGGCGTTACAAGTTTGGATGATACATTGTTCGTACTCGGCTTGACTCTTTGGTTGGATCTGATCGAGTACCTTTTGCAAGATCACCTCAAACAAGTGTCCATGCTTCTCTACCTTCCCTAGCTGGTTATGTGCTTCTGCCGCAATGGTCGAAATGCGAATGCCATCTTGTTCCAAACGTTCAAACACATTTTCTGCAGTGTTAGTTTTGGCGGAATCGACCACGACCTCGATAGGAGCTCCGGCCCACCGTTGCCACGATTCCAGAAAAATCTTCTTCAGAACCTCAGAAGTCTCCTTCTCAAACAGGGGGATCATCATCTGGAAACTTGTTGCGTAGTCAACGATGTTCATGCACTTGACCTGTTGGTTTGCTCCTGGTAGAAGCTTCACATCCCAACCCACTTTATGATTAAAATCATACACTTGCTCTGGTTTTGCGGGCAAACAAGGTGTGGGTCGTTGTCTCTGCTGGCAGATCTCACATTGCTTCTCTACCTGTTCTGCAGCTTTCAAAGCCAGCTCGTTGGCTCCGGCATTCTTCAAGAAGCGACCGAGAGTTCGAGTCGAAGGATGACCTAAATTATTGTGCAGTTTCTTAACTAGATGACCAATTTCCTGAACTTCGGAAGCTGCACACACTTCGGCAATCGTGCTCTCACTCGGTTCCTGCAAACAAGAAAAATGACATAAATGCCATGCTGGACGAATGCACTGCAACCATGTGTGAACAAACATGGGTGTGTACTCAGCGGCTCGGCTACTCCGTGTTTCACCCCCCAACACATGCCCCTCCAAAGACTGATGAACGACATGTCCTGGACACTGCAAGGCGAGATCAGCCATGTCTTGATGGGAAACAGCAAGTCCAGTGGGCTTCAAAATCAGCTTGTCGTTGTCGGCATCACGGAGGTCATATGCACACATGTTAGCTTTATGCACGGTCAGCTGTCCAGTCTGCAACAGTTTCTGGATGGGAGGATGTCGCCACAAATCACTCGCCCATGGATGCTCAAGTAACACCCGTCCCCCACGCTTCAGTTGCTTCCGGATCTGCTGGGCACAAAAGTCTGCTTGTGCTCGTGCTTGTCTTTGATGCTGTAACTGTTGTACCACTGGTAACTTGTGTCTGTTCAACCGATACCAGCCACCCCAATGTTTGCACTCGGGACAACAGATCAACAACTCTGGTTTGGCTTCATCTAACTGTCTGTCGACTTCATTCTGCACGCTGGGTTTGGTGAGATCCCAGCCTTGCTTGATGTCGAAAGCCAATCCTCTTTCCCCCTGTTTTCCACTGCAGCTGTGAAATGAGGGGGGGAGAACAACTCGGCCACTGTCACGCTGCCCTGACTCTTTGTCCATGCCTTCTGTTGAGCCAGCAAACAACGCTCTTCTCGTCTTGTCATGATTCTCGTGCAGCCTTCGAGCAGGTCTGACGAATCCTCCTCGTCAGACTGTTCCGACTGGTCACCTTCTGCTGTCTCCTCCAACACCTCGAAGGGCTCAGGCTCCTCTGAATGAGGAAGAGGCTCATCACACAGGAACACTTCCGTCTCCTGTTCCTCGTCCATGACATTCAGGATGAATTGACCTGCAGAGTTTTTCTGCAGACTGTGGCTCGGAGCCGGCAATGGAAATGGTCTCTGCCTCAAAATCCAAACACGCCCTCAAGCTCTTCATCGTGTTGCGACTGAGCAGCAAAGGTGCACTGCCCTTGATGATGCAGCACTCAATTCGACCTGGCTTCCCATGGATGGTGACCGGCATGGACACCACACCACCGGCATGGACACCACCTAAATCGAAACAAATTCTGCTGAGCTCGAGTTGGAGGTGAGGGCAACTTCTTGTCGTGATACAGCCTCAGGAACTGATTCAAGGTCTCCTGACCAATCAACGTTCTGCTGCAGCCAGAGTCAATGATGCCATAACCCGGCGAGGACACCAGGTACACTTCTTCGACCACAGCGGCCCCATGAGCCTTGTCTCTGTCGGGTCGGCTGCCACTTGGTGTGCTGCTGCCCTTCTGAGGACAATTTCGGGCCCAATGTCCGATCTGATTGCATTTCCTGCAGCGGGACCTCTTCTGTAGATCAGTGACTTCTCGGCTGAACTGCTTCTTCATGGCTATGGCCTGGCCAAATTTCCTTGTCTTCTGCAGTTTGGAGATTTCAGATCTACGCTCTTTCCAGGTCGCGGCTAGGACTTCTGCAATCTCATCTTCTTCAAAGATCTCTGTAGCGGTGTTGGGCTCTGCTTGCATGCCATGCTCTGCTAAAAATGCTTCCACTTCATCAAACAACACGGAATCCGGCGCGTCCTCTGTCAATGCACTGCTCTCCTCAACAGTCACATCATCATCCGGTTGTTGTACGAGCAAAGCCGATGCTGACCTGCCTTTTCGACTAGCTCGAAACTCAGGAAAACAACTGCGCATGGCTTGCACAACTGTCTCAAATTTCAAATCGCCCTGCGTCTTTGCAGTGACAATTGCACGCTGATCAGCTGAAAGTCCGGAGGGAGTGTAAACAAATCCAGCCACGGGCATCCGTGGGGAAATCGACCGACACCTTCCGTTTGCAATTGGAGAATGTCTCTTGCACCCTTGACGTCCAAGCAGCCATGCTTTCCCCATCCGTGGAGGAAAGCTCGAACACTTCCTTCAAGCATTCAGCAAGCCAGTCATGGGAAAGACGATCAGGAAATCTCTCCTCGAGTGCAGCCCAGATATGTTTGTCTCCGTTCTCTTCTTTCAACCGATCCAACGACAAATGCTCCACCGCCTCTAAGGCTAGGCCATCAAGCAAACACAGAACAAATGGGCCACGATGTGTGGCCGACATGTCCTTGCTGGAAGCCATTCGTGCTTCCGCCCATAACTTCCAGCGCCTGTATTCCCTGGGGTCCAAACTCTCGCCATTGAAACGCTTGGTATTTCCCCCACCAGAATCATTGCTTGCCATGGCACATATGCGACACTGCTTTTGGTGCACAAGTCCTACCTAAGACTCTACAACACAACCCTGGAGGCCCCCCGTCAGTGGGGGGCTCCGCTACCAATGTTCAAACCAAGGCCGTCTTGGCCAAAACAAGGGAAACCTATCCCGAACGCGCGGCCGCCCCTTTTTAGCCTTGCCTAAGCCAAATGGGTTGCCTGTCCACGAACGAATGCATACGAATGCCTGCTTGCTGGGACACTGCTTTTAAACAAGTATATATTATGCACAGGAACGAAAAAAATGGAAACACGCGTTATTGCACAGTGCGTGTGAACTCGTCCCCGAAGTATGTTCAACATCACAGTCATGCGTATACAAGTAAGCAAAGGAACAAACAAACGGAAAACATGCGTTATTGCACATCACGTATGCAAAGAAAGGATAAAAACACAAAAACCCACGGGACCGTTACAGAACCCGCTAGCAAAAACAAACTAAAAGATCCTCCTCTGCAAAGAACTTTAAAGACACGGTTGCAGAGAAAGCGGGGTTCCTTGCACCTACTCTTGGCTTTGTTCTTGGATGTTTTTGCTTGGGCGCATGTTTCCTTATACTTTGTGACGGTTCTGCTCTTAAGCCACTCGGACAAAGGGCAAGGCAAAGGCACCTTGCTTGGACATGATCCAACTGTCACAATCACTTTATCTTGGATCCGGATGTTTTTTTCAAGCCCTCGGCGCTTTTTTGGAATCCGACTGAACATTTTGCCGGATTGAGGGCCCGCACTTATTTCATTCCAGAGGTATATAATTTAAGGGCTGCCGCCCAGTGCCGCCGACCCCAGGAAGGGAGACAAAAGAGGTGTGGGGCGGACAGAAGGCATGGTGACGCGTGGGTGGTAGCGCAGAACACATGGGGACACCGCGGCGTGCTGCACCGGCTATGTGGAATCCCCAATGTGAGGAGGGGGCAGGAGGGGGTGCTGCATCGGCTACGTGGAGAGGAGGGGGCAGGGAGGGGGTAAGCGTTAGAGATATTAAAGGGGG
>CAXAMN010026262.1:232200-309874 GCA_963970005.1 Durusdinium trenchii | reverse complement strand
CCTCCATTGCTGGGCGCTCATTATCAGATTCTTCACGCATAGGACAATTTCCTGAAGAATTGCTTCCATTTGGTCTATGCAACCCTGCAGAATGTTGATCTCGTTGTTGGTATCCTCCTAGCTGGGATTCGATGAATTTGCACATCCCTGACCAAGAGGTTTCGTCGAATGATATGCATTGTTCTTCGCAGAAATCATTGGAGGTGTCTTCATTGTCCCAGGCGCAGAGTTTGCATCTATTGTTCGGTTTGAAGTCGTATACAGAGACCACGAATATGCGATATTCCTGTTTCTCGAAATTTCCACATTTGGATCATGAATTTGATCAATGCCAGATCATTGAACTTTTTCTCGAAGAAGAATCCAACATTTATTTTTTCGAATTGGATCTTGCGGAGAGCCTTTTGCTTGACGGTTAGACTCAAGAATTCCTGAAAATCCTTCTTCATTTCCCCTTTCTCCATGGACTTTTGGAGTCGGCGCAATTGACACAGAGATTGGCAGGCATGGTGATCATCAACAGGCTGCTGGATATCTTGATTTTGATAAAACCGATAATTTCCTTGATGACGATTTCGATAATCCTGGATTCATAATTGGAGATATCTTAGTCTTATCAAATCTATCAACCATTTCCGAATCTGCTCTTGAAATTTCGGTTGCGTTTAATATAATATATTTTGTATTCTTCGGTTTTCGGCATCGAATCATATTCAATTAAAAATGATTGTTGTAATTGCCGGTCGGCTTGGCGACACGAATATGTTTCCATCTGCATAAATGATGATTCTTCTAGTGGTTGCCAAATAGATTCTTCTTGATTGATTCTTTGAAGAAAGATATCTTTATAGATTCTTATTCCATATATCTGTCATTGCATCTAATTGCTTCAATAATTGGATCGAAATGCAAAAAGGCATCTTCCTGTGAATAATCGCTATTCTAAATCGAATATATCCTGCATCGGAATGAGCACTACTGTTCGGGATTTGGTGTTGCCAAAACAAAACAATAGATTGCATAATAAGTGGGTTTGCGAAGACGAAATGGCACCTTTGAGACCCAAAAATCACGGCCTCTATATCTGGTGCATCCCGCATTGAGGATTCGTTTGCAGGCTCTTTTGAAAATGATTTGTTTGGGACGAAAATTATATTTAGGATATGTTGCTACGAAATCTATATATCGAAATATATGAAGTATTATATTTGTAAGGAATTGCTTATTATTTCGAGATTCATCAAAGGTTGTATTTGCGTTTGCGTTTGCCACGAAATTTGCCTTTCGAAATATATTAAATATTGCACCTGCCACGAAATTTTTTTTTGGAGGTTTATAAAGTGTAGCGCCTGCCACGAGGATTACGCATCGAGGTGCACAAAATATTACGTCTGCCGATCCCTTGCGCCTATCACGAAAAATCGATTTTGCAGCTTCAATATACGAGGTTTCTTTTTGAAATAGATTTTAGAAATTTTAAATTCATAAGAATTATGGAGAACGATCTATTTTGCAAAAAAATTGGAGATACGGTTATACAGAAATAGGGGTTCTTTGTTATATATTCTTTGATTTTTTCTTGGAAATCTTTGCTTTGTGAAATTTATTTTTTTAAATCATTCGGAAGATGGGCGAGGGCAATGGAAATGGGAAGATTTTAATATTGAATTGTGGAATGAATGTGCTCCAGAAAAAATTATTCGTGGTGCAAAGGCAATTTGTTTGTGTATGATCTAATTTATATTTTTTGTAGTATTTTTAGGTGATTTGATTTGGCGTAGGTTTTTGTGTGATTTTTTGTTGATGGGTGATTTGATAAGATTGAATTTTTTAGATTTATTATATTTGTGGTTGGGAAAGAATTTTAAAATATTTTTATCGATTATATTTTGTTGAGTTAGAAAGAAAATTGATTTCTATATATTTCTTTAATGATTGGTTGGCGAACACGATTTTTTTTATAATATTGTTTGTATAATGGTCTTTTAGATTAGATTTCTTTTTTATATTTATGGAACCAATAATATATTAATATTGAAACCTTTGATCTTGGTGGATTTCGATTTGAAACACATACCTTTTTCTAATGTTTCGACTTCATGATCACCGGAATATATTATTTATCCATTGATTTCGTCCTAGGTTGCATCATGATGCCGCCAAAAAGCCTCGTTAGACAATTTGCCTAAGGCAAATTGCTGCCGATAACTCCAATAATTCCGACGTATCAAAGCCCTCTGAATCTGATTCATCTGCATCTTGAAAAATCCCGCAGGTTCTTTGAATTCCAATGGCAACGTAGACAGACAGAACGTTGTAAGAAAAGCCCTCACCTGATGTAACGTAGGAAATTCTAAATAATATATTTTATACAAAAAATTATTTTCAATGAATATTATTTCTATTTTTATCATAATATATCAATATATATTTATTGTTTTTGCATTATTATTTTTATTAATATTAATAAATATAAAATATATATATAATTAATATTTTAAAACAACATATCGTGTATAATTGAAGATATCTGCTTTTTAAAAAATATATTTTTTCCGATATATATTTATATTTATATATTATTTATAAATTTAAAATAATATTCTTAATATTGATAGAATTACATCGGGATATATGATTCTATTTGGATCCATCATCTTATTAATATCTTTATATACAAAGAAATGATTTATTATATATGTTGGATATATATGTATATTAAACAATATCATAAAGATCACCTATTTGAAGGATAAATGGATCTACCTTGGCATCCACGTATTCTGGCTTTGCAAATGAATTTGCGGGATTCAATTCCTTGGAATCAATTTTTTTCTTGATCGGATATTCGATTTCGATTTCTTCATCAAAGACATGGAATTAATGATTTAATATATAATTTTTGATTTATTGGGTGAATATATTATGTATATGATATTTTCTGGCATATATTTATATAAAATATTATATATATATTTTGATCATACATCACCATGGATCCTACGATCAAATGGTATCCATAATCTGTTTGATAGAAATATTTGTACAAGATATTATGTAATTATTGGAAATCGGAAATATAATCATATATTTCTTGATGAAATTTTATATATTTAAATCTTTCAAATCATCGCCAAAATATATGGTTAATTAGAATTCTTAAATTGCATATTCCAATGCAATGATTTTTGATATTGGAGAAAATAATTCGTTAGATTATTCAATATAAACATATTTCTTTTATTTCAATTAATATTCATACAATATTGCATAAAGAATAATCTGCCATATGTCGTCGATGCGATCAACGGCGATTCGAAATTCATATTTTAATAAATATTATTCATTAAATAAAAAGCATCGATACCAAAATCTATATTCAAAGAATAGTCAAATATTTTCTAGTCATACTATAATTAAATAGATAAATATATTTTCCTATTTGACGATATATTAAAATTGTCCTATTTATGATTAAATCGTCATCCATAAATATTTAAACTTGCGGATTTTTCTTGAACCTCTAAGGTCTCACGTGTAAAGTTCTGTACATGCTTGACCTGGAGTTGAGTGGTTTCCTTTTCGCACTCCTCCTTGGCACTCTGTAGCCTTTAGCTCATAGTGCCACACTCTTAAAATGGAACCTCGTCGCTGTCCATGAAGGTCATGTGTTTCTTCATTCGAACGTACATTTCCATCTTGCCTTCATGTTCATCTCGCTGGTTGAACTCAAACCACCTTCTCTCGAATTGCAATGCATATTGCTTGGCTCTCAGGCAAGAACGCGCTCCAGGAGTGTCATACTGCATCTCTTCATGGATCTCAGCGTCAGTCAGCCATTTTGTTGTAGGCATTGACATGGTAAGGTCCTTATATTGTTGTCCCTCATTGTTGCTGGTCCCTGGAGCATTTGATGATCGCCCAGGTTCTTCATCCTTTTCCATAGGTGTGGGTCCTTCATCCTCGCTCTCTGGCTCTCTTGGTTGCAAGTCACCTGCTCTCACGGTGACGACCTCTCCTGAATCCAGTCGAACTTGTACTTCATCGTCTGGATCATACTCCCCTTCTTCGCTCTCAACAGCCGTCAAGGTGTTGTCTCTGATGTTCAGATGGACTCTTGTCTGAGCTACATTTGCCTGGAGATATGCTTTGACCTGACCATCAAGTCTTCTCAAATCAAATTCCCTGTTGGTGTCTTCAATATAGCTCCAATGTCTCCAGTCGTCCTCACCAAATTCCTTGTCGTCGACATAGCCTGAGGCTTTGATCAATCCTCTGTGCACTCGTTCCACGTACTTTTTGAGCTTTGCCAATCCTTCTTGAGCTTCATGACCATAAGCTCCCACCATCATGCCATTCACCTTCTCATCATCCGTTACCCTCTGAAGCCTTGTCTCCATTCTCTCAAGCTTCTTCCAGAGCTGGTAGATGAAAAAGATCAGCACACAAATCACCATGAACAAGATCACAATGAGCACTTTCATCCAGCCGCTGCTTTGCTCCGTAGGTGTAATCATGTCAAATTCACTTCTCTCCCCAGCCACGTGCTCAAGGCCTTCGAGAAGTAGGATTCGGTTCAACAACTTTGCAAGTCTCTGGATTTTGCTTCTGCTCACTGCTCTCTCTTCGAGGTTGTAGTGCTCCTCCTGGCCAATCCTCTCACCATTTCCATTGTACATCTGGCACCAATGCAGAAGGAGATTCACCCTTGCTTTCGGCAGTGGTTTCGTGCCCAAATCAACCACATTGGAAACAGTGCCTACTGCTTTGACTTCAAGATCTCCTTGTGCCACCATGTCCTGGATCCACAAAAGCTTTCCAGCAATGTGTCGTAGTTTGCCTGGACCTTTTCGGTGACATAAATGGAGTGTTGTTGAATTGTCTACTATTCAAGACATCTTTTCAAATAGATGCCATCTGTCGCTCCACTGACTAGTGCGTTCAACTCGGCCTCTGCTGAGTTCAATGACACTGACTTCTGGCCGCGAGAACTGGCCAACATGACTGCTCCATTCAGCATATGGATAGCCGCTGAAGTGGACCTTCGATGCCCCTTGGCTCCTGACCAGTCGCTGTCAGTGAATGTTTCCAGCAACCAGCCTGTGGTTGTGCTCCTTGTTGAATGTCCATGGCCAGGATCTGGATACGGCAATAGACTATATTATCCCATTGTATCCTTCAAGTAACCTACAAGCTTTCCCAATTTCTTCAGGCTACCGGTCGTTGGTACGGACATCGATGAAGCAAGCTCCTTGATGGTGAAGGATATATCCATTCTTTCTTGGGACAAGTAAATGCCACATCCAACCAAAGATCTGTACATGCTCGACAGCTCTCCGTTCAGCAATGTCGTGCCATCAAATTCCAGCATCTCTGGCCCACATGGCAACTTCTGGATCTTCACTCGTCCCATCTTTTCCTCATATTGTTCCACCATGCTTTCTGCATACTTGCCTGGCAATATTTTCAGACCTTCTTTTACTTGCTCATATATCCTCCTCAGGAAGGTAAACGTCGTGCCATTGTCAGACACGTGCTGTTCTGAGATGTCAAACCTCTTTCGAATGTCCGGGAGGAAGGTGTTTTCCATGTAGTCCTTGGTGCTCACGTATATCACATCATCAACGTGAATGAGAACCATCATCTGCTCATCCTTCCGACCCAAACATGGATTGATGTCTGAGAACTTGAAGCCTCGCTCCTTCAGCCAATCTGTGAAGTAGTCAAACCATGCCTTGGCCCCCAAACGTTGGCCTGGTAGGTTTCTCTTCACCTCATAGTACCCTCGCGCTGTCTGCACTTGTGTAGGTTCTTCTTCGGGTACCTGAAGGAAAGCATCTTTGACGTCCATTAAACCGAGCCAATAAGGCTCACCTCCACTCTTCTCTTCCATCATCTTAGTGAGGTAGATGATAGGAAGCAGGCGTAATGTCTGACCTCCTGTTGCTGGGCTATGCACATCATCTCGCCTGTCCACAGCGTACTCTCGTGCCACCAATCTTGACCTTCCGAAAAACTGCTTGGGTGAACTTGCAAGATCCGGTCGGGGTTTCACTCTCCAGTCTCTTACAAACCTGGTGGTTAATTTCTTGAACCCAACCTTCTCCTTTTCCATCTTCTCCAGCACTCCCATGCTCAGAAGCCTTTGCTCTTCCACAGCGTCAGCCAAGTCGTCGATCCAGAAAGGGGGATCTGGTGGCACTCTTTCCAATGAGGCTGAAGATCACAACTCCTCTGGAATTGACACCTTCTGGGCGTCTTCATCTTCTTCTTCTCCACAGGCTAAGAGCTCCTCCTCTCCGAAGAACTGGTCCATGTGGTAGTAGGTGTCTTGTCCCACTGCAGTGGTTTCCATTCTCCTCACCATCTACGAACCACCTCCAGACGTCTTCAATCTCTTCGGCTCAGACATCTCTCCTTCACTCTCATGCACGGGCTTCACCGGTGTCACCTTCAATCTTTTGGCGTCTTCTTCACCTCCGTTACCTTCCAAACTCATCTTCTGTGCTGAACCTGTGGGAGTACTGGTTGGAATAGAAGGCCCAGCCTGGTTTCTCTCTTCATCAATGCTGTGGGCATCTTGAGCTCTGATCTCTGGGATGACGATCTTCTCCTCGACATAGTCCTGTTTCTTCTCTTCTGCCAACTTCTACTCTTCAGTCAGCACTTCTGGCTCACCGGACTTCCTCTGTTCGACCTCCACCAAGTCCTTCACTTCCTCCAATTTCCCAACATAGGACTTGGAGAAAGCTATGATTTCACGTGCATCATCATCATCATCCAGAACTATTCCCTTTGTCTCCGCTGTGGAAGTCCAAGCAATGGTCCACCAACCATAGTTGCCACTCGCTTTGAAGTCATAATTCTACCCCCAAAGTTCTGCTGGAACTCCCATGAGTAGGCTGTGAAGGCCTGGTAGCATGCCAGATAGCGAGTGCTAGCATCTGCAACTCTCCTCAAGGACCTGCTCAGAAACACCCGGTTTCCATCTCCAATGACCCATGCGTCCTGAACTTCAGTCTTGCCCAGGCAGATTCCTACCTTCCACCTCGGGTCGGCCTTGAAACCTTGCTTCTGCTTGGAATAGGCGAAGACCACTTCTCCAGAGGGACACATCTTTCCATCATAGGTCTTTCCATGCGTCAGCTCGAAGCTTGTGGTACGTCTCAGCACTTGATACCTGTTCAACGTCCAAGCTGCATGTCGACAAGCCCAGGACCACAAAGGATGTTGGTGATGAAACCTGAGCCCAATCTTTTCAACCAAACTCTCCATCATGGAAGCAGCTAGACCTCTCACTCGATGCACTGCATTTTCAGCCAAAGAGTTCCCGGCTGAATCATAGAGCTTTGTCGTCCTCATAGTTGTCTTCAACCCCATAGCCGTTCTTGAGGAAACCAGAAGACGAACGATTTGTCTGGCTATTGGCTCGTTGTCGCAGTAGTACTGCACAGCTTCATATCCCAAAACTTGGGTGCATGCCAGCAACTCATGGGTGATGAGATTCATTTGGTTCTTCGATTTCAATGGAAGACCCAACAAAGATCCTATTTCTAAGCACACAGCGATCAGCCAAAGCGCACCGCTTTCTCCATCATAAACACCCTCTCATAAACACCCTCTTGGGCTTGATCCTCCTCCTCAGCGCCCAGAGCTTCTGAACCTTTCGCTTTCACCTTGCAAAAGTCGAACGAGATAGTGTGGCATCCCTGATCATGCGATTTTCCACTTCTCCTGTGCTGGTCTGATCGTGCTCGATGCTTGATGCAAGCTAGACACCATGGGGCGTACGGGACGTGCGTCAGCTCGTAAGCTTTCCTTTCAGCTTCTGTTGGGACTTTAGCTGCAACTTGTTCAAGCGGGATTCGCTAACTCATAGCCTGTCCTCTTGCAGCCAATCTCTTGCCATCATCAGCTCAAGAGCTCCCTGGTGGGCCACTAGCCTGCTGAAGCACTTCTGCTTGCCTCCACTCTGGCCGATCTGGTAAAAGGCGCAAGCTGCTCTCAAGCTCCTCAGTGGACTTTCCAGCGTCAGAGTCACATCATTCACCCTGATCTCTTCCGGGACAGCCACTCCAACCTCATACTGGACCATCTAGTCATCGAGGTCACGGCCTTGATCTGTCTCCACCTGGGATCTCAGCTCCTCCAATGTCTTCGAGCTCTTCATCGCCAGCTTGAGGGATAGCCAGCTCTTCCATGTCTTGCTTAGGACCCAATTGGACTGCACTGTCGATCTCAAATCCAAACACTTCAGGGACCGTTCCTTCTGGAGCCACAAACGTCATCACTTTGCTCAGACCGACTTCTCGAAGCTCTTCAATTTCCTCCTCTTGTTCTTCGAGTCCGTCTAATGGCTCAGCCATTTCCACCCATTCCCAACCACCAGATCGTTCTACGAGGGTTGACCTGCAGAATCCTTCACCTTAATCACGGAAACCAGGAATGAATTGGGGACTCTAAAACTTGGGTGCTGAGGTGCAAACCCACCCAAAATTCCTCTTTCTTCTTCCATCCATAGCCACTGTTGGCCATGCTTGTTAGCTCATCTCCAAGCTTGACTCCCAGCGTGCGAATCACCATGGGCTCTGTGATGACCCTAATCGAGGCATCCACCACCAAGCTCTGATTCTGAAACGCCAACGGGACCTCTAAGCTGCCATTCTTCAGGCAACTCTTCTGTCCATCAATGGACCATCCACTCCTCATCAAGCGACCAAAGGAGAGGATCGGTTGGCTCACCATGTCACTAAATGTGATTTTCTCCTTCAAGATCACTGCCTGGCCACCGGGCGTCATCATGATATCCACATCCTTGTTGCCATAGCTTTTGATCTTCTTGCCTTGAGCATCCTGCAGCTGGGGCGCTTCTTGCAATGCCTTGCTGCTCAACGTGCTCTCGAGGAATCTCCCTGGGAAGATTGATGCATCAGCACCTGAGTCGACAATCACTGTGAAAGATTGCCTTTCTCCACCTTCTTCGTAGAGCTCCAAGTTCACCTCCTCATTGTCGGTCTCGATTACCGTGTTCACCATGTAGCCGTCATACTCATTCTCATCATCTAAGGCGATGTTGAAAAATTCAACTTGGCTCACCAATCGAATTGAACCAGCATCACTCCCTTCTCTCAAGTCGAAGATCACTGGTTGTGAAACCCGCCTGATGTTCTTGGCGGTCGAATTCATCTCACCACCTCCACCACTTGTTGAACTCGTCGCCAAAGTAGTCGAAGGTGAGGTCGTATGCGAACCTGCAATGCTCTGAATGGCCGGCGCCTCCACCTGTCTCACACGCCAGCAGTCTTTGGCCATGTGGCCTGGTTTGCCACAGGTCCAACACACTTCACTGGGATTCTTTCCCTTGCCACCTTTTCCTTCTTTGCCACCACCCTTGCCTTTTCCTTCTTTTCCATTGGATTTGTCGCCTTTGCCCTTGCTCTTGGACTTGTCATCCTTGCCTTTTGACTTGCCCTTCTGATCTTTGGACTTACCCTTACCTTTCTTTCTTGATCCTGTCGATCTCCATTGGCATCACACCGCTTGGATCAGTCGTTGTTGGGCTCATTCCAGAAAAGTCAAAGCACCTGGCTCATTCCACTTGGTCGTAGCGGTGTCAAAGGCGATAATCGCTTCTCTGATCTTGCCATAGGAATTGCCTTCATTCAGGGTCAAATTCAGATGAGTTTTCATCTGGCCGGACACGGCCCTAAACAGGACAGCAAATTTCATGTCCTGGGACAGCCTTCCACCAAGGCGCTCATACTGCAAGTAGTGTTCTTCCAACTTCAGGATTTGAAGCAGCAAAGAACTCTTCATGTTGAAACTCGGATAGGACATTATGCCCAGAAGCAAGCTCATGGTCCTGTTTCGGGCTTGAGGTTAACAATTCATCAACAGCTGTCTAAGGGCTTCCATGCCATTAAACTTTTCCACATTCTTTATGACTCCTGTCAACCTCCCTTGAACCAAACTCCCCAACAAACTATAGAGAAATCGGCTCCGTTGCTACTCACCCTCATCTAAGAGCTCCCAATTTACCTGTGTTCCAGAGTTGGCCTCAAGCTTCTCTAGCTCCTCCTGAAAAGCACTATAATAGACCTTCTCGTAGTCCAAAGGGCGTCAAACTTCAGGTACTCTCAGGCAGGGATTGCGAGCAAGTGCTACACCAATTTATGGATGGCTCGGGGGGGGGGGGCTCTTACCCAAAGGCCTTTAAAAAAAGAATTCCAGCTAACACCAAAGGGTACCAACCTTCTCAGCTCCGCTACCGCCTCACGTATAAATTTCTGTACATGCTTAACCTAGAATTAAATAGTTTCCTTTTCGCAAAAATAATACAATACCAAATCAATATACATTAAAAGAAATATAAAAAACATCACAAAAATGCAAAAAATTTTAAAGATTTATATTAGAAATTAATATTAAATATTATTTATATTCCTTTAAAATTAATCAATATATTATTAATATTCAATATAAAAATATATTTAAATCGTTACAACACGCGGCCGTAAGCATTTCTAACGATAATATATTCGTTTCGATACCATACATATATTCATTAAATCCAAAAATATATATCGAAAATAAAATATATTATAATATATAATATTTAAATAATTATCTACAAAATAACAAAATCTATTTTTGCCTATATCCTTTCAATTTAAATATATTCAATTAAATTTTCAATATATACATCGTATTACCTCGATTTCATTTAGAAGATCATTTTAAAACATCTAAATAATCCAATATAAATCAAATTAAAACCGACAAATATTACCCTTTAATATTTTTTGTTTATTTCGTATCATCCATCCATCTTTCCTTTCCCCCCTTCAATCTTTCCTTTTTATCCTTTCCTATTTATCCTTCAATCTTCTATCCTTTCTATCCTTCAACCTTTCCTTCTATCCTTCAATCTTTCCCTTCCGTCCTTCAACCGTCTTTCCAATCTTCAACCTTTTCATTCGACCGTTCAATTATTCTATTCTGTTTTTCTACCCTAGAACCTTTCCCAAACCTTTCCGTACTATACTTTACCAATTCTTTTTGATCTTTCTATCCTTCAACCTTCTCTTTCTATCCTTCAACCCTTCCTTTCTTTCCGTCAACCTTTCCTCTCTATCTTTCAAATTTTCCTCTTGCTCATTCAACCGTCCTTTCTATCCTTCAACCTTTTCCTTCTATCATTCAACCGCTTCTTTCTATTTTTCTATCCTTCAACCTTGCCCTTTATCCTTCAACCTTTTCTTTCTATCGTGTAACACTTAATTATATCTATTATATCTTTCTACCCTTGAGCTTTTCCTTTTTATCCTACAACCTTTGCTTTCTATCGTTCGGCCTGTCCATCTTTCAACCTTCCTTTTTACCTTTCAACCTTTCCTTTTCATCCTTGGACCTATTCCCTGTATCTTTGAAGCTTTTCTTGATTAAGAGGAAGGTTAAGAAAAAGTTGTGTGCAAAGGATGGGAGCAGTTGCAGGGGGAGTCCAAAGGAAGAACTGGAAAGATTGAGTGCAGGACTGGGAGACGGAGTCCGAGGCAGGCCAGTGGAGCCAGGGAAGTAATGTGATTCCAGGCCAAAGGCGCAAAATACAAAATAAGCAAAATTCTTTGGGAGAAAGCAGCGCGCATGGTCAGTTGCAAGGGCCCTGAAAGAAAGAGTTTGGGGTAGAGTGACTCCAAGGGGATGCCGCCCGATGGGAAGTTTAAAATGTCCTCTGTTGCGCATAAGGCAAGCATGCGCATAAGGAAGGCATGTGAAACACAATCGTCTTGGACAACTGTGAAGAACATTAGCCCGCTATAAGCATGGAAACGGGAACTGTGTACGGCGACGATGCTGCGTGTCAGCTTGAGCTTTATCATGTGTGTTGGGCTGTGTGCCCTGCATGGTAATGGAAAGCAAGCGCATGCAAGTATGCAGGTAAGTACAACCTAGTAAGTATAAGTGTGGGCAAGCGTTTTGTCTGGGAGAAATGAACCCCCATGCGCGAATCCGCAATGATCGGGAGAATTTGGGAACTGTTGCTGCTGAGTTGACAACTGCAGCAGAGAGAGACTGTGTTTGGGCAGGCCGCGTCAACAGTGTGTCAAACAGCAGCAGGCCTGCGAGTCGGCTAGGTGGATCTGTATGTCGCACTCGGTCTGGTCTCAGGGGAGCAGGATTGCGTAACCGAGGTTAGTAAATCTCGGTAGGTGCTTTGTATAGGGGTTTGAAAGTGACCGCACTCGGGGAATCCCCATATGAAGGAGTCCGGAAATATCTAGAGAATTTGGGCAGACGCTGAGCGTGGAAAAGGGAACTGTGTAGGCCGATGAAAGTTGCGTGGAAGCAATCGTTCCATGGGTGGAAAGCTAGAAGCGTGAGCAGTGAAATACTTCCGTTTTATCACGCCTGTTGGGGGGTGTACCCTTGCATGGAAAGCGGGTGCGTGTAACTATGCAGATAAGCACAACAGTAAGTGTGGGTAAGCATTTCATATGGGAATTCGAAAATGTTCCCATTTCGGGAACGCCCAAATTTTTTGAGAATTTGGGAACTCCTGCTGCTGGGTTGAGAGCTGCATCGCGTTGGGTCTAGGCTCATGGTATGAGAAATTGATAATGACTCCGTTGCTAGCAGCTCGGAAACCACCAAACTTGGGAAAATTCGGAAATGTGGGTCTGTAATTTGTACGTTGGAAAATGACCCCGCTTGGGGAGTCCCCAACTTCTTTGGGGAACTCTCGCTGAGCAGGGAAAAGTGAACTGTGCGTGGCGACATCGCGGCCGCAGGCCTGGAAGTCGGCGAGGTGGAAATGTCTGTAGTGCTTGGTCAAAGCCGCAACAAGCATTGGGACGGAAGTAGCTGAGGCGGCGGCGCAGCCAGGAAGGCATCGGAGCAAGCAGCAAAATGAAATTGTTGCTGTACATGTAAGCGTTGAAATGCTGCGGGAGCATGTAGAAAGGAATTTGGTCGTCAGAAAAGAAAGCCAGCCTTGTAAAAACATGTCTTAGGTACCACGCAAGCCAAACTGTCTGTTCTTTGTGAAGGCCGGGTCCCCTGCCGAAAGAAAGCACAAATGCTGCAAAGAAGTAAAGGAAAAAACGCGGCCCGGAGACATGTTCTCGCAAAGTGGAGCGTTGAGGCAATCTGTCTGCAGGGGCCGTGCCAGGCTCACGAGAGCGCAGCATCAATATGCTGCGTGGCTGGTCAAGCCGTTAACGTAGTCAACGATCTTCATCGAGCAGCACAAGACTCATTGTTTGTTTGCGGCCAGAACAAGGACATGGAAGGATGACCGCTGCGAGCGCAGACTAACGGCCTTGCGCAAACGCTGCGTTATCTAGAGCAGCAGCTGCGCTATCGCATTTGTGGATGTCCCAGAAAACGAAGCAGAAAAGTCGTTTATGAAAGAGGAAAGTTGTCTTCGAGGTAGGTTCCCAAGTTGTCGCGATATCTGGGGATATTTGTTTTTTGGAACTCCACGCAGCCGCACACGAATGTAATCAAGCTTTGTCGTGCTTGTCATGCAATGTAGTGCGTGAGCATTGCCACGCTGATTGAAGTTTCGTCATGCAAAGTAATTAATCTGTCAGCCGTGATGGTGATGTGCTGCAATGTTAGTCTGCTAGATCCTGATCCTCACAATCAGGACTAAGCACTTGCACGCCTCACGAAATACGCTTACCAAATCCAGCAATCGATACAATAACTATACCGTAGACAGTAGGAACGGACGTGCCCAAAAATTAATCCAATAATTTATAAATCAGAAGTAGAAATACAAATCCGCGAATAATTCAAATATGTCGATCGATCTTAAAGATTTTCTCCAAATAATCCAACTGTTTAGAAGCAGAAATACAAATCCACAAATAATCCAATTATGGATAATTTTGAACCTTTTGCCCTAATAATTTCATTCTTTGAAAATGGCCCATTTCGAGATTCCCCACATTTTGTTAAAATTTAGGAAGTCTCGTGGCCGGGATTCCCCAAATAATTCAAACATTTGGTATCATTTGTAGACGTCCCAAAACACGAAGAAGAAAAGTCATTTATGCAAGGGGAAAGTTGTCTTCGAGGTACGTTCCCAAATTGTCGCAATATTTGGGGATTTTTGTTTCTTGGAACTGCGCACAACCGTCAATTCTTTAGCTTGCCGTAATATAAGGAGTATTCATGGTTTTAACTAATTTTCAAAACTTCATTACTATAATATATCATATTGGATAATTAAATCCAATACCATTATTATATCGAATCATATTATTGAAACATATCCCTATAAATACAAGCACATCCTCCAAGCACCAATTGCCTTTTTCCTCGCACCTTAAGTGACACGTGAAAAAAAATACAGAAAATATTGGTCGAATTACATTGAATTGGCACAGAGCTGCATTGCCTCAGCAAAGTAAGAACCAACCATTCAAGAACCAAACTGGGCACTAACCTTTGACCAGGCTTTGTATGGCTTTGCATGACCAGTGCTTGACTCGATACTGCAAGCAAATCAGTGGCGGCCACTGGGAGATTGCAGTGGAAAGTGAGTCCTCGGTGATCAAAGCGTACATGTGCCCCGTCGGACGTTCTGCGTGCCAAAGATGAATCACTTAGCTCAGCTCAATCACCAAGGCAGTGACCGGGATTCGCTGCAGTCGAGATACTCCTCTGCCTTCTTGTCCAAAATGCGTAGCAAAATGTTCTCCTCGCTCTGCAAGCGAGGAAAGTCAGCTCGGCAAATTTGCAGCTAAACTGCTCGGATGATGACCCTCTGAATCGAATCAGACTTTAAAAGCATCCCTGCCCACACTATCCAAACAGCAAGATGTGCACACACAATGTGTCATGAGGACTCTAGCCTTGAAGCCCTTTTGTATAAGAACAAGTACCGGCTCTTTGCTTCACTCTTTCACTTAAATTCCCGAACTTGGCTCCTTCATTCGCTTCTTCTCCTCCATGGTGATGGCTGAACGGGCGTTCTCATTGCCGTTGATCCAGTGATCCGCCCACCTGGCAGACGTCGGCCGATGCGGGTTCCACGGAGATGGATCCGTCAAAGACGTCAACCCTGTGTTTTTGCCAGGTGGTCGACCCCCCGCTTCAGGATCTGAAGGCTGGAATTGCACAAAAACGGGAATTCGAAATTCAGACTCAAACGATACCAAGTCTAGCTTCATGTTCTTGTGATGATGTTCAGAACTGACTTGGTAGTGGTCAACGCATGAAATCAACCTCAGCAGCTTCGGCTCACCTGACTTGGGTAAGAGTCGACTATAACAGAACTCCCTTCCTTCAGGCCCATCGCTTGTTCGGTCTCGTGCGAGACGAGCCAAAACCGGTCCCTCCCGCGACTCGGCCCCGACTTCGTTCGCGGACGGGCCCGCCTGCGATAGTCCGAGTCGATGGACGGTGAAATCCCGGAGATCGCTAAGGTGCTCTGCAGGTCCGGGCTGTGGGCGGTGGTGGGGTCTTTGGTGCCCTCTTTGGGTGGACGTTGCACGTCTTTGGCATCTTCACCTGGTGCAACATCATTGCCCGCATCAACTTAAGGCTTCAGGCTTTGGACAATGGCAAACAAAGACTAAGACGCTTTCAAGATCTGTATATATATATATATATGGGAGTTGATCTAAATTCCTTTATCCGGGATCCGTCGTTTTCGCCAAAAAAATTTACTTTCGCCAAACTTTCGCCTTCCTGCGTTTTATCTTTCGCCGAAGTACGTTGTATTTATGTGTGCCATGTATGTTGTGTTTTGTTCACGTCAATGGCTTCTTCTTTACTGGCAAACACAAAATAGAAACTTCACTGTTTGTCAGCATGTGTCTTCTACTTAACTGTTGACACCCAGTACGTCTCTTTTGTTTCTCCTGGGTGTCAGCAAGAATCAAAATTGCAAGAATCACTGTAGTAGCCGGTCACTCAAACTTACTCATAATGGGCTGGGGGTCAGATGTGGCAGGGTGAACTTTCGCCAATCTTGAGCTGAACTTTCGCCAAACTTTCGCCTTTTGCGGGGTAGAGTTTTGTGGCAAAGCCACCCCCCAAAGCAGGAGCAGGAATAGTAGTAGTAGTAGTAGTAGTAGTAGTAGTAGTAGTAGTGGTAGTGGTAGCGGTAGCGGTAGCGGTAGCGGTAGCGGTAGCGGTCGTGGTAGTGGTCGTGGTCGTGGTCGTGGTCGTGGTGGTGGTAGTGGTAGTCGTAGTCGTAGTCGTAGTAGTAGTAGCAGCCGCAGCAGCAGCAGGTTATCTAACTTCCACAGCTTATCTAGCTTCTGAGTCACTGCCACCAGCTGTTCAGAAAGCAAATGAACATTCATACAAAAGTACATATTTAATCTTTCGCCAGATCTTTCGCCAAAAAAAAATTACATTCGCCAACTCGAGAAAAAACTTTCGCCAAATGAGATTTTGATATGTTCCGGGTCATCGTCATACACCCTGCTGACTAGGACCTTTAGATCGACAACCATATGAGTTTCCAGGACTGTATGTTTCTTTTCGCACCTACAAAGGCCAGCAAGGGTAGGGCATGTTCATCCATTGCGCAGCAGGCCACAAAGTGATGGCGTTCAGACCACACCACATCCATCAATGGCCCTGCCAAACGAACTTGTGGAACTGCTGGCGGCACCAGTTGCTTGCCGTCCTGACCATGACACATTCAGGACACATTCGATCAAATTCTTTGTTAAAACACCGGGGGAGCAATGAATTCACCGCGTGCGATGGCGTCAGCCAACAGTCGACGCGATGGGAGAGCACTCCAAACATCTGCAACACCCAGAAATCATCAGTCGCGCGCTGATCTTAACGTTTGCTCACTCTGACAACAAGCTAGCTAGCCGGCCTCTGAAAGAACAACTTTTAGATGATCCATCAGTCTTTTGATCCCTGATTCTCCTTGTCCCAAAAGAGCAGCTCCCCTGATTCACTGCCACAAACCACATATTGCCCATCCGGTGAGATGGTGCCCCTCACTGCGTAGTTGCCACAGTGGATGCCCAACATCTTCTGCTCCACCTTCAAGACGCCACGCTGTAACGAGACCAAACGGATGACCTCAGCCAACGGCCGGACGCTACGAACGGAGCGATCGGACGCTACTAGCCCGGGGCTCCTGGCCTTACTACGAACGGAACAAGAAGGCTACCCACACGTCGCCCGAAAATGCATCGACCCGCGAATCTTGGAGTGGAAAACTCACCATGGCAAGGGGCTGTCTGACATCCCAATCTTCGGCTGATCAACGCAATGGTGATAAGGGGACCTATACTGCAAAGTCACAGGTTCCTGATTTGGACCTTCCAGCCATACATCAGATGTCTAGATCTGATATCCGAATCCGACTTTTCCAGAAACAACTGAATCTGTCCTGAACGTTTCACCATCGACCAACCATGGACAACACCTCTCCTACCACCAAACCCAACGCCTCCCAAAGCCATGATTCCCCTTCTTCCTCCCTTCTCCACGACATGTTCACCTGCGAAAAGAAACAAGATGCACCAGTATATCTCAGTTTGAACTGTGATGTCTATAACGGCGGAACCATACTACCACAACAAAAACACACGCAACAAAAACATATCATTAAATATCCACCACCTTCAAGTTCTCCCGGCATTGGTTTCGACAGTCTCCTGAGACGATGAGAGACCAGGCCACATGGTCTCGACTGAAGAGCAAAGCCCAATCATCGGCCATGGAGAGCTGCACCGAACTGATCCGCTTCCCTTCCAAGAGCTGCGCAGTCACGATCTCGAGTCCAAAGATCGCCACACCCAACAGTTCGGAACCCGCATAGGTGCGCACGCGACCTGTGTTGTTTTAAAACGAAACAGAGCCTCAACATGGCAGCTCATGTTCAAAATGAACAACATATATAGCCTGAAAACCATTGATGGCAGGTTAATTATTGCTCCAGAAAACATGTTCGGTTGCGTTTTACAACATGTGTTCACACCTCTCAACCATGTCCGAAAACTGTCCAGGCCACTCGCGCTGACCCCGACGGAAGCATCATAGCGGATCTGGAAAAGCATGATGTGCCCGCGGGAGTCCGTGACGTAGACGTTTTCCAAGGAGTTGGTTTGCCTGAAGAATCTTCAATTTGCCAGCAGGTCAAGATTTCAAGATTTCCAAACCCTTGTTGAAGGAAATTCCTGCCAAAGCGTCCTTCGTTTCAGGAATGGGGTCGGATGTACTTCGCGCACCATCATGCATGAGCAAATTTGCTGCGCGCCCACACAACCCGACTGGGACTTGTTGTCTGCAAAAGAACGATGATGAACAGTCACGGGGTTGGTGTAAAACCCGCTGAGGCGACATCACGTCAGGATGATGAATGGCACACACCGTCTGTCTGAGCCACAGTCCGCTGCCAAGGCACGTGGAAAAGCGGACGCAAAGCACATCGGCCTCGACCTCGGCCTTGCGCGGGTAACAGCTCCGAAAGAAAAAACAAACGAGGTGTGGGGCCCACGCCGTCGCCCCGCCGTCATGGTTTGAATTTCATGCGTTTGTACAATGGGGAGTGTGTGAAATCTGGCGATCCGGGTCACGCTGCTGGCTGCTGATAGTGCAGAGCGTGAAGGTTTGAGTGGCTGCTGGCTCTTAGATCCTGAGTGGCTGTGCAGCTGATTGAGACCTCCAAATTGCAGAAGGACCAGAAGGATTAAGGTCTGCGTTCAATACAGGTATGCCAGTCATGACAAGACCAGGCTTGCCACTCAGACTCATCTGATCTCATCTGAGCTCGTTGGACAGAACTGATGCCCGTGAGGATCGAGAGACACCAATAAAAACCGCCGATCTGTTTCGATTTTTTACGAAAAGCTACCAAGCACCAAGGGAACGAGAATTGAGTTTCCTCTAATTAGCTGGAGAGCTAATTGTCTCTTGGAATCCCGGGGTTGGCCACCGATTTCATTGCCGTTTCTTCAGCAATCCTATGCAACCCTAGCCCCTTGACAAGACGGCTCCTTGGCAAAGGCAACATCTTGCCAGAAAACACGTGCGCTGGCCTGTAGCCGAGAAACACGCAGTCACGAACCTCTGTCTTACTTGCGCTGTTCTGAAGCAACGGAGATGGATCCGTGAATCCGAGATCCAGTCCATGGCGATTTTGCATCACGCGTTACGCGCCAAACAGATACAACGACATCCTTTGCAACTTGAAATAACCTGTTCCGCGCCGCCTCACAGCACGCCCCCTGCTGCAGGACTTCGGGCATCCATACCAAATTGAGTCAGGTCTGCACACTCCTTCGCGCTACATGCTGCAAGGATGTGCCCCATCTGTGGCCAAAAGCCAACGCCCGACCAGGCACACCACCACATTGCGAGAGCAATTTCTGCGGACATACTGTTTCCCGCCATGTGCATGGCTGGCTGCCGGCGCCATTTGCCGCAAACATAATCACTTTTTCTGGGTCACGAACAGCAAACGACTTTTCCTTGGTCCATGCAGCGCCGCCGGCCTGATGCAAAACAATAGGCATGAAGATCTAAGCGATGTGCCGTGGGAAGAAACCTTCATGGATGGCCTGTTCCTTAGCCAGGGGGGCCGGTCACTAAAGCCTAGACTAGCTTTTTCATTCTGCATGCCTTCCACCGTTGTGTGAAAATATTCCTGACATGGTTGAGTTGTTGGAACATATTTCCCCTAGATGTACGCAAAAGTTTACGAGACAGCCTTTTTAGCAAGATGTGTGGTCCTTGTTAATTTGGTTTCTTGTTTTTGCATATGTATTTGACATTGAGCCGCCATGGGTTTGGATGGAGCCCACACTTCTCCAAAACTATGGGACAGCGCACGTGTCGGGCGAAGAGTTGTTTGCTGCAGCTTTTGTTTGGAACTGTGGATCACAAAGTTAACAAAACCAATGAGTTGTCCTCGGATGTAGGCTCTTGGAATAATGCAATCACCTCTGGGCCATGGTTGGACCAAAAATCAAAGAAGTGATGGGCGAATGACAAATGACAGGAAAGACGGGGAACTAAATCGGCTGAACAGCTTGTTCAGGCCGACGCTGGTGGAAGTACGATCTACTCCGCTGTGCAGAAACTCGCGGTCTGCTAGCTTTTATGATTTTTAGGCTTTGGAATTCGGGTGCGGGTCACTGAGTTGATCACTCTTAGATCTTCCATTTGGCTACGTCGCAACCATAAGCAACCCAGTAATTGTGCTACTGAAAGCCCCCGACCTGCACCAGCAGCCATTCAACCACTCACGTCTAAGAGCCAGCAGCACTTAGGATTTGTAGCCACTCAGCCACTCAAAATCTTGGGTGGCGGAAGTGGACGTAATATGACGTAATCAGCTCCGTACATTGTGGAGCAAATGACCCTCAGAAGCCATAGTTTCTTTAGAAGATACCTTCGAATCATTGATATGATATGATACGATATGATATGATATATCTCGAAGCAAACCTTCCCTGCCCAAATCCAGTTGCTTAATTATCATTGGATTCGACATTGAATTGGGCTTGATTCTTCCCGACGCAAGTGTTCGTGTTGATTCCACTTTGAATACAGAACCACAATGATTGGCAAGAAAGCAGGAAATAAAAGCGGAATGAAGACACTTGCTTGTAAGTTGTAAGCAAAATGCACCACACTTTCGCAACCAAAGACCAACCTTGGCCTCTCGTCCGTAGCCACCCTTATGGCCCAATTGCACCTGATCACGCCATTCGAACCAGGACTTGAACAGTTTCCTCACGTTTCCTCTATTTGTTCGTCTTGGGCAGGATGGGCGCCCCGCACCGTTCAAAGAAACATAAAGAAACTGCACGTAGGTTACTGGCTACACCAGCCAGGCTACAAGCGTTAAAAACGTCGCAGGAACATGCATGAACATGCAGACCGTCGAGACAACGCACTGACACAAGTAACACACATCAAGACATTATTTAGAGTTATATCAAACTTTGTGTCCCATGAATTTCCCAGGCTACGCCACCTGCTGCATCTGTGGTTCGTGCGCCACCCACAGTGAGCCTTCATGACCAGCAACTGCCTCACACAAAAAAATAACTGAAGGTGGATTCACTGCTCAAAGGCAAGTCGACAGCATTGATATGTCGCCCTTTTGTTTCCTGAGCCTTATGAACGTGCTTTTGGGACCTCACTTGTTCCTCACAGTCACAAATGGCATTGCAAACCAAGGGGCTTTGAACTCTCGAGTCACCTGGTCGCATCGCATCGCTCATCCCTCGAGTTCGCCGGACTCTACAGAGGTTTCAGAGTAGATGGCACTGGCACCCCTATATGTCCTTTAGATGGGGGTTCATATATAAACCACCTCTTGGGGATTCGGATGGTGCCATCTACTCTATGTAGTTTCTTTCGCCTCGACTTCGACAGATCCATGTGGACCGAACTGAGATACATCTACCCACTGCCAAAGGCACTGCGAAAGGCACTGATACACAGACATTCCACGGGACTGCAGATTTACCTTCATTGGGGATTGTTGACCTAGGGTGAATGTACGCATATTCTTCCAGTCCCATGCAATGTCTGGGATATGGTGGTGATGTGTAAGACTTGATAGAACACATGTTCAAACATGCTAGTAGGTTGGAGGCCATCGCTAGTAGGTTGGAGGCGAACAAACATTGACATGAAAAAAAACATTACATGAACAAACAATCAACAAACTTCATGTTTTTTCGTGTTTTTGTTAAATTCCTTTCCCCCAAGGAGATGTCTTCTGTCCGTCAATTGACACACACTAAGACCGCTGACAGCTTTTCCAAACACCGGTTTCCATCCGATCTAACCCGGATCTAACCCGGATCTAACCCGTCCAACCCGTCGCTCCGAGCGTCGCGATCACGCGCGCATGTATCGCGCGCGGACTCATCGCGATGAACGTATGCGCCTGGCAAAGCGTGAGGCCAAAGTGACCACCGCAGAGCAGGATCAAACAGCGGGGGTCCGTGGACATCAACGGATGCGGCCTGCCCGGGACGCTCTGCTCATCGAGGGATCTGGGTCTTCAAAGAAGGGGGTTCAGCGACACTGTCGCCGTGCATTTTGGTTTCGCAGCAAAACGAAAGGCCATGCTTTTGTTTTGGAAACGCCCATGTTCGAACCACTCGAATTGAAACATGGTCAAAAAAGACACAAAGCCTAGGTCATTCTAGGACCCTTAATTGGATACTTTTGAATCGGAAAGGAACCCTTTTGAACGCTCCACGAACACAAAACGTCCCACCAAAACCATTGGGGTTATCCATAGACCATGGGTCCAAGCAAACCGCTGAATCGATGCGGGCTCGCTCGCACCGTGTGGATCGATAGAAAAAGCGCTGTTTCGTTGGATCTTCCAAGCGCCTTTCGACCATCCATGGGACTGGAATAGTTACCTACATTGGGGTCATAAATGGGGTAAATGTAGGCAACTATTTCATACATGTTTGGTTGGATTTTGCATGATTTTGGTCGTAGCTTCATGACCTGAGGCAAGCCTCCCTCCAAAGGCTTTAAGGGTCGTTTTTGGCAATCATATGCCATACTTCACCTCACCTGCTGAGCTAACTATAATGAAACAACATATTCCCACCACCCAAAGAGTCCAAGACTTAGAAGTTGGATGTTGTCAATATGAAACCACATCCGTGGATCCGGGATGATCCGAGCCTTACAGTGTAGACCAAATCAGTGAGATTCACCTCGGAGCTGAATGCATCGCATGCCGCATGCACACCAAGCACGCAGAGCCCCATCAGTCTCATCTGCACACTCATCTCCACATCTAGTTGAAGTTGCTCAGGGATGTGGACTGGTTTTTCAGCTTCAAACATCTTCAAGCACACAACTTTGACCATAAAGAGAAGCAGCAGTTCGTAAATAGGAGGCGAGGTTCCTCCGTGGAGGCGTCGTACGTCTCTGCTTTCACTTGGAAGGAATTGCAGGGTTGGTCGTTTAACGATTCTTTTTACAGTGGTTTCAGAGTAGATGGCACCCCAAGATGTCCTTACTGATGTCCTTTAGATGAGGGTCCACACAAACCAAACTTGACCAAACTTGGGGATTGTGCCATCCACTGTATGATCGTTAGCTTCTATGGTTTTGCCCAACGTTTCTAAAGAATTGCTTTCCAACTCCTAACTTGGATGCATCGGTCTGGCATCATGCTGTCCGCTGTTCAACAGCTCCAGAACAGCGGACGGCACATGGCGTTCCGGGATGGCAGCGATGTTCAATGGCCAAGCAGCTTTGGCATGGATCTTCCTCAGCATGGAGGACACACTTTCTTCCGCGGCGATTGCAAACAGTACACAAGTCTGGTGTGGACATTTCAATCCAACCTGTGACCATTGATGACCATTGATGGTCACATTGACCACAATGAAGGGACCGCCCAGGGACCTCGCAGAAGTTCTTCTCAACTTGTTCATCTAAGAAACCAAATCCCTCATGTCCCGGCAACGATGAGAAAGGTCTATACGACACACAGAATCACACTATAGAAAGAAAACAACATCACCCACTCAAAAAAACAACTATAATCTATCAGGCTATTATAACGGTATATAACCATCATCTGACCAAGCGACATCGCCCCATGGAGAAGCCACACAAAAAACCGTTCAGACCTGCCCTTGAGACCGACAAGGATCAAGTGGGATCCCATCGGTGTCTCTTCTGCCACCTCATAGAGCTGCACGCGGCTTCCCCCACAGCCTCGAATTCGGTTCGAGGACCACGGGCATTCGAAACGCGGTGAACCAAAAACACGAAGGCGAGAGAAAACAACAACCTGTTTTATTTGTGTTCTTCCATGTGTCTTTTCTCCAAAAGGGGATACTATACAATACAGTACGTGTGAACGCGTGATGTTTTTGCATGGGACTGTCCGAATTCCGATGTGGTGCCACAAATTGCTTGGTCCGGGTTTGGTGGGGGGGTCTTCTTGTCAGTGACCAGATCGGTTCTGTACCCCTGGCGCCATGAGTGTTCATCTGCTGCGCATGTTTTGCACATTGTTTCTTGGTTCAACTGGTTCAACTACATATAAACATAGTGTTTGTATCTCCAAATCGAGTGCGCCCCCCAAGGGTGGGCATCCTCTTCTACATTCCCATGTAGGCTTTTGTCCTCATGACAAGCTTTATGTCTATTTTGAATGGATGGGGTGACAAATGAGAACCTCCGGCGGCCGCCAGGGCGGCCGGAGAGATCGTGAAGAGGCCGTGAGGGTCTGGCGCTGTCTGGACAAATTCCCAACAAATGCGCATCTAAGTGGTGTAGACGGGTCTTCAAGCTCCAACATACCTATTTTTGGAAAGCAAACTGGAGAAGATTGGAGATTGAAGCAAACTTCTGATTTGATACCTTCTTCCATAGAGAATCAGAAGTTCTGGTTCTAATTTTGGAGTATCTGATCGATTTCCACTAATGTTCATTTCTGCCTTGCGATCTCGATTGCGATCTCCAGATGAGCGGTTCTGAAATGTTCTGAAAACCTTGATGAAATCCCATGTCGTATCATTGTGCTTACGCCTGTGCTTACGCTGCCTTACGCGACTTACATTTTTGCTTACGCGGTGCACTTGGAGCAAAAAGGGCATACGCAGACCTTACGCAACACCTGTTTTGCACAAAATGCAGCCGACACCACAACGCGAGCTTACGCCCTGCATACTTTGTACAATGGACATCTAACCTAATCTTCGGAATATGGATGCTGAAGAAGCACTTGAGGGTGGAAAAGGACACCGGAGCCTAAACGCGAAGTGTAAACGCGCGGTAGCCACGCGCCCGAACTTGTGGGAGTTTGGCTGTTCAGCTGTGGTGTTGGGACTGTGTGTTCTGCAATTCGAGTTTAGACGGCGTGAGCGTTGCTTCAGAGCGTAGACGGCATGGCGTAGACGCAAAAGGTTTCCTGAAAAAAAAAAACGTAGTCGACGCAACCTTGCGCGCGTGCAGGTGTTGCTTACGCACAACTTCGATATGACAACACACTGAGTAAACATGGAGGGTTTTTCGAGTGGCTCAAATGGCAGTTGAGGCCAAGTCTCTGATGAGCAGCATGGGTGAGCTCGCTTGTCCTTCTCGGCGTTCGAAGCTGTGCCAACAAAGATCGTGAACCACCGCGTCGTGTCCAGCACAGGTGGCCTTGCAACTGCTGGATCCAGCTACTGGACTCACAATTCGGTCAAGGCCCTCAACCTCAAAAACATACCAGCTGCTTCCTCTCGGGGTCTCACTGAATATTTATATCTTCATTGAACCACAGGATGGTCCTTGACCCTTCAATAGGTCGCATGTGGGGCCCAATCGAAGAGCACAGCAATGAACAGAAATCCATAGCTCGAGCAGCAGAACCCCTCTCTCTGCCCGCCGATGCAGATCCAAATTCTCAAAGGAGCGAACATCGGGTTCAATTAAGGCATATATCATATTTACCAATTAGCCGGAATTGTTGCAAAGGCGCTGCCCATCCAGCCCGGCGTGCAGCCATGCTCTTGAATTCTCAAATCTTGCAGCAAGAGTTGCACTAGCATCCTCTGCAGAACAATGATGTTGCACTACCATCCAAACATCCAACTGCTCCAACTGCATTACGATCTATCGAACTCCATGTCGTCTTCTTTTTCGGAGTACCCCTTCGGATCCTGGATCCTTCCATCTCATCTCCATTCTTCCCATCCGAACCCTGGCGCCCAGCGACGCAGAGACGTCCCGTGGCCAAGCTGAAAATCTTCAGCTCCGAACCCACCGACTTCACCTCGGGTAGGAGGGGAACACGAATGGTCACGCCGCCAGATTGAACGCTGGAAGATGAACATCTGGGGTTCGGAGGCTTTTGGAAGGTCAATCATCTGATCTCCTTGTGGAAGTTTCGACGGCATTCAGACATCTTTTCACTCGGAACTGCCGAGAAGCTGTGGCAACTGCTAGAAGCGTACTCCTTAGTGCGCAAGGCTTGGAGGCCATGAAACTGTGAGAAACTACATTACATGCAAACAAGTACAACATATAGTACAATACAACTCATGTAAAACTATCCAAGCACTGCTGGTGCTTTCCGTGCTGGGCGAAAAACACATATTGCCACGAGTCACACAATCAACACACACGGGTCGCATGAGTCATACCGGAAATGCTTTGCAACAACATGAGACCGCAGGGAGAAACACAATGCTCTGAGGTTCCAATGGGCAAACAAACACTCAATGGATCGCCAGCGGCTAGCACTGAGAATGATCGTTGGCCTGAAAATGGCCATGGAAGCTGCCCTGTGTGGGTCAAAACAAAGCTGCGGGCTCACATCCTAGTGGGAAAACAAAGCAAACAAGCTTCGCTCCCAGTCGGCCCTGCGAGTCGAGGTTCCAAGGCCCAGACGGATGATCGAGCGCCAGAATCCATGGGACTGGTGATTGGAGTTTATACAAAAAAGACACGGTACATTTACCCCATTTAACTCCCCATTTGTATAATGACCACTTTTTCATGACCCTAATGTAGGTAACTATTGCATACATGATCATACATGGATTTTATTTTGGGATGGATGGCTTGCAAGTTTCTTGTAAAGTTCGCAACAGCCCCCCAGAATGGTAGTTCGCACCACCCCCAAGCAGTGGCAGTTCGCACCTGGTAAACAAAGAACATACATTTCGAGACACACAGCCGCATACAGCAATCTTCCCTCCAAACTGCTGTACTGTACCTATAATTTCCTTGTACAGCCGCATAGCCATGTATAGCCTACAGATGTCTACAGCTATCTCCATAATCTATTCGTAGCTGCTTCATTGGTACACTTGAAGTACTACACCCTACGATGTTTTTGTCTCTTTTTTCAGGCCTTTCATGTTGTTTCCATCCAGCTTGAATTCCACAAAAGCCAACAACAAATCAAAAGACTAACGCACATCGTGAACCTCAGAACCTCAAACCCTCCAGTCTTGCAAACTCTACCCTGCAATATCCAGGCCAAACCTCATGAAACCTAGCGAAACACACCGAAACAACCGACCTGGAAGCCTTGACCACACTCGTCCACGCGAGCCAAGTGTCTGTGGAGAGATAGCCATCCGCGAGGCTCCACGTTTCCCTGAGGGCACCTGCCACAAGAGCTCCTCCGGCAGCACGCACGCCTCATGCAGTGGATGATTGGATGATATTGGATGATTGGTGATGGGATGGGATTTTCATTTTGCAGGTGGTGGGGGAAACGGCGGTGCGTATGTGGGGATTCAGTTTGGGACGGGGCTGGATTGCTGGATAGGCCTTTACAGTGTTGGTGATGGGCCTTTGCAAAACCATAGGCCACATGGGACAAGGACCATTAATATAGAAACAATGCTTTTGGTCTTGCAGGTGATGCAGCGGCATGATATACATGTCCTTTGATTTATTGGCCCAACAAATTTGGTTCTTGTCGACCAGTGGCTTCCAGAATCTTTTTAAAGCTCTCCACATCTTTAAGCAACACAAAAACAAAACATCTTTGGCGCCGATCCCGCCTCAGAGTCCCATCAAGCCGGAAAAAAGGATCCCGCCTGCGACTTGGGTCGTGCGTGCTGGGGCGCTAAATGGCCCAAGATCTCCTCTTCGGCTACCGTCTCGGCCTACACACGCGTGGCAGGCAACATGCGTCCAGCCGTGCGGAAGGGATGCATTATATAAGATCTATGTGTTTGCCATGGGATTCCAACAACCATCGTTTCAATCGTCTTTGCCAAACAACCATTGCTTTTACTATATAAGCGTTCCTGTTCTTTTACTGGTCTTGGAAGGCTATAGGGTCACCAAGGTCCAGTTCCGAACCCCCTACCCTTTTTTTTCCCTGAAGGTTTCCCATTTTGGACCATGCTTATCTGCCAAATGCAAAACAACAAGTCGACATCTCTCGCCCTCAGCGTGCTTTTGGAGCGTCCGGCCTTGGGACTGCCCTGCTCCACCGTGATCTTTGGTGCTACGACCTCTAACCTCCAAACGACGGCACGATACGGCACTGTGTCGAGAGGGAGCTGCGACGGAGTGTGGCGACGGAGTTGAGGACATCTCTGTAAGTCTGTAAGTCAATCGAATTTTGAGGGATATCCGATTCATTCCGAGCCGATCATGGGAACCGTGCTTGCTGATGCTGCTGATGCTGCTGCTGATGGTGATGATGATGATGATGATGATGATGATGATGATGATGATGATGTATCATATGTTGCCGGAGACAGCCACTCAACAGAAGTGATAAGGTTTAGGACCACACATCCATGAGTGTCTGCAGAAGGGAATTCTGAGTGAAGCACATGTCACAACATACAAATAACAATTCTGCACCTCGTTTGCAGATTCTGCACAACCCCCGCCTCCATCTCCACTTGGTATTTTCCACACAAAACATGGATGACACTTTGGGAATCTTTGGGACCATCGAATACACAGTACTTATACCTTCTTAGTCTATCCCAAAGCCCCTTCGTTGTATAAAGAGCTTCAATTCTTCGGTTCGTGAGAGGTTCCACATCTCCCCCTACTTCAGGTGGGTCGAGTCCAAGGAGGGGGCTTTCTGCTTGAACGCAGAAAGATGCCTTCACCCCACACGCATCGGTCGGTGTTTCCGCCGATGCGTTTCGGTGGAAAGGCCTCGTGTCCGGAATCTTCTCCCCCTGGTCCATTGGATGCTCCACTTGGATCCTGAAAAAATGCAAGGTTCTCATGCTTTGTTCTTATGAAAAGCTGTCAAATGCGCATGGGCCGCATAGATTCTTCCAAACATTCACCATCATGGAGGGAACCACAGGCCCTTCTTGTTGAGGCTGTCCAACAGTTGTGGCACATAAAAGAAGTCTTCACCACTCTGATTTCAAAAGCAGGTCGAGCACAGTTGTCCAACTCGCGACAACTCTGAAGGATTCAGGATGATCTCGCGACCGGTGAAGTCGATTGCGCTCGTTCGTTCGTTGGTCTCTTGAACCAACAGGAGTAGTCACCGCTACAGTACCCGGTGGCTGCCTGTAGACCGAATGGGAACGAACTTCCTGCCTTTGTAGCCAAAAAACTTAGTAAAACAACGAGTTCCTTGGCAAAGACCCGAACGAAAGAATGGGTGTTGGAATGTCTATAGGGTAGTTCAGTGATGTTCAGTGATGTTGCCCTAGCAAACCAAACACACCTGTAACCATCGACCCATTGACCATCGACCCATACCCTATCACGAACTATCGCTTACCTCTCGATACGAAAAGAAACGCACGGACACGCCCAAGGTTCGGCTTTTGCGACATGTCCAAAGTGAATTCCTTAGACCGCCGGCGAGACAAGACACTCGCGAAGTCGCGACGTTTCCAAGATGTGATATCCACCCCAAAACAGGTCATTATGATCAATGTGCGTTCATTGTTCGTCGAAACAATTGGATGTTTCTTGTTTTCCAACAAGTTTCTGAATGCGATATTTTTCAATATGCCGTCAAAAGCAGAACCGATGCTATGCTTTAAGATTTGATAATCATCTAATAATCAAATACATGCACCCTTCAGAAGGGACGTATGTTCCGGCAGCTACGATCGGCTGCTTTGCGGCCAGGCATGTCGCCTTATCTTCAATCCCACCCTCATTTCTAGGATGATCTAGGATATAAGATATAAGAATTAACATTTCGAGAACGACATTATGCAAATCATTTTGAATGAACATGATTTGAAAACACCTGTTGCACCCAGCGGCTAAGGCCGCCGGACACTTCTGCCGGCGACGGCCCAGCAACGATGCCATGGCCGAGGCCAAAGCGCCTGACGGAGCAACCACGAAACCGCAGAAAGCATCACCCAAAGTCCGAGGTACCACGTACGAGTACTTTTGGGTGGTCAAACTTCTTGAACCAAAGCCATGTGCTTTCCCCGTGGGCCACCGCCCGACGGATGCTTGCAGTTTCAAACCAGCTTTCCTGGACGTTCTTCCCCAACGCCAGCAGCAATGTACTCCTCACGTTTTGCTGACATCGACGCGATGCGGGTCGTTTTGTATCCGGTAGCACGAAAGCTTGTAGAGGTTGAACATTGAAGAGGCTGTCTTTTTGGTTGGAAGGGATCAAGCACGAATCATCCATTGGGACTGGCAGATTTACATACATGGAGTGTCTGGGCATGATTGGATGTTGGTATGCTGCTATTCAAGCTGCTGCTCCGCGGCCAATTCCGCAGCAACGTTTTCCGCATCAGGTGAGTGCTGGGACTGCAAGCTGTGCAGTGTTTGAAGGACACGGAAGTGGTAACATGTACATTTGAAGGGATTTATTCAATGACAAGTTCAAACCAATGCCCATGAGTCAATCCCTTCCAGTAAGTCTTGTTGGCGCCGTCACTGATGCCTCACATCTGTAATTACTATGTAGACAACAAATGGAAACACTCTTTGACTATGCAAACAATGCAAAATACAGACAGGCTTGCATCGTTGACACCCCAAACGGCCTTCCAGCGTGCTCGAACCAAAAAGCTACAAACAGAAAAACAACCTTTGACACAGTTTTTAATTACTTTGTAATTTGGTCATTGTTCTTTTTAGGGTCGGCTTCTCCTGAACCACCAAAGGGATGTCATCTGAATTCTCTTCCTGAGGGCGAAGCATGGCAAAGCGGTGAACGCCATGTCACGTAAAGAGTGACGTTCTGCGATTGTTGGAACATCCCTTTTGTTTCTGATGGTGTGGGGAGTCCAGGTTCAGAACAGATCAGACTGAATGCACAGGTGATCTTACTCATGAAGTTTTTTTGCCGCATCACTATGTAGACCCGCCCAAACTCCTCGGACCTGTCCCTTTGCGGGAGACGGAGAAGGATCACTCCAGAATAAAACGAACAGAAGAGTCGCCCGGGGGAAAAACATCACCATCTTGCCCGGCATTCATCCTACTTGCTCATCAAGAAGAAATCGTCTCTTGTTGACAACAATAGAAAAAAACAGGACGGATGAAGGACCTCTCTAGCCGGCTTGGCCTTGAATCCAAAGTTGCGAGGAAATCAAGTTTCTTGTGTTTTGCTTAGGCTTAGGCATTTTGTTTGGCGCACGAGGCATGCGCAATGGACCCCAATGATGAATCCAAACCTCCAATCTCCTTCTGCCGCGCGCATGAAGTTTCAGGGTGCAAAGATGTGCAAAGCAAGAAACCAAGCCAATCCACAACGTTTTAGTCAGCTAATGACTGAAAATATACTAGAATACCTGCTCTCTTTACTAAGCTCTATATCCTCTCTAACAACTATATACAATCGAACTACGCCCCTGCCGAGCAGCCAGCGCCACGCGCCCGCAGAAGTTCCGCCTCTTAACTTGCTGGAAGAACATCGCGAGAATCATCGAAGATCACGAGGATTTGATGTCAAGGCGACGTTGAATTGACTTCTAAAAGAATAATATTCTAAATTACCAACATCCATTGTTGCAATGGTCTTTGCCAAACAACCATTGTTTGTCTCAGGACTTTACATTACAAAACCAGGTCAACTTGGTCCACCATTCTTTTAGTGGCTGGATACAGTATGAGGTGCGCATTATATATACTCTAAACTCATAAAATACACCATCATGACACACAAAGTTCTTTGACCCCGTCCACTTTTCATGCAAAGACCGACACATTGGGAGTCTTTCAAAACCTTTTAATGTACGTCGACTAGTATCTTCTATAGTCTTAATCAGTCACATGTGTCCTTAACCACCACTCTAATGCCACTACCCGCCACTACCCGCCACTACCCGCCACCACCGCTGTCGGCACCTCTGCCGATAGCTCCAAAGCTGTATGCGCAGTTTCCGGCGGCTGGGCTGGACGGCAGCCAGGTGCAAGAACCCCCAAGCGACCGGCGACAAACGAAGCTGCCTGGGGGCGAGGTATGCTGCCTGATGCTGGATGGGATATCAATTCCACAGATTGATACGCATTTGTTTTTTTGTCAATGTTGATTGCATATATCATATTTTGATAATGAGGTTTTTGACACGCATCATATATTGCACATAAATATGTGGTAATTATTGATTTTTTGGAACACTGCTTGGTCGAGTCGTGTCTTCTTTTCTCTTATGGAGGATTTGGAGGACGGATTGCACTAGCTTGGATTGGAACGTCTCTGTCAAGGGAATTGTCAGAAAATGTTCTGCTTATTGCAAGAAACTCCTCTGGTCCAGCGTGTTCACAATTCTTTGGGACCCGAGCAACCCAAGGTTCGCAAAATTGAGTCATGCAGGTTGTGTTCGTTGGTTCTTTTCTCAGCTCGCCACTCATCGTGCACGGTCGCATCGAGAATTTCGAAGAGGAATGCCATGCGCGCGTCTGGGGAGATTTGCAAAAGGAAGGCCTCGAAAACACATGGCCGACGAGGTGTTTTCTGCGGGATGCTGGTCAAACACCTCAGACACAGGTGTGCTCTTCTCATCTGCCAACCTTGTAGCAATGGGCCCCCAACCTAATAGCAAACGATCGAAAACTAGTAGAACTTCCTTCCTTTTCCTTGTTTCCAATAGCGGCCTCCAACCTACTAGCGATGGCCTCCAACCGGCCATACACTCTTGGACTTTCTTCTTTGACTTGAAGGCCTGTGAACGAGCTGGGATGATGGTCAAACAGGAGAAGAACCCGATTGAACTGTTGGCCCCAGACGGGTGATCAAAGAAACAGTTTTGGCGCAAAGTCAAAAGTGTTCTACCAGCTTTTTGCAAACACACAGACCAATCGCATCCGGCCTTTTTCAGGTTCCTTCAAACAGAAGGGGCCCAAAACATCGAATGAACGACATCACTGACCTCGTCCCAGGGTGGAAGTTCACGAACTCCACGTTTCTTGGGCAACGTGCAGAAGGGTCGAACGAAGGAGCTCTGGCCACTGTCCGCCAGCCACGGTGGAAGAAACCTGGCCGTTCGTTCGCAGGCCGCACACCGAAGCCCTAGCAGGGGTGGGGTGGCCAAACTGGACCGAGCTATGGCCGTGAGCTATGTTCTGGCCAGGTTCGGCGACTGTTTGATGGGTCAAACACCTTATTTCTACAGTAGATCCCAGACACTCCATGGGACTGGCATATTTGCCCACATTGGCCCCTGAAACCATCCCAATGTAGGCATATATGGCATAGATGGAGTCTTTGTGTATGATTCGATGACCATTCAGAATCATTCATGATTATAAATATTTATATGTCGTAATTATATAATTAGTAAAACTTGAGACGTCAAGCTGGTGAGATGGTTTGGGAAATAGATATGATGAAACCTGACATTATATATTATATTATATGTTATATGATGCTTACATGCCAAAAGGCAGCTTGCCTGGCAAGAACTGTATGACAGACCGACATGACATCAAACCGGCAAGAGAGGTGACAACATCTTTCACATCTTTCACACCTTCGCCGGCCTTCGTTCCTTTCCAAAGGCATCAACAATCCCTTTCTGCATCTCAGGCCTTTGTTCCTTTCCATACTCCTGCTTGGTCCGCAGATATGCCGTCCCATCCTGAGAAGCGCACCAAAACGCCATACATGGGCATCCAAAAACCGTGTCGGAATCTGAGAGACTGCGCAGTAGCTCCCCGCCATGTGTCGAACTCACCGGTCGAACCTTCGGTCACACAGGGAGGGCGTGTCGCCGCCGACTCGCTGGTCGAACCGATGTCGTCATGTCGGACCCTGGGACCTCCGGTCGCGTCCGGTCCTTGTTCTCATTGAAGACGCATGGTTCACCGGCAGCCTTGCCCCAGCGGTAGCCACTGGCCGCATCCACCAAGTGCACTCGAACCAAGGGTGAAACCATGGAGGTTGCAAGAGCACCTCGCTGTGGCGCAGCGCCGCGCTGCGCTCTGATCGCTCTGGGTGTTTCAGCGGCTGCGCCAAGCACGGTGTTTCAGCGACCGTCGAGTCATGGTCACTCCAAAAGAACTGTCGTCGACGTGATTGAAAACCACTCGACGTGGCAAATCCAACAAAGATCGACAAGAAAAACGAACAACCATGAATTGTCGTTTGTCATCGTATCACACACACATCATATACCCTACAAGTCAATGACCTCATGAAGTACTGGGAGTTGGTCATACAAAAACATGACTCAAATTAGAGGTCTTTGGACAAATTCTTACTGAGTCATGGGACAATGTTGGACTATGTTGGAGTTGTACCTGAAGCCGCGAAGCCCTGGTTTTTGAATGAATCCCTTAAACTGACTCCGAACAACACTCGCAGTCTCTCAAGTCTCTCTCTCTCTCTCTCTCGCGACGTCACCTTCGACTCGGTGAATGGCCAAGCGCAACGGCGCCCGCGACGCCGGCGACATCGGCGCCGGGGGGACCGGCGGCGCTCCAGGGGCATCGGCACCTGGGTTGGAAGGCCAAAAGGATCAACAAGGCTTAGTTGTTTTAAGAGTCTTATAGGACTTAGAATTAAGTTCACCACCAGTCAATCAATCGATGTGAACATTCATTATTTAATAACGTATATGTCATAGATTTTCTTTAACTGGGCACACTGCAGGCCTGCTAGGGCCTGCCGCATTCTTGAGACCACGGCTATCTCGATGTTCGTCGTTAGCACCAAGCTGACAGAAAGGTCAATGAGCGCATCTTTTCTGACCCGTTCCAGTTCGACCAATCGAACAGCAGAGTTGATTCCATAATCGAATCCACTTCTGTGCCACAGTCAGTTGAAGGCTTTAGAAGGGCTTTCCCAGAACCTCATCATTGACCTGTTGGACACGTTTCGCATCGTTCCTGTCCTCTCTATGCGCATCCCCAAACCAGTCATGGGTGGCCCACTCATCGCCAAAGCGCCCCAGTCCGCCGAAGCGGATGACGCCATCGCTCATGACGCCATCGCGGCGCGGAGGATGCTTCGGACCCGGCCTCGGTGGATCAAAGTGAGGCTACGAACGGAGCGTTCGGACGCTACGAATGGGGCTCCTGGCCTTACTACTAGGAACAAGAAGCTACGAACGTAGCAAGGATGCTATGCTCGGTGGAGGCCATTGCAAGTAGGTTGGAGGCCATCGCTACGAATGTAGCAAGAAGCTACAGTACTAGGTGGAGGCCATCGACCGAAGTAACACAATGTAGCACGCTTCGGGGCTGATCCCGGGTCGTGCTTGGGAGAAGTCGTATACTTATAAGTAAGCTTCTGAAGTTCAGCTCAGTCCGGGGTCCTTGCAAAGCTGTGGAGAAGCGCAACTTGTCCTTTTCTGTGGTTTTCAGTGATTCCAGGCGCTAAGCTGCACCCCATGCCTTTATTCAACTCAGACCTCAGGAATCTATAGAAATAATATGCTTGTTGGCGTGACCTATTTGGCTCCGGAGCTCACTCTGGTGCACACAACCACCAAGAAAAATCAAAACTGATCGTTCTCATCACGTTCGTCCCATGCATTCCCTCAAGGGAGTTTCTCAGATCATTCCACAGGACCAGCGGCGACCAGCGGTTCCGCAGAGCTGGTACCGCGCGGGCAGCGCCGGTGGAGAGCAGTTCATGTCTGTCGTTCCGTTTTTTTTGGAATCACTGGGTCTTGACTTCTTATGCAAACATCAGACACCATCTTTCAGATCACATGTCTGCCTCTCTCTCTCTCTCGCCTTTCTCGATCTTTCTCTCTTTCTGCGGTTTGGATATGGTGGATGAAATTGATGAAACCCTCAAGAGTTAATGAAGACACTAATCATCATTAATCCTTTTTGGATTAAATCATATAGAAAACCATCAACAAAGCTCATCGCCCTTTGAGGGCTCTGCATCGCTCTGCCAGTATTTTCCCCCAGGACTTCTTGAGCGGCTTGAGCAGTCAATCTGCATTCAAACGTAGTACCTCAAAATCCAACATTTGCACGGACTCCGGACCTGAACTAGAGGTGAAGTCAGAAACGGTCGAGGCTGGGCTCACAGTAGATGGAACAAAGCCCTCTCCAGAACAAGAGAAGCTCAGCAAAGGACCAGTGCATGGTGCAGCTTGTTTCCTTCTGTTGGACAATTGAGAAGGACTTCGAAATCATGTTGCTTCGGATCTGGTGGGATGAAAGATCAACAAGTTCAAGTAACCCAAATTGGACACGGTGCATTGAACTCAGGACATCGTAGTCCGGTACGTCACAATTACATGATGTTGGAACTCACCACGAATACGCGCACGGAAAAGGCTGCACACAGTACGTAGCTGCTACTGCACGTATTTTCTAAAAGTGGTGAAGCAAGCTCCCTCCCTCATCACTGATGGCCGTGGCGATCACTGCCTGGCAGCGATGCTGCTCATTTTTCGTGGATGTGGAGGTGGTGCGATGGTAAAAGGATGCTTTGGAGATGATGTGTCTTGAACATAGGGAGCCTTTTTCCAAACAACTGCTGAAAAGGCGATAGGAGTTGACACCAGGGACGGGTGGTTCGGGTGCCTCCCTACTTGAATGTATATAGTATAGACTATAGACACTGGAGCCCGAATCCGCTTCGAGCATCTCCCCCTCGTGTCAAGCATCTCGCCTCGACATCATTCATGGTCTGTCGGAAGGCCTTCTGATTGTTTCCCAAGCTGTAGTCCAACAAGGCCTGGCGAAGAACTGGCATCCCAAGAACCAATTTCGGGATTCATCACCTTTGGTCGTTGGATTCTTCGGCAAGTTGAGTTGCTTTGCCGTAATTTGTGAAGTGTGCCTCTGGTTAGTGTGAATTCGGTCTCCGTTCTGGTCCCAACAAATCCCCAGAGGCTCCAGGTATTTCAGCCTCTCCAGGTATCCTTTGGTGACCAGGAGCCAGCTTCAATATATCACAACCCAGGAGAACGTTACCAAATAGCCGATCGACCCGCACCCACCTGAAACACAGCCGTCTTGTTGTTTGAGCACTTGCTCAAACCATGACGATTCAGGGTGGGCAACGGGCACAACGGGCACTTGCTCTCCCATTGCCTCATTTGTTTGGCATCACTTCAATCCCAGTGGTTGACATCACTTCCTATGGAAGATCTAGACTCTCCAGGTGCTAAAAGAACCCGAGTGCCAGTCTCCCAGTCTGGACCTACCTTAGACAGACCAGCACAGTCTGCCAGTCTGCCGGTCTCCACAAGATTGGTTGAAGTATGTTGCAGTCAATTGGCATCAAGGTTTGTATCTCATCACATCCTTGGATGGTTCATCACCGGTATCAGTCTGATCAATTGATCACCTCAAGAAGAACACCGAGCTCCAAACGAAGCAACCTCCAGACTGCAGCTCCACCCAATCCCCGAGCTCGATTAGAGGCGCGGCATACCCTGCCTTGTGGAGCCGTAGGGGGTACCTCAGTGTTTGGCAGCTGCGGCAGCACGTGCGGACGAGCTCGTCCAAGCGCTTCTCGTTTTGAGAAAAAGAATACCTAACAAACGGTCCTAGGTGGACAGATTTCATGGTCATGGTTGTGTTTTGTTCCGGAAGTTCATCACATGCTTGTCCTTCTCGTCATACCAAGGATCGAAAGGATCACGACAGGCTTTGGGGGCGATCTCTTCTAGAACAGGCTGAACACAACCTACCAAAGGAAAGAAATCAGAGAACAAAAAGAACAACCATCAATGTTCAAGATTCAACATACGATAACATACGTGAGAAATCCATTTCCATCCATTTGCATTCCATCCATTTCCACCAGCCGCTAGCCTTGTCTCGGGTTTGGCTCTCAGGTGGTGACTCCACATGGCTTCGGCACCAAGTACCCACCTCATTGGCCGTGTAGCCATGAGCCTCAAAGGCAGGAGGCACCATGGACATCCAATGACATCTGATTTCTGATGCATCTAGGAATCCCTCCTACTCCTACCAGTATCGCTGAAGGTCTCATGCACAAAACCTCTCCCGCTGCGGGAAACCGCGTGCCGACCTGACTCGACGTGAGCCGATCGGCCGTTTCGGAGCCGATCGTCCTTTTTCACCCCGCTTGGCCTCAAGAAAGTCGTCTAAGTAGGTCCACTGTACCACATGACCTGAGACGACCACGATCCGTGTTTCGGTGTCCAAGTAGTTCGAGTTGGTACAGCTTTCTCAAGACAAGACTGCAAGATTTAGGAGATTTCGTTGTCCAAATGATCCCTATAGCAGTAAGAGGCTGTAAGCGCTTAAGACTTGAATGAGAGCTGTTGTTCATTGGATCCTGAGGATGGTGAGTGATGCGAGTCGATCTTTGAGATTTATTGAGCGGTCCCGGACGACGACAGTCCGGCTACTGCGGTTTTGATCCGACTTCGGAGACCCGGGAATGTCCTTTACTTCGACGGTCCCCAAAGAGATTGTCGAAGTGGACATGTTAGGGGATTGGAAGAGTTACGACATATGATTTTACCATATTTTACCCTATATGGATACCCTGACCACAAAATGTATATATCAATTCAGCTCGTGAGCTGCTAACCATTCTTCCGAATTGCGGAATTGCTTCATCTCTGAGTCCTTCAGCCAAAGGAGTGATCTTCCACCAGCAAGCTCACTTCCTGCCGCTCGAAGCTCAGCTGGAGTCGGAGCGGCGTCGAGCTCCGCCCCAAGTTACACCGAAGCACCGGAGGAAAATGGAAGATGAAGGAATGATATCTCAAGCATTTGGAATGGGCCACCTTCTAAATCTCTAGCTTCAAAGCAAGAAGATTCAGGTATGAACACGTTCATCACGAAAAGCCACGAAGTGACCAAGTCGCACCGGCGGAAAAGCACCTGCTCCTCAGAGCGGAAGTGTTGCTCAGCCTGGGAGACCCAAAACGGTGCGACCGTTCCCACGTGCAATGGACTGCAAGTTGGATGTGGTGGCTACAGGTGGTCAGGAAAACCAGGGAAAACAATAGCATGGACAAAACACACCTCGTTTCAAGGTGAATTAGCAGGAGGTGATAACCAGAGTAGTCTCGTGGCTCCAGGTAGCTAGCTGCAGGTGATCAAGTCCTGGTGGGGCCTGGGTGGGGGGAGGGTTTTGGACTTCATCTTTGCCATCGTTCCAGTCCTAGTAAGAAAAAAAACCTTTCGACCATATTGGCGCATTCAGAAGGTCGGGGAAGGTAGGCTACAAAGATGGCTGAAAACCAACGAACCCATGCTTCTTCATGGCGCCTACAGCGTCGGTGTTGAACCACAACCACCACAACCACAGCATTTATGAACTAATGATGCTAACCTGGTAGCGTCCTTGCTCCTAGTAGTAAGCCCAGGAGCCACTAATAGCGTCCTTGCTCCTATAAGCAATGCCCTTTGCTCCTAGTAGCTTCTTGATCCCCAATGGACAAAACACGAGCTGCCACCAGCCTGGAGGACGGCCGAACGTGGAGAACGTGGATAAGCTAGGTTGGCTACATGGGGGGGGGCGTTCTGCCCCGGCGTTGCAAGCAGCAACATGCCGTTCGCCAGATTGCAAGCAGAAAATAGCAGAAAGCATAAGATCGAAATATGTTGAAATGAACCCAAAGGCCCATGAATCTGAACCAACTGCTGTACGGTCCAAAACCCCAGTTGTGAGGACCAATCCCCCGCTACGGAGAGCTTAGCGAACTGCCGAACTCGCTCCAACGGATCACTTCCACTGGCCGCGCCGGCCGCTTGATGGATGGAGCGGAAATCCTCGGCCAAGCACATCAACGCCTGGCGATCAACAGCTCCAAGTCCAGACTTGGCTCTCTTCCACCGAGCGGTTGAGCGGTTGTCTCGTTCCGCTGGGTCTCAGGGTCCCAAAAGTCTCAGCTTCCGCGTCAACGCCGCCAACGGCATAAAACAAAGAGTATGCACCTGTGTGCGGCACGCCTTGCACAGGGTAACTCATGTAACTCCAACACGAAGACAAACACTGATCTAATGCTTCGCCAAGCCATGGACCTACTCAGGAAGAAACAATCAAAACACTTGCCTTCCTGCAGATCCTGTTGTTGATCCATGTTGATCCTGTTTAACAGCGTGATTCCATTTAGGACGTGCTCACAGGCTATCAGGCTAACATAGGCTAACTGCAATTCTGCAGGCTGCTTTTGAACAAATCCCAACGGTCGGTTCATGGTTGGAACGGTCCCAACTGCCTCGGGAGTCTTCCGGCGGCCACATTTGGCCAGCACCTGGGCGGAACCGTCGACGCCTCGGTCGACGCCTCGGGCGCCGCGACACGAAGGTGGACGTCTCACGCCACGACACGAGGCGTTCGTCAAGTGTGGTGTGAATCAATGGAGATGACCTACACCATGGAGATGACTTGAAATGGTACATGAGTTCATGCTTTCTCAACGGGACATCTGGCTTGGAAACTGGCCTAAAAGGTATGACAAAAGGACACGTCGGATGTTTATAGGCAAATCAGAACATCTTTGAAACTAAATGGGAGAAAGCAACATACCTCATGTCGGTGCAAACTTAGACTTGCACCTTATGACTGTCGACACGACACTACCCTAGAACCAGAAACATAAACACCACATTCATATAATTACTACACAAAGACAGTACAGTTTAATGTGGATTCAAAAACAAACAAACAGAAACATCAAACAACATTTAAAAACAAAAAACGGACGCACAACTCACAACAGAACGTACAAAACATCACACCGGCCCAAACCGGACTTGTTGATCTGTTTCTCCTCCGTTCGAGCCCAGCCTCTAAGCATTCCTGCATCAGTCGGACCTGGCGAGTGTTCTGCGGGCATGCGCAGCGAGTGTTCTGCGATGCGCAAAGAGTGGGGGGTGTTCATCTACCTATACCAGACACGACTAATGGGACTAGAAGATACGCCTACATTGGCCCCTGAAACCACCCAAATGTAGGTATGGCATACATGGAGGGTCTGGGATAGGCAACTGGTAAGCTGCTCAGTCCGAGCACCCCGAGTTCACGTCAATGAAAGGCTCAGATTCGCGTCGAGTGATAGGGTCCTATAGAACATACGATCGTAGGATCATCCCCTCCAAAGCAAGTCTAGACAATGAACATGCTTTTGCCCTTGGTACTTTGAGACCTTGATAAGAGATGAGAGCAAACCCTTCCAACAAGGTCATGCGTCTCAGGAAACTGCGGTGCAAGTGCCTACGTTGCTTTGGATGGGATTGCTTGTAAGCACCGTGTCCCCTGTAATAGCCACAAAAAGGTTTTACTACATGTTCACCCTCCCTGAAGAAGCACTCACAAAAGATTTGTGACTTGTTGCAGTGAACATTTTGCAATTCTGACTGATAATGTCGCACTTTAGATTAAGTTGTTGTGATTTCTGGGTCATGGGATCAGACAGTCCCTGCCAACAAGTTGAGACAGGTTATACAATTGCCAGGTTATATCAGGTTAGCCTTTCCAAGCAGGACCAATGCCCAAGTCGTGGGAGCGTACCTCAACATCACAAACTTATCAACACAAACTTAGCTATATAATTGCCTGAACATCAAAGACATTGATAAACTCCTAATAATATATTCAATATACATTAATATATCCGATAAGTCTGACAACTTCAATCCTCTGCACCCCTCCGTGGGGTTGCCAGTTACACCAGTCAAAGGCTCTGGCCTCCACCCAGCCCCAGAAGATGCATTGAGTACTGAAAGGGATCGAGCCACCTCCAGCCTCAGAAAACTGAGGTGACAGTGTTTGAGGTCGAAGAGTTGGAGACGGCACGAGGGTGACTGAGGAATGACCAAAAACAGTTCCTGCAATCTCCGGGCGAAGCTTCGGGAAGTCATGTAGCCCATATGGCTCAAGAGCATTGGACGAGGGGAACTAAAACCAACGAATACCGGTCGAAAGGCCTAATGATAAGTACCTAAACATACCTAAACATATAGCCAAAAATGACAAATCACAACGATACCACCGGTGATCTTCAGTGGATCCCTCCGCACCCATGCGGTCTCCACTGTGCTTCTCGGCCCCGTTGGCCCAGTCTAGGGCGCCCGAACGCAGGGCACCCGGCGAGCCAACTCATCGATCTGCCCCTGGCGCGTTCCGACCACGGCGGCGGACCGCGGTCCGCGAGCCCCAAGCGGCCCCGTTCGGTGGTTCAGCGCGCGAGCGGAGCTCAAGCGCCGGACGGACACAGCGCCGTGGTCCTCGTTTCGACGAAGGACATGGGATGATTGGATGATGTTCGCAAGGACGGACCCCGAGCGTCGAAACAAACCAATCCAACCATAGTTTTTCCGGCAAGATTTTGACTCGTTCCATCTCTGTATTCTGCTGGCTATTTCCTTGTTTCAGGTGGCCTGGATCATGGAATGATAGGAACTGCTTCCAAAGCATGCTGGGTTGTTTCCAAGAAGCTTCGCCACTGCAGGATTTCGTGGCTTTGCATGTTTGCATGGCTTTGCTCTCTCTCTCTCTCTCATGGAAATGGAGTGACCTTCCAACCAGAGTTGAGCTGGAATATGCTGGATTGAATTACCAAAGAGAAGAGCCCCAGAAATGCTGCGATGAAGAAACTCAGTGCGTGCTGTCAATGGGTGTAGTCCGACTAGGTCAATTCCAGTGTAGGCTGCGCAATGCTCGGATGTAGACTCAGTAGACAGTCCCCAGAAGCCAAACCCAAAGGGCACTGCCCACGTTCAGCGACATCACACCATTGCTGTGTCATTCACACCTGATCCGGAAAACAGATCGTAGCATCATGCAGATTCATCAAAGCAGCAATTCTACTAGCAATTAAGCTCCCTTTTGTGACTCAAAAGATCTCAAAAGTCAGCCGGGCGTCGCCTGTGACCTGTCACATAACGAGTCGGTGACCTGTCGACCCAGACATCGTTCGATGTCTGGCGCACCTTAAGGTTCTGCAGGTAGGGCGCAGCTGGGCTGCTGGGAAAGCTGGTGGCATCCCAGCGGAGTGCCTGGCGGCTGGGTGGTCACCCTGAGGAACAGTGTGTAGGCACGGTCACCCTGAGGAAAACCCATCCCGAATAGTATATCCTAGTTATTGTGTTGCCACATGTATTGTGAATAGCAGGGTGGAGGTGGAACAGGGACTCGTACTCCAACAAACACCCGTTCTTCCAATCATCCCCAGCTTGGGATTGCGAAAGACTGATCAAAGAAACACGGTGATTCATCATCTTACCACCTGAGTTAAAACCATGGGAACCTCTTGTCTTCTCCAGAGCTCAGATCTACTGATCAAGAGTAGATGAAGTCCGACGACGGCACCCCAAACGAACTGGTGGAGTTGCTGATTGAGCTTTGGCAAACACACTCCAATGGCAATTTGGTGAGATCAGTCGACGGTGCAACACAAGTACAAGGTGAATCCATCTGCCTGCATCAAAACTCCTGACAACTAAATGTATTACATTGTGCTATAAGTACCAGGTTCCAGAATCCGCTGAGCCTATCATTCTATAACAAGGATTCACACACTACTTCGGAAAGGATTTGGACTGCCCGTGTATTTCCGGTACCAGTGTCCAAACTTGGAGCGGTCGAAACCGCTCGTACAGTGGTGAAACACCTACCCTGCTTCGGAGTGGTGTCATTCCGGAGCATCCATGGAGTGTATGAGTTTCACCCCAAAGACTACCCCCTTTCCTGGAAGGTTTAGGAAAAATAGACCACAACCGGTTTTTATGAGAGGTTTCACCGTTTTAAATACTGACCATCTTTGATTCCTCAGAACGTCCACGGCCGGCGTCGCCAACCCTCGCTGGGGGGGGGGTCAGCCGGGCGCCAGCCCTCCGTCGCGAGGCAGGAGAAACGCTTTTCGGCCAGGCGCCAGCAGTGAGGTCCTCGCGTGAGGTCCGACCGTGAAGGGGAAATACTGCAGCAAAGCAAGTGGAGGATCATGTCGGGAATGTGGAGCCACAGTGAAAACCATGTGAAACCCATGGGCCATGGGCATAAGAACAAAAACTCGGAGACTTCCTCCAACTGAGGTTGAAACATACACCCCGTATAGGGGAATTTTAGGGGATTATGACCTCTGCTGTGTGGCACTTTACTGGAAACGTTGTTCTGGCCCTGGCAGTACACCCTTCATGCAATTCGTGCACCCATCCTACACAGAATCCGTGCGCCAACAACCAAGAAAACATGATAGACCCCCCAAGAATACCTTTACCGCTCGCGCAAATAACTGTTCAACACGTTTTCTGCAGGAAACAAAGCAGACCTGATCAAAGGAAAGGACATCTCGGAGCGACCTTTTCGATGGAAACTGTCCGGACCCCAAGTCTGACCATATCATGGTGAGTTTCTAACCAAGATGAAACCAGAAATCAAACACCAAGCCACTTATGGGGTGGTGACTGGGAGCGAGCCAAAAAGACGCCAATCACTAAGTTCTGAACAAATAATTGAACATCGAAAAAACCAACCACACAAACACTAGTATATATATTATAGAAGCTACTAGGTGGAGGCCATCGCTATTAGGTTGGAGGCCATCGCTACTAGTAGCTACAGAAGCTACTAGTAGCAATATCCTTCAACGGGCCGAACTCGAAGAAGGCTCGGGCATGACGGACATGGGCGGGGAAACGCTATGCCAAGAGCGAAAGTGCGTCCTGACCATTGGGTTGATGACTTCTCAGGGTTTCTCGCGGGGAGATCAACATGAGGAACATCATCCTGGGGAATCTGGAGAAACTGATAGATCTGACCCAAACTGACCAAACTCGGGATATATGTACTGAACCCAACACTGGAGAGACAAGCATACCGTCTCCAATGTGCAAGATTTTGGTTGAAGACCTAACACCTTTGAGGAACCAAACTCAATGAATTCCCCTCAACTCTGTTGGCTCGGTTCGGGTATAACTACTGCAGGGTCAGTCGACTGTGACGGATGGCGCCGCCCACCCAAAAAGCGCCTGGGTGAAACGGGTCGACCATCTCCAGCGATGACCTGCAGGTAGACGATGCAACACGGTTGCGTCTCGCTTGACTGGGGCCTGCTGGGATATGTCCTACTTGCTGAAAAAGTCTGTGGCATAGAAATGGAAGAACCAACGTGGCAACTTCTGTTGTCTCTTTAGTCTACAAGCAGGTGGTGAAGGTATGATAGCAGTCTTTGTGACAGTTTACGACTCACCATTTTGTGTGGGTCAGCTTTCCCCAGAACCCCAGAAAGCCTTCAAAAAATAGCCCAAACACTCCATGGCCTTTTAAATGCATTGGGATGGTTTCAGAGGTCAATGTAGGCACGTATTCCATACATGGAATGAATGGGTATGGCTTCCACATGTGATTCACCAACTCGAACTTGCTTCACCTTGCAGTTTCTTTCCTGAAGTCGGCTTTCCCCTTATACAAACCAGTGGTGAGATGGGGACAAAACTATATGCCCTGCCTCAGCAGGGCATGATGTTGCATGCTTTTGTCGGGTTTGAGTGAAAAAACGGGGTCGGGTGGGCCTATGCTAATTGACCCATGTGCACGGCTCAAATTCACACAAAAAACACATTGAGTCAAGTCTCTTAAGTCGTTACATGTTACCACGCTTTCAAATCTCATGCGGTCCGATGTCCCAGGCGTGAAATCCATTGCGGTGACCGTCATCATTGAGGTACCTTCAAAGGACCCAAGAACTGGTCGATTAGAACGATTGGAGAATTCATTCCGGTTGGCCCATCGGCCTCACATCATGCTGCAGAACCAGCGACAGCGCACACGCTCCAAATCTCCTGGCATCGGTCATGAAGCGAAAGAAAACAAGGGATGCGATTCATGCGATTCCAGTGATCTGGAAATGGTTCCGAAGAAATCCGGTCCATGCTAGGCCCCTAGGCAAAATGGCAGCTGATGTGTACATACCATGTTGTTACCTCTGCAAGAAGCAAGGTCTCGCCTGTGGACAGCGTTTGATGCTTGCAGAACACCACTGCCAGGGTCTGGTCTTGGATCTCTACTGAATGCTGCCCATCTCTCGATGCCTTTCAATGCAAGGATCCCTTCAACCTTTCGCTTCATTTCATGATGCTTCATTTCTAGTCTCTCTAGTGTTTCATGGTTTCGAACTCCACCTCAAAAAACGTGTCGAAAACAGGTCGACTGTGTCGCCTGTCTGCTTCGAAACGTGCTTCAGGAGGTCCCACCGGACGGTCCCTTGGCGCGGTGACGTCCCACGCGCGAAGCGTCGCACCTGACGTCTCTGGTGCTTCTTCGGGCGCCGGGCGGACTCCAACTGTGGCACTCTCAGATGCCTCAGGCGAGCGTAGGCAATGCATGGCTTTTTTGGGGGGGGTGTGGTGGTACGCCATGCCTCGCCTTTTGGTGGGTACAGAACCTCGTTTTCTCAATATCTTGCCTCGCATCCACAGGCATTTCGATCTCCAACAATACCTCCCAAATAAAAGTATGCAGACATGCAGATGCGAACCCGCCAGCAATCTCGATCTTCAGAGAATTAGGAATCCTTCCTGTGAATTTCCATGTATAGATACTCAATAGAACTCAAGTAGCTGATGTCACCTCTCATGAAAACGACCTATAAGATCCCTGACCGGTCCCAAAGGTGGTATATACTGTAGCCCAGCCTCTAGGTCATGGAGTCAACCACAAAATACCTAACAGAGGTTGAAAGACCTGAAGGGTCGGACACCGGACATAGTGGTACGTCACGAATTACATGGGATGGGCGAAAACGGGTCGACCTCTCTTGGTAGATCAGGGACGTCCCTGACGACCTCTGTGACTTGCTGACTACCTCGACGTCCGCATCAAGGGGCGAGTCTCGAAGTAGCTGCGAACCGTGCTCCGAACGGTCGCCTCCCGGCGCCGAACATACCCAAATCTGTAAAGATCTCAACTTGTATCTGTCCAAGCACTTAGGTGTTCCTGACATCACAACAACCTCGGAAGGAAAGCTAGGGGCTTCCTCCGTCTGTTCCAAAAAAAAAACCTTTCTTTATATATAATTTGTTCATGACCGTTTGGTCTGGCTGAACGACAAACTGCTTCGCTTTGTCCCCGCTAGGTTGGACCTAGCGAAAGCTCTGTTCCCACTGAAGAAAGAACGAATGTTACAAATCATCACAATAAGCATATGAATATATATATATATATGTTTTGTTAGGATATGTTTGGATATGTTGAGAATGTTTGGATATGCATATTTAGGCTTCACGCTGGCGCCTATCCACAACTCACCAGCTTTGGTGAGTCATACAACAGTTGATCCATGTAGTTTCTTGTAGTGGTGGCACAGAATTGCTGTTGACTTCTGAACACATATATAAGGCAAAACATGATTTAAACAACAGCAATGAACTCCAACTTTGTGAGCAGAATCCAATGACTGATCATTCCAACAAACATTCTGTCCATCACATCAAACCGGCAGGTGTGAAACATCAAACCGACTGGTCATCAGGCTCCGACTGGTCCCCCGACTGCACGTCCGTTTCCGATTTCGGGATCCCCACCAAGTGAAGGGAGATCACTTCAGCCTTCACCTGCAAACCCAGGAACGATCACGCGGAAGGTCGAGCTGACGCTCTCTTGAGAGGCACCCCATGAGGATGAACGACCACGCGGAACGACTCACGACACCACGTGGAATGGAATGCTCCACGAGGTTTGGTGATGGTTTGAGTGGGGTGAGAAATCAATCCTCAAAAAGATTCGTGACGGTGTTGGTTCATGCAGAAGTACTGGGAGTTTTGATGGACCTTGGGAGATGGGCATGGCGCACAAAACCCAGAAGGCCGGAATCGGGTTCATCTACAAAAGATGCATCTGAACATGTCCATCTATTTTTTGTTTGATTCGTGTTTGTTCAACGTTTATATAAATGCTCGAATCAGAAACGAATACACGTGTTGGATGTGGATATCTCTACTGATCTTTGTGATTGCATCCCTACATATATCTCTATAACTGCCGGTACGCCTTCTCCGTTCGCTCGCATCCCTCTGAGCCGACGGCCGATGTGGGCATCTGTGAGGCCTGTGTGGTGTCAACCGAACGGGGCAGCTAAAAAGGGGGGCAGCTAAAAAGTGTCCCGTTTCAAGAAGCACAAAGAAAGGGCTGCAGGCATAAGAAAACACTCATGTTCAAGCTCTCATGAAATGCCGTGGTGACTCAAAGCTCTAAGAACACATGGAGCATTTGTTGCACCTCCATACAATCGCCTATTGTTTGTTCGTGGATTTGAGTGTATTTTCCTGGGATCTTCCTGCATTCTCATAAAATGAACGTGGAGCAAAAGAACCGAAATGGGAAAACCAGCTCCAATGCCAACCCTGCCTGAACAGCCCATTTTTGGCTGTCATGTTCACATAAAACTTGAACACATGGGCTCGTAGACATGAACTTGCTAAGCTGCTAAATCATTCTTGGAATTTGGATTTGTCTGTTTCTCCGTCTTGCCTTGTAACCATGTCCTCTCATCATGGAACTTATCATCCCCCAGAAGACCCTCCCGGCTGCGCTCACATAGCAAGCGACTTGGTGAATCATCTTGCACTCTTTTCTCTGTTCCTATCCAATCAGAGCCAGGGGACACCAAGATAAACACACTCACCACTGAATATGTACCAGGGGGGGTTCATCGGACTCTTTTTGATGGAATATTTGTCCTGGAAAATCACGACGACCGAATCACCTTGCTACACTACTACTTCTACTAGCATCCCGTTCCACGCAACGCCGGTTTGAGCATCTGCCAGACGCGTCCTGCCTCGGAGTCCTGGGTCTGGTTGGCACCGTCTGCACCCTGCAGAGTGGCTCTAGTGGGGCATCGGGCATCACGGCGAAGGAGGGCGAAGGAGAATCAAAACACACATGAGATGGCCAAAAATGATGATGAGTCTGTGCGCCTTGTTTGGTCGCCCTATTTTCTGGGAAATCGCAACAAAAATGGACCAAAAACTCATAGAATTAGAGAAGACTATTGAGAGCGGTGCCAGGTCTTGTAGGGGTCATGTAACATGTATCCCTGGACCTTCACTTCAGGGTGCTCAATACAAATCCGCAAGTACTTAGTGTAAACTTCCACTGATCAACCCCCTAATTTGGCCATGTGCATGGCAAATGCCTCCAGAGGACGGAAAACCCGCGATGTCCAAACCTGGTGAAGAACTCTTCCGCGTGTTTTTGGTCCCTCAGTGGTTCTGCGTCCGCCTTGGATGCCTCAAAGCACCGTTGCAGCGTCGGAAGGCCTCAAGGGTGTGACGCTTCGTCGGCGCCGGCGCGCCGTGCTGAAGGGTTTTCTACCGGGCGTGGGTTTATATGTTGGGGCATGGAGAGAAACTGGGACGTCTATGTGGGCAACTGGGAATGAATGTGTCTTTCGATCGTTTTTCATTCCCCAAACAGGTTTACCTGTGAGGGGCTCCTACTCCTTTGAAAGGAGTGCATGACGGGCCGCTTGATTTTACATGTGTCTCCGGCTCCGGGCTGGCGTTCCTGTCGCACTGTCTGTGGTTGCCGTGGCCGCGTGATTTTACACTTGTCTCCCACTTGCCGCCCACCGTCTCTACTCGCTTGCGGGCGCTTTGGCCGCATGATTTTACACTTGTCTCCCATTTGTCTTCCACTTGTGCCCCACTGTCTCCAGTCTCCTGTGGGTGCTTTGGCCGCATGATTTTTACACTTGTCTCCCCGTTTGTCTCCCTGTGGGTGCTTTGGCCGCATGATTTTTACACTTGTCTCCCTGTCTCCAGTCGCCTGTAGGTGCTTTGGCCGCATTATTTATACATTTGTCTCCCACTGTCTGCATCTTGAGCCAATTGAGCCAAATGCTGAAACAAACCCAGAAGGTACGAGTTGATCACCGCGAGCTGGAACGGTTTAAGCCATCGGCTGTTTGACAGTTCGTCTCTGTGGCTTACTTCATAAACGCACACACTCTTTGGGGTCTGCACTGGTATAATTTTATGTAAATATGTAAGGCCAGGAGCCCCCAGTAGCGTCCTTGCTCCTAGTAGCGATGCCCGTTGCTCCTAGTAGCGAATAGGGGATCGAAGGGGTATGTTGCGAAGTGTTGCAACCTGTTGAGCTCTTGATGGATGCCCGAAGACCCCTTGAAGGCATTGCGCGTTGCGCCAAGATGAGACGTTCAACAGCGATAAAAAAGAAGCAATAGGATTGTAAGCTGGAGATAGGATGAACAAAGAATCAGCAACTGAAGAGGAAGAGGAGGTGGAGACTCTGATATATTATGTGTTCAATGGAAACCGTTGATCCACACTTGCCATCATTGACTTCAGATTGCAGCATCAAGGTAAGCCTGCGTTGCAACGAAGCTGAAGCAACACATGCAACAGCACGGGATCAACCAGCAGCGAGGAAGGCCATGATCAACCAGCAGCTGTCGAGCGAAATCATGTCTGAACTGCATCAAGCACCTACAGTAAGCACCGTCCTGAACCTGTTGGTGGTCCTTCCATCTTCATCCAACCTATCCAAGTGCTTCACATCGTTGGCTTAGCTGATTTATGATGTGCATCAAGAGCATGCTCTTTTGGATCATGCATGACATGAGGAGACCCTGATTTCCAGGAAAGATCTTTGAAAATGGACGGCCAAACCCCACACTCCCAGTTCACCACTGAAACCTGAAACTATGTTGGAAGACAACTGTCTTGCACCAGCACCACCAGCATCTGAGAATCAGAATATCTCACAATTTTTACATGCTCCCACAACATCACCGGTAGAGACTTAGACCCCACCAAAATGCCTTCTCAGTCTAGTGAAGCCCTTGGGGCTTTAGTTGTCTCGCCAGGTCTAAGTACCGAGCTCGACTCCAAGGAGTAGGTCAAGGAATCCTGGCAGACCAGAGCTTTGCAAATGCTGAGGCCGTAGTGTGCGATTCTGTCCAAATGAAGTCAATGAATTTCCACACTTTTCATACCCCAAGTGTTGTGTTGGTTTTTGCCCTCGCCAAGGGAAAAACAAAGCATAACAAAACAACGGGTTATAGTTATAGTCATGTTATTTCCATTGCACAGGTGGTAACATGTGGAGACCAGAAAACACACCTTCGTCCCTTCAGATCGAAGCATCTGCACACGCGCTCCAGCGTCGGCCCGACGCATGGCGACGCGAGCCATGCAAGGGCAGCACCAAAATGGCTGTCTACAGTTACTCAGATGTGTTCAGCTTGCATCAGGGTCACATGGATTATACTATACACTAGTTACATTTACTTTACTAGCATATAATGATTCTTTTTTTAAATAATTATACATCTTGTTTGATTCATTAACACAGTTGTTGACTAACCATCAATCCTGTGCATCTATCTTGGAATATCTTGGAGTATCCGCCTTTGAGGCTTTGAGTGACCACATCGTTGAAACGTGCGTGCAAAACTGCACCAATTTCTTTGAGAAAGCAAAGTTCTATGAAATTCCAAGAAGGCAAAGTTAGCTCACCAAGATCACATGGTCTCAGATCTAGTCTTGAAACAGCATGAAACGGCTAACTCTTAGTAGGAAAGCCCGTTTCCAACGGCCCCTTCTCCCCGTGTCCTGCGTCCCCTCCAGCGCAGGGTCCGCAGCGCGCAGCGGGCGCAGCGGGCGCTCGTCGGCGGGCGGTGGTGGGCGAAGAGTCGTCTCCCTGAGAGAAAAACCATGTGTGGATGGCCACCTCCCAATTCAATTCTATTGCTACTAGTAGCTTCATACTCCTGGTAGTACGGCCAGGAGCCCCATTCGCAGCGTCCTTGCTCCGTTCGTAGCTATGCAGCCCCTAGTAGCTTCTTGAAACTGATATTTTGGGGTGGTAAAAGTACTGGTAAAACAACTTTGTAAAGGGACCTTCTGGGCTATGTATTTTCCATTTGCTGGGCTATCTTTTGGGGTGGTGGTGGTGTGTGATTTTTAGAGACATCCACGCCTCATTGCTCCAATGAAGGAAGAATGGCCAATGCCGAGAATTGATCGGTACTACACTCCACGTTAAAGCATCATTGACCTCTTGATGTTAAAAGAAAGACAAGAGGTGAAAGCTACAGGCTTCTTTCATAAGCAAGGCACATTCGAGGAAACCATGTGAACATTCGAGGGATGGACATGAATTTGGTCCATCTGAAGTGGATGGTCCCCTCCCTGGAACCTTCTGGTACGTTTTGGAGTGCATTTTGGAGCTTCTATTGGCACCAACACCCTTGGTACATGTAAAAACTGCTGGTTTGCTCCTTTGCTTGGAGTTACGCTCCCATTGGCCGAAGAGCTGTTGAAGCATGGAGCATGGAGACGGCACATGACAGAATCTGGATAAACAATCAAACTGAGTTCTTGAAGAAACTGGACAATCTGGTGCCCCTCCTGCTTTGGAGTCCCTCGTATCCAGCTCTTCCTTGTGGATACGAGTCCATGGTCCACGTAGTTCGTGGGAACGGGAGGAAAGAACTTGTTGTCCGGGAACTTCGAGGAACATGCGTCAACGCTACTAGGTTGGAGCCCATCGCTACTAGGTTGGAGGCCATCGCAATTAGCTTCGAGGCCATCGCTACTAGGTTGGAGGCACACGTTCTTTTTCTTTCTGCCCTCTTCGGGCAAACAATTATTTTTTATCTGGAGGAGTCACAAGGCCGCCTTCATCGACTAACTCCCCTTCACATGGAAATGTATGGCCTCGCACTGTTGATCTTTGCAGTAGAGAAAGAATGACCCGAAAAAAGGTGTCGTAGAATCACTTACTGCTGATAGCGCCTCTACCACCCACCTGCTTGCAAGATCCACTTCAATAGAATGGCAGCTGGCAGCTGCTCTATTCGCGGCTGTGCAAACCTACACTTTCCCAGACTCGGCACCGGGGGGGCACCTGGGGGCACCGTGAGCCTGACGATTTCTACGTTTGACTTACACATCCTTTGCCAATCTCTATATCTAGGCCAACTATATTCAATTCGGTGTCTATCTAGGATATTCAGATGAATGTCCTCATACCTCATAGCCACACCATGCCACACCTCATGTATGCCTGTATCCCTCGTAGCTCACGCCGTGTAGCTCCCAGATTCTTGGAACAAGCCGCTCCTCTCGCAGCGAATCCACGATGCCCACTTCTCCATCGCTTGGAGCTGGTACACCCGGTGCTTCCGGTGGTGCAGGCAGCAGGGTTTGTTGAAGATCCTTAAAGCGTTGAGCGTCACAGGGCTCCGCGCCCCAAGGTACCAGAGAATGTATACTTCTGGAAGTCATAGCCATGAGACCCAGTCCTTGTCTATGTTGCTCAAGTGGTATGGAGTGTAGAATGACCATGAATGACCTATCTGTGCTTATTTATAGTACTACTTATAACTATATATATATATTGACCTTCCACAGACTGGACAACCCGTTTTTTAGTATCAAATATGCTCTAGAAACAGAAAGCTTGTGATACTGGGTCCCATGTTCCAAATAAGGACCAGTGACATCACGCATCATCGTGTGACTTCATGTGAACAGCGATTCCCTTCGAACCTGCAGTATCCATGCAGTTATTTTGTATTGGCATGTATTGGTTCACCTCCAAAAAGTCCTCGAGCTTTCCCTGTGGCATTCACATTCGACCCGCATCCCACAGTTGTCTGTGTTCAGCGGCTTCAAGGTTCAGCGTCTTCTCGCCGGCATCGACCTCGGCCACCGGCCGGTGGATGTCCACGGGAAGACGAGCTGTGGAGGCCTGGTTAACTATCCACTGATGTCACGAAAGAGGAACCGAAGACTTCAAGCACAGGCCGCGAAAACGCTGCCCAGGTGCGAAAACAGACGCTGCCCAGGTCGGATTCCGATGGGTACAAGATGGTACATACTGGGTCCATCTGGGTCCCAAGGTCTTCTGAACATGGTCTACGTTCTCCTCCTGAAAACACACACAGCGGGGTGTCTTGTCTCTCAGCAAAACAATTGTGGCTTACCTGGAAAAACTTGAGATTGAACTTGGAGGCTTCTGCCACAGTCCGTGCGTTTTGGGTCAAAAGTGCTACGAAGTCACTAGCTATACTTGCAAACAAGCCGATCTAGAAGTGATTGTGCACCGTAATTGTTTGATACACTCCCACCAAAAGGAGACCATACCATAACATCCCAAAAAGGCCGCCCCACCCCTACTCGCGCTCGCGCAGGCACGTGCTGTCTTTTCGGTGCCTTGCAAAGGTTTGGGTCTTTATCGCCGCGAAGGACTGTGCCTTCAACTCACCTGCCATCATGGGATCGAAATGCCCTTAGCAGATGATGGCGGGCCTGGTACGACCAGTCCCGAAAAAATCTCCGCTGCAAGCGCTGCATGAAGAAAAGCAACGTCGGCCTCAGGCTTCGGCGGCTGAAGCTTCGTGGATGGAGACGTATACAGGCAATGGCCATCTTATCGCACATCCTTGCACCGCATTCACACCTACGTCATGCAGTCATGCTGGTATACTCTTGACCTGTTCATGTTTGACTCGGTATGACTCGGTCAGCATCCTCGAAAATCCGACGACAGCCAGGTCTCCTGGCATCCAAAAACTGCCTGATCTCTACTCTCGAGGCTTGCCACCCATGGGCCCATCGGTTCAACGTTGGTCCCCATCAGGCCATCGAAAACACCGTCCCCCTCGTCCCCATCAGGTCCGCCTCATTAAGGAGAGCTCTTCTTGACCTTGATCACCGGCACCAAACCACCCGCCACTGCAGCCATCAGCCCCGCAGAGATCAGCGCGGCCTCCAAACCAGGTCATGGCAGGCGGGTCAATCAGCCCGGTCGCGTGTGTTCAAGAGGCCCAGGCCGTTCAGTGCCCCCTAGGCCAGGCCGTGCCCCCCAGGCCATTCCATGCGCCCTTGATTATCCTGGAACTAGGTAGGGCACAGCAATCTATTGCAAATGTTTGGGCGTCCCGGGAGATATCCACACAACATCACACATATATATATATATATGACAGTTTCACACAAATCCATCGCTTTTCAGACCCGGCCAAACAACTGTCCCGATGTAAATATACGCGTCGGTGTCTTGAAAACATTCGACCAACATAAACGCCGCGGACTCCTTCCACCACGTCGTTTTGGGCGGAGAGAAAACCGAAACCGAAACGAAACCGCTTCATGCGTCACCTGCATGTTGTAAGGTCCGTGAAGCTCCTTGGCGGCCACTCCGCCCAGGCCGAAGAACAGGATCCCCGCAGCGAAGAGCAGCACCTGCACGAGCGAAACGCGAAGCGATCATCAGATCTCGCCGGAGTGGTGTGTGGTGCGGTGGGTGGTGGAAAGCGTGAGTTGCTTGGATGAGCCATTTATATCTCTTAAACTTAACTGCAGGTGAGTGAGTTTAAAGTATACATGCTGTTATTGTCGTTTTTAAATGTGTTTTCCATCCCTTTCAAAAGGCGATCAGTCCCAAGCCCCCTAAGTTCCACTTCCTTTCGAACAAAAGCATTCAACAATCACAAGTCCCCAATTCCAGGACCCAAAGGCCTCATATTCCATTCAGAAATTAAATTGGTCAGCTGCCTTTGAAGAAACCTGTGCTGAAGATGGCAAAATTTCTGTGGTGAAGCATGTTTTACAGCCAGTTTTACTTCCATATCATCCATATCACCCTGTTCACACCCTCTTTCCTCAGGCTCCGGACTCGACTCAGGACTAGACTGTCCGGACCGGGTCCAGCTGCTCAACAAACCTTTTGGTCTCCAAAAGACCTCCTGGGTGTACCCAGGCTGGTGGGGTGACCTGGGTCACTCAGCTTCCAACGTGAAGCTGCCACATATGCGCAAGGCATCGCTAGGACGGGCGCCGCCTTCAGCAAGGTGGGTGGGTTCTCGCCATTCATCACGGCGCGAGCCCAAGCGCCGAAGCCGGTGCCCACGTCCGTCAAGTAGCCTGCACATCCGGCGATGCGTGAGACGCGTAGCCTCACGAGATGGTCCGAGATGGTTCGGGTCAATTTCACCTGTCAACGACGATCAGTGTCCTGGTCTTCCTCTACTGTCTACTTCAACAGGTCAAAGACTACAACCTTCACAGAAAGCGGACCTGCCATAGTGCCAATACATGCCAATACGAAAGAAAACACGCTGCAGATCAATCCCAGATGTCAACTTGACCGGCCCTAAGACCCCTGGAAGTCCTTCACCCCTTGTGGGACCAGATACGCTCAAGTTCTTCGCTTCCACTTCGGGGCACCAACCGCCAAGCTCCCCACCAACCAACCGCCGGTCATGGTGGATCTAGTTGGTGCATGTTCCCAAGGCCCGAGCACTACCTCCTTGTTTCCGCCAAAAAAAAGAAACACCTCGCAGCATCCCTCATGTCACTGTCAGTGCACATTGTGAGCGCGCGGATTGCGCATGACTCGAGCGCTGCGCCCGCGGGGAAACACCGAGCAAGTGAGCTCGGACTTCCGCCTGTGAAGTGCGTGGTGCAGATGGGCAGGGACAAGCACCTGAAAGACGACTCGGGACATCGGAATCCGCCCGATGAAGCGGCTCGGCGCTGGCGCGAGTGTGGTCGGTCGACTCGACCTGGTGGTCAGCTGGTTTGTATACCTATTTGTTGGCACCCGCACCGCTCAGACGTCATGTTTGCACAATTGATATCCTAGCTAGCTTCGATGAACAAGACGAAAACGAACGAATACTTGGTGTGGTCGGTCGACCACGTGTGGTCGGTCCGCTCTGGAAGCGAATCCACACAGAAAGCATCAGCAGCTGACTTTTGGAGTGCAGGAGACATCCAAATCACCGAGTACTTCATGTGGCATCATCATGATACTCTACAAAAACTCAGCTTTAGTGCTCCTCGCTCCACGCCACCTGACCCTGGATATTGTCTAAATCCCGAACCATCAAGGATTCTGTCAGGATATTGGACAACAATCAAATCTAGGTAAAACGAGTACAACCAGATTCAACACAAAAGTCACGAAAATATATCATCAGACTACGCATGGCAAATCTTACCAACCAGCTACGAGTAGGAATACTTATTTTGTTTAACAGCCTTGAGTCTGGGATGAATGTAGCTCAAAGATCACAAGCCCCAACCTCCACTGGTCAACCTTCCTCAAGCCAAGCAAGCCGTCGCAAAAACAGCTTTCGACAGAAACTGGAGACCGGAAGAAGCTTGAACGAAGGCATCTCCCAGCCTTTTTGTTGGTTTCTTGTGTCGCTCTTGCTACTAGTGGTTTCTTTCTCCCATTTGTCCCCTCTTCTGCTTCCGTTTCTGTTCTTGTACTCCAAGAGAGGTTGAGAGACCTTATGGGACCCTGTAGTAGTACATATGGGATAGTAATTAACCTGTCTAGGATTGTCTAGGCCTCTTTTGTGCTTCTTTGCGTTTCGTCTTCCAACCCTGCCTTCGGGTGATGCCGTTCTGGATACCCTGGGAGAAGGCGAAGAGCAGCAAGCATTCCTGACGAAAGGCGACGGAACGCCCCAGGGCCAACGAATGTCGTAACACCAGGGCCCTTCTATCGGGGGAAGTCTGAGAGTAGCCCCATAGAGGTTAAGGGGTGTCCACTAACCACCCCTAGGCTCCCTAGGCCGAACGTGGTCGACGCGTTAGAGACTCGTCCGTCGCATCCGGGTCCTTTCGGTCCCTCCGGTTTCTTCGAGCTCACCCGGGTCCTAAAGCCCCCGGTCGGCTCCCCTCGGCATGTTTGAATACCGAGCAGCTGAGGTGTTGTCATTGCCATCACCCGCGTGCTCCTGGCAGGGTCAGAAGAGGCATGCGGCATGCGGCATGTGGTTTTTTGGAAGATTCTAATGTATCTGTCCAAGTGTAGTGATTGTCTTAGGGAGGGCGAGATTGACACGCTGGAGGCAGTGTCAGTGTAAGACTCAAAGAGTCTCAAAGATTGCGAGTTGATCGCTTCTGATGGGGACTGTACCATGATCATGATGCATTACTGTATTACGGCTACTCCCCCAATCGAACAGAAGAGTCTACCACATGTGCTCTTGTTCACGGGAAGGTTCACGGGCTTTTGCCACACACTCACCACGGTACAGCTTGATGCTAGTCTCTTTTGCAATACAGACCTGGATCAGTCTGATGCTGCAAACAAAGACATCAATTTGTCTTGTGTTAAGACTCGGATTACAAGAGACTCTTAAGGGTCGGAAGGTCTTTCTGTCTGCATGGTTCATAGCAGACACTTGCAGCTAGCACCTTCTCGAGTTGCCACATGTTGGGCCAACAATTAGTATACAGTACCTCACCAACAGGTTTCCTGTAGCACCATCTCGCCGGCAAAAGCACACACACACACACTCTCGACTCTCGCCTTGCAGTAGTGTACCATGCAGCCGGCAACCACCTCAAGTTCATATTGGAGTCACAGAGCTCGCGTCGGGGTGGAGCCATTATTATCAGTCTCCAGTGAATGGATGCGAGGGGCGGTGCTGCTTCCCTTTTTCGGTCTCGACCGACCAGGTCAGCACGGAGAAACACCAGTGAGCTCGGGTCTGAAGGGTTTGGAGAGTTCCCGTCGACAGCGTATTCGAAAAACGGGGAGACACCCCAACCCATGCCATGGGTTTCAGATGGTTTTAGTCTATATACTAGAAGTCCAGTTCCTCACTAAAGAAGATTACTGAAATCAGGTCCGTTTGTCAGGCACTTCTTTTGATCCTCGACTGGGCTCTACAGGGGTCTAGCTGGGCATCTCTCTAGTTCACAGATAGACGAAGTCTGTACATTGCTGGTATATGCAACTTGAGATCAAACATGAACACAACCTACCTCCCTCTGAAGTGCCAAAAAAGTACACAATCTGATACTTCTTGACAGGAGGTCAAACACACATCAGAATCAACATCAAGAAAACCACCAAAGCACATCAAAGAATCTACTATAACCCAAGTCCATCATGTCCAGAACGCTTGAGTTCAATGCCACAAAATTATTTCTTAAATGGAAACGTCAAAACAAGAGTAGAAACAACATGTATTTGTATATATAAGCGTATTTATGTTCATTGCTGCCAGTGTTTCCATGTCAAACAGAATCTGCCGATTCCACCACAGGTACACAAGTCAAGCAATACGGAAGTAACCTGCAGAGCCTGCAGAGCTATCAGCTCGTGCAAAGTATCAGAAGCTATGCTCGATCGAGCATGGCCTAATTAGTGCTCTTCACATCTGCAATTGGACCCCTCTTGAGAAGTGGACAACAGTTTATACCTATCTGATCATTTTTGCCATGCAGGATCCTGCTGAAAGCATGGGGAGAGTACCTCTCACCTCCAAACATCTTATAACGCTTACCCCCGCTTCACCCCCGCTTCGACTCGCACATCCCGAGGCACCGCCACCGCGGCGGCGAGCATGTTGGGTGAGTAGCGGCCCGAATAGATCAACTCGCAATCCGCTTTGCTGAAGCCTCGCGGTGCCCGACGGTGCCGGGGTCGTCCCCACGATGGAGATCGGTCGCAGCGGCCCGAGCTGCCGGCGAGATTTTTGGGTCGTAACGCAGTCAGTCGAAACAAAGACATTCGTGACTCCCTACTAAGAGCCGCAGATCGTTTTGTTTTTGCAACCATCAAACGCAGTCAACACTGTAAATGTATTCGGATTTTCGGACCTGCTCCAGGTCTTGCGACTGTGCACATGGCATGAATGTACACACGGGGTGCGCAAACAAGAAGGTCAACGTGCATGGGAGCTCAGCTCAGCATTCTTCGGGAAAAAATGGAGGAATCAACAACCTCGATCTATTTTCTGAACGCCAGTTGATGAGAATCACGTGCTTTTTCCTGCAAACGGGTGGGGTATGGTGGGGTGGGGGAGGGCCATTGATTGACGGCTGTTGACACTTCTTCTGCTTGTTTCTTGCTTTGAATATCTGTTTCTGACTCGTCGACGCGTGCTCGAACACAGACTCGCCATCGGCCCTCTGGAGATCTCTGGAGTATCCTTGCTCTGACGGCCAAGCAGGCGGTGTCACGCGCCGCGCGCGCGGGGTTTCCCGAAGGTCGCCCGATTGGGCCCTTCGAATGGAAAGGCTTGGTCGAGACACCCAAATAGTCGGATGGTTCAGGAAGTCCGGCCTCCAGCCTCCTGCCCTTCAAACATGCGAAAATAACCTGCAAACATGCTCAACGGCCGCATGCCGCCCCAGAGGGGTCGCCTGCGAAGAAGGATCCCAAGCAGAAGGTGGTTAAGAGGTGGCCAAACTTGGCGGCGCCGGCCATAATGAGACGTCCTGCGTGGGCCATGAATACATGAGAAGGTTCGACCAAAACAAAGGGATCCGGTCTGAAAAACTGTTTTTGCTGGCTCAAATCCGTTTGCGGGTGAGATGCAACAAGTTGCAATGATGGGCAGGAACGGCAAACTCTTGAATTACTGAGATGTGTGTCTTCGTGATACTGGGAGTCTTCCACTGGCATGATGTCTTGGTGTAGGGCTCCGCTTCTGTTCATCAATCAGGGCCGGAACTCTGGAAGTATCGCGAAGATGCATGGAGATGCTTCATCGCATGCATGTGACATGTGATCCTCATGTGACATGTAAACAGACCAATCACCTGCCCCTCCCTCCGACGTAACGTCCGCACCACCCGAAACGTCGCGTCGAAACCGACGTTTCGGGAGACACCGAAACCGACGTTTCGCGAAGCGACGAGACGAAGCGATCGTTCACTTCGAGGCAAAACGAGCACGAGCGCCGGCGCTGGCGAGCTGACGCGAGCTGACGGAGTGGAGTGAACACCCGTGTCTTTGATGGGTTTTTCAGAACTTCAAAGCATCTGGAGAAGCGAACGATAAAGCGAACGATGTGTCAAAGCCAGTTTTGTTGAAAGAAGTGGATGTCCGGAAAAAAATGCATCCAAAGAGCCAGGGACTTTGGAACCTTTGGTTCGGCTCGAATGTTCAATGTGCTTGATGTTTGTTGATCAAGACTTGCTAAGTACCAAAAAGAGTCTTCCCCTGTGATCTCGGAGCACGACAGTAGTTCCCAAGCTCACCAGGCACCACCATCCCCACGGACGGCGTGGTCCGGTGTGGCTGGTGTTGCCGGACTGATGGGACACGGTCATGCCCATATCGATGATGCACAAGGCCTCAGAGTCGACCCAAAATGGGGAGCTTGAGCATCCTGGATTGGTCGATCGATCATTGAAGCTGAAACCTCTGAAAAGGATGATCATTAAGAATCTATGAAAACATATATGAAAAATGATATATTTGCACAAACAGTTCATTGGCATGATATCTTCTCTGCAACCATTCTCAACTTTACACCAACCAAGTATAGTCATCCTGGAGCTTGTTGAAGTCCCGTTTTGGATTGGTTCATACTCTATCTACTCTAGGATGACATGGAGAGGGAATGAATGAATGAGTGCCTTCCATGGAAGGTCGCGGCAGGTAGATGAGACCTGAGTCGAGGTAGTGCCTTTGGCTGGCCAACGCAGAATAGAGATAGAGTTAAATTCTTCACTGGCGGAAATCAGCACCCTGAAACAGAAGGGCTTCAAACAGAAAGGTTTCTTTTACACCAGCTAACAATATCGCACTAAGAATTTCTTAGTTGAAGCCATCCAGTGTGCCAAAAGCAATAAAGCCCAAATCATTGGCACACTGGCAAGCTCGCAGGCGAGCGGTACAAGTGGGGCATGCGTCCGAATTTTGGATATGAGATATAACATCCCGCAAATTCAAGAATTCACTGTTTGGGAAGACACATCCGGGTCAGAATTTTGTCCTGGATGTGTCGTGCTCTGAAGGAGTGATTTCGGATGACCAGCGATCACCGCTGGAAAACCGTGTGCAAGTGGCAGCCATGGCACGGCACATAGAAGTCATATACCACGGAGGCATATTTGGTGCATCTACTGCTAGCAAAAAAAACTCGTTCCTCAACATCAAAGAGGACAGTCCAAGCATACTTCCGGAGGACACCGGCTCAGTTACTACTCTGAAACGTGTGGCTGAACTCGTCTGAGGCACGTTCACCAGGCCGCTGGTGAAGCACAAGAGGTTCTGGATCATCCTGAGGTCGCCACGGGAACCCGTCTGACCTGTTCCGCACTGTTTTCGAAGCACATGAAGCTCAAAGGAGCCACTGAACAAAGTGAGAATCATGCAAACATCACCATATGGAGACCTGAACGGTGAGAACTCTCAATCAAGTTGAACAAAAAACATGTGTTTTTTCTCCGTGAAAACTCCATGTCACTACAGTAATAGGTCAAATATGGTCAAATCAACCAATTCGCTTCATACAACTTGAGCGCTAAGAACTTACTAAGAACACTCAACCCGGTTTTCCTTGAGTTTCCATCATGAGTCAGATTCCATGTCCATTGCTCCATTTCAATGACGGATGGGTGGCTTCCGCATGAAGGGATGGGAAGAGACTGCTGAAGCGCTGTGTGTCGACTAGTGAAGTCCTGTCTTGGAAGGAAAGCACTTCAAGGCACCAAATTGCCGTTCACTCATCCAGGTTTCATCAGATTTCAATCCGTGTCACCATGACGGAGGATGGATGGAACTATACGTACCCAACCCGTGGCATTCGGTAGAGGAATTAGGCATCCCGGAGGATGGATGTTCAATATGTTCAATCCGTTTTTCCGCGAAACGGATGACCATGGATTTGGATCGATGTCATCCATTTTCGGACAAAGACTCCCCACCCAAAGGAGCGGGAGACAATCCAGCCCACCCTCTCCTGTTCGATGGGGAACACCCGGCCAAAGTAAGACCCCCAAAGCGGTGGGAAGTCTTTCAATCGAAAACGGGTCGAAACCGCTCACGGTTCCAGTGTGATGGGATGTGAACCTGGTTTTGCCATTCTTAGTTCCCCCAACATCCTCCAACAGTTGGAGTCATACATACCTTTCCCTGCTCCGCCTCGCGGCAGGCGGCATTCTTGTCTGGGGAGGCCCAGAAAATGGAGAACACTAGAAAAACCGCAAACCAGGGCGCAGGAAGCTGCCATAGTCGGCGCGGTCCTCCGCGTTGCCCTGCCGATGAACATCATAGCTTCCAGCAGATTGGTAGGGTGAAAAGACAGTGGTGAACACTGGCCTGCAGCTTGGAAATGGAGAATCTTTCTGATTCACATGTCCGGATTTCCTTTCGAGTCAGGTGGCCCTCAAATCAACGCTGAGTTGGTCAGAATTCTTCGTCCTCCGCTTGTCTTTCGTGCTCGTCCTCCGATGCCCGCCCAACGCCCCCGCCTGGCGTGGGGTCTGCGAGTTCTCCGTCATACACAGCGCTCCACAAAGCGCCATGGCCAAAAGGCCTCGGTGGTGGACGCGGCGTCCGCGGCGTCCGCGGCGCGGCGCGGCGCTGGGTCATGAGGAAGGCGGTGAACACCGCGATGAGCCGATCATGTTTGGCAGACAGCAACACAGCTTGAGCAATTGGCGTGATAACATCAACAAACTGATACATTCGGGTGGAGTCCGCCCACCTGCATGGTTGGGGTTTCTGAGAAAAAGTCTTGGCGACACCAAGCGTGGTGTCGGATCGATTCTTCATGTCCTAAAACTCAAGACATGAGTTTCTGCTGACTGGGTCAAGAGATGTATGAAGTGATGACGGGAGATACATGATATTTCCCAGAAAAAAACGGGAGTAGCCCGGCGTTGAATTCCGAGATGCTCTGCCTCAGAAATACCCATGGCCTCTCTCATCCCGCCCCTCTGCCCTTTTCCCACACGAAATGCCGAAGTCGGTTGGTTTCGGCCGGTCTTCTTCGACTCGCATTGCGGCCCAGGAACTGAAGAGCAAGGGGTGCTCAGCCACGATCTTCACCTGGGGTCGACAGCGGTGTCTGACAGCGCTGTCGACCCCTGGCTGGCTGGGTTTGAGGACACTGAATGGACGAAGAGCGGCCAGTGGGGGTTTTAGAGTTGGGGGTTCGTGCTGCGGGGTGTCCCCTCTGAGTTGAGTGTCACAGGGCCAAAGCCAGTGCTGGGGAGATCTTGGCGTCTTTCTACTGAAAATGCAGCTGTGAGTTGAAGCTTTGCAGAGTTTTCAAGGGTTTAGAAACCCCAAGACCCTCAAAATCTGCCTGATGAACCCCGTGTTGCTCAAGATCCCACACTGAATTCCTCATTCATCGTTCACACCGCTTTCGGGCCTTCTCACTACCCACTTCCCCCAAGGCTCTGACACCTCCAGATGTCTCCTGCGTCCGGCGCGTCTGCACTGAGACATCTCATGCGCTCAGTGTGGGGGGACGACCTGTGGATTCAATCATATATAGTAACAAGCTACTACGACGAGTAGGTACTTCCTCCCAGAAGGACGCGAGTCTTGGTCAAATCGGGGCGAGCGAAAGGAGCTCCGTCAATGGAGGTCCTCGGCCTCGTGTCCAAGGGGTCATACACGGTCCGCAAGGGATCCGCAAGGGATCGCGCTTCTGTGATCACTGACATGACAGCACTCATTGATTCAGGGCTCTTAGCAAAATGCTCTCCATCTGCTCATGCATTGATCCTAAGGAATCCTAGGCCAATGAACTGATTGTGGAGGTTTCTGGTCTGGTGTGCAAACCTGGTTCGTAAGTGGTGTGATCCTACAGCCACAGTTAGGTGGATTGGAATGTTGATGTATCCCTGGGGACCGGCGATCCAATGCTATCATCAGATTCCGGACCACTTGCAAGTATCTTGCTGTTTCTTGCTGTGCACCCCTATGGGTGCTATGTGGGGGCGATCCAGTGCAGCATTGCTGGCTGGGTCACTGTAAGGTGCTGAACTCCCCTATGACACCTGCGTCCAGGTTGACATGCACAGTACAGGTCGAGGGGGCTGTGCATGCAGTGCCTTTGGTTCCTGGTAGGAATCTGCCTGTTTTGTACCTGTTTTGGTACTTGGTATTTGCTCTTCTGGCGTGCGTATGGAGTGATGGCGTCTGTTCGCGGTTTGTTGTGATCTCGGTGAGGTGATGGAGCTTGCGGTTCACATGATGTTTCGGCTTGCGACGCGTATACACTAATTCAAACCTTCCTTCAACCTTCTTCAGCTTGCTACATTTCATTCATTATGCCAGGCCTGTGCCGTTTACGGACACCAGGTGGAATCCCTGGGGTAGGCTTTTTGTTGCTTTTTTGCAACTGAACTTGGCCTGATGGCCTTTCACTTTCACTTTCACTTTCACTTTTACTTTACTAGTTGCTTGTGCAACTTTACTTGCGGTGATACACAGATGCGTGCTATGCAAAATTGTTATCCTGCTTAGTGCCGTGTGTGAGTATACGCTGGTTATGATGTTGAGTGCTTGCTGTTTGATCTTACGGTTTTTCTCCTTCCTGTGGTGTTCTTGGAGATATATCGGCGCCTACTTTTTTGTCCCACGATTTGCCTCCATGAATTTGTGGCATGTTTTCTTGGAAGTTGCTTGTTGGACATTTGCACACTTACACTTGACTTTGATTGCTGTGCTTGTATGTTTGCCAGCTACTGGCTTTTGCAGACATCTGTGCACAGACCCGTGCAGCCATGTCGTGGCCACATTCGCATTATGGCCACTTTGGGACTGGATCTTTGAATCCTGGTTGGGCTGGCGCTGCTGCACACCAACATCTTGGCATGCACACTGCTCCTTTCCAAGCTCCTGTGCCTGGACCACCTCCTCCAGGGGCCCCGCCGGGGTTTTGTCAACCTTCTGTAAGGCGGGGGCGGTCTAGATCGCGATCACCCCGCGGGAGGCGTGCATCTCACAGGCTTCCGCAGGCCAAGGACTTGAAAGGTGACATGGGAAAAGACGAGTTCAACAAGTTGGTCTTGGAATGTTTGCTCTTGCTTTCTCCCGAAGACTTTGCCGACATTTGGGTTGGCATTCCCCGTGAGCTTCGGGCAGTAGCGTGGCGCCCCCCCACCGGGCATCATTGTGGACATTGATTCTTTGAAGGGCGTTGACCGCATCCAGATGTGTTCCAAGTTGAATGCCTTGAGACGGGAGAGATGCATCCAGCTGGCTTCTCCAAGGCAGCAGTCACACTTTGAGGACGAGAATTGGACCATCACTCCCATGTCGAGGCTTTGTTGTTCACGTTTTTGGGAGTGTTTTCGCTTGCTGCCGCTGACTACCACCAATGAATCCAAGTGGAAGGCAACTGTGAAGTACCTTTCCAAATGCCCAGAGAAAGCCGATTCCTCGGATACCTCACGGCACATTGATGCCAGCACTCGTGCCTCGGATTCACTTGGTGAAGCTGTTGCTCCTGACCGTGTGCCGGGGCCCAAGTTGGCAACTCCAAAGAAAGGCCTGGCAGGATTATCTGCTTTGGCTGATGCTACTCCACTGAAAGCTGGATTGGACGCCCCTCCGGCCGACCGTAACAGTGAGGAGTTCGCAACTTGGGTTTCTGCCAGGATTCAGGCTGATGTGGATGGTTTATCTTTGGATTCATTAGAGGTGAAGCATGCAAACCGCTTTCCTTGCAAGTTGAAGCCCAGTGCTGCTTTGAAGACCCTTCCTCCTTTGGATGTCATGAGCCCCATTTACCAGCACACATTTCAGTTCTACTTGCGCAAGTTCAAGGCTTTGCTGACGGATGTGAGCCTCGGATCGGCCCCAGCTAAGTCCTTGAAGCGCTTATGCGATGCATTGAACTTGGAGGTGCGGGGCAAAGACAGCCAAGTTCCAGAAGTGCTCGCCCGATTGCGGGCCACAGACATGGTACAATGTCCCCCGTGATGGGGTGAATGTGAGGACCAGGAGCACATAGCTTCGGCTTGTGGCGCTGCCCTGTGCTTGCTTGCACTGTTGCGATTTTGGTTCCTGGGACTCACTAAGGGAAAGATGGAAGCTGAGGAGATTATACTTCGCATCTGTGCCAGTGTATGGCTCTGCATGCTTCAAGCGCAGTCATCCCGCAGGTCTTTACACCTGCTTAAATCTTTGGGTGGCTTGCCTTGGAATTTTTCATGGGAAACTTTGTGGCATGGCTCTGTCATCTATGTGTGTGTCCCGATGTTCCCACAATACTCTTCTTTTGGTCCCCTCGCCTACGTCGGCGAGACAGACAATTTTGCCAGACGTGTGAATGAGCATTCTTGTCGATTGCTTGCTCCCAATGGCGCTGTACAGCAACCCTTTTTCCATTTTGTGAGAGCGGGAGAGTGTGCTCCCCACCTCATGCGGCTGGCAATTTGTGAGTGGATCTTTTTTCCGGTTGTCCCCGCACCTGGTGATGGTTGTGCGCGGAGAGCATTAGAGGCAGACTGGATTCGGAAGATCGGTGTATTGAACCCACCTCGGGTGCACCGCTTGCTTCGGAGCAATGGTGTGACTAGCAGGAGTTCACTGGTCTTTGGGAGAAACCGCCTGGTTTGCAGACTGAGGGCCAAGACGTTTCCTTCTCCGCAAATTGTGTGCGGGCAGAAGCTTGCTCATGATGCTTGGAAACAAGGGTTGCAGCGAACCGCTGCTGCGCTTGCAGGACATCGTTTTCCTGGCTGTGGACTGTGTGCTTTGGCTGCTTGGAGGTTGTCGAGGTCAGCTTGGGTGTATGTAGTGCAGCGTGTCACCAACAACGAGTCAGGGTGGCGCCGAGCACGGGCCTTGCGCATGTTGCGTCGGATTGCTGGCATTCGAAGAGACTTGCCATCCCCCATCGCTGTCATTTCTTGTGACATTCCCTGGGTTGGGTCGCAGCAAGCTCGCAATTTGGCCGTGCACGCGGTGCGTTCTTTGGTGGCCTCATGGCGCAGGGCGGGTCATTGGTTACCTATTCTGAGGCATGCGCGGATTCGTTTCCGGTGGGCAACTACGCCCTCTCTTGGTAGCGTTCTTTGCAGCCGTGACTTCTTTGCAGACTTTGCAATGGTGAGGCCGCCTTGTGTTTGTCGGGAGTTCCTGCTGGCAGACCCCACCTGGCCCACGGTGACCGTGGATGGTCAAGTGCACATTGCTGCATCCCAGGCTCGGATTCCATGGCCACGGCACTTGCGGAAGTTCAGAGAATTACCAGCCAACTTGCGTTTGCCACCGAGGCGGCAGCAGATCGCAGTTGCTGTGAAGCAAATGCTTCGTCGACTGCGGGACCGTTGCAAGCTGGCGGATGAGCCATGTTGGGTCGAATCCGTTGTTGCCGATTTGACTGCAGCTTTGCAAGGGCTAGCTGCTCAGCACTCTACCAGATTTCCTGTTTCGTGGCTGGAGATTTCACTGGCCCAGGAATTCCTCAGGCCTTTCTTCACGCAGGTCTTTGACCACAACCTGTCCCGTATTGGTGTGTTTTGTCCTGCCCTAGTACACGTCCAAGCTTGTGCAGCTCTTGATCTTGGTGATCATGGCACGGGGCTGGATTTTGCTTGGGAAGCTGATACGCGGAGGGCTGAAGTGATGGCTACCATGGCAAAGATTGAGGGCCTCCCGCCGCACTTGCAACCAACGCGGCTGTCCTTGGTACCAGCCAGATCTTGGTCTATCGGAACTCCCGTTTTTCTTCCAAAGTGGAAAGGTCCAGGAGTGAAGTGGCGCCTGATAGTGAACAAGCACCACGCGCCGGCGACTGGTTTGCACTCGGCTGTATCTAGAGCCATTGATGTTGTTCTGGACAATATGCCCCGCGAGGCTTGGTCCGATTTTCCATCAGCCAATGCCTTCTTGGGCATGGTCTCGGACTTCAACGCTCTTGTGAAGAGCATGTTCATGGAGCCGCGTGGGTGGATTGCAGCGATGGACATGGTTGATTGTTTCCACCACCTTCCTTGCTCCGAAGCGCCGTCTATTTGGGATGCTCTTTCTGCCTTTTGGAGCACCCGACATGTGGCTTACATCAGTGTGCCTTTACGAAGGGGCGGTGGTGCTGGTCGCCTTGGTCTGGTCTGTGATGCTGGCTGGGTTTGCTTTTCCTTTGCAGAGATTCGGGAGGTGTTGATGCACTTTACCTTGACCAACTTTGTGGTTCTGCCCGGCCTCCTCGGGCGTGAGCTGCGTGGGGCTCCAATGGGCGATGCTTTGAGTGGGGCAGTGCTGCGGCTCTTCAAGTGGAGTAGGGAGGCTGCGCAACTACCTGTTGAGGAGGCAAACACTGTTTGTTTCCGCAGGTCCTGCTCCAAGCTGGTCCATCTCTGTGGTTGCAACATGTTGGTCCTTGACGTCAGTTTCCGGGACGACTTGCGCATGTTTTGCGTGTGGGACGGGCAAGCCATCATTGATAGGGAAAGGGTGGCGCAATGGGCTATCTCCAGGCTGCGCGCCCGATACCACTACGGCACCATGAGCTTGGAAGAGTGTGAGTTTCGGACATTCATCGGTTTGCGGATGGAGTTTGGAGATGAGGGCCTTTTTGTTGCCCCTGTCTTCCCTGACCCGTTCGGAAGCTGTAGTTACCACACGGTCGACTTGCGAATTTTGCAGCCATGGTCATCGTGGACCCCCCGTTCACAAAAGACGGCGGTCATTAAGGGATGGCTGTGCCGCATCTTTCATTTGTCCAGCTGCTCCAAGGGCAGGGCTCTTGCCTTTGAAGAGGCTTTTTTGTCTTTATGTTCTTTGGCTGGATTCCCTAAAGACCTGCTTGCCAGGGTGACCAGAGATTGGATCCTTCGCTGGGTGTCCGCAAAGGATGCCCGTGCAGTACAGTGCGTAAGACTTGAGGTGGAGAGGGCATTGCGGCGATTGCGTTAAAAAGTTTGCCGTCACTCATTTCACTTGCTCTTACTTGCTGTTTCTTGCTGTGCACCCCTATGGGTGCTATGTGGGGGCGATCCAGTGCAGCATTGCTGGCTGGGTCACTGTAAGGTGCTGAACTCCCCTATGACACCTGCGTCCAGGTTGACATGCACAGTACAGGTCGAGGGGGCTGTGCATGCAGTGCCTTTGGTTCCTGGTAGGAATCTGCCTGTTTTGTACCTGTTTTGGTACTTGGTATTTGCTCTTCTGGCGTGCGTATGGAGTGATGGCGTCTGTTCGCGGTTTGTTGTGATCTCGGTGAGGTGATGGAGCTTGCGGTTCACATGATGTTTCGGCTTGCGACGCGTATACACTAATTCAAACCTTCCTTCAACCTTCTTCAGCTTGCTACATTTCATTCATTCAGTGCAATAAATACGCACATCATGAAGTGGGCGACCGAAACAATTGCATGAAAGATGTTTTGCGACTTTGGGTTTGGTGAACCCTAAGACAAACTACTCTTGAGCAATTTGGCAGTGCAAAGCTCCACAATACAAGTATCAAGTACAACCTTTGGCAAAGAAAGTCTTGACATTGAAATCACAGCAACAAACCAAACACCAAAATAAGGTTATGGGAAGAACTGGGACACATTTCAATTGCACTCCTTTTGATGCATCTCGAAAATCAACATATCCAAAACTGTGAAGAAGTAAAGAATTGAAAAACACAGGTCATGAAAGTGAAAAAAAAAGAAACACTGGCTTGTGAGTATCTTCCAGCACCATCCACAGGGGGGTTCTTGGATGGTCAATACATCTTCAAGGGGGTTCTATAAACCACCCTTTTGGCTGGTGCTGGTTAGGAAGGAAAAAAGAAAACGATTCAACTGACAGGTCTGTAGATCTGAAGGCCTGGGTGGACGACAGCTTCAGCGGGTCAAGAACTGTTGCGTCACCTTTTCCACATGTGAAGGCAAGTTGCCGCCCCCCAGTCTCGTGTGAAGTTCGTTCCCTCCTGTGGGACTTCTTCCACCTTGGTGAAGGCTTGCTGAGAGAAGTTCCAAATAGTGCCTCGGAACAGTTCTGACCACGTCGTGGATCACAGTCGGCACGGGGGGTTCAAGTGGATCACAGTCGTGGGCATCGGGCGGTTCTTTTCGAGCGCAAAGAGCCCATTAAACGATGGAAGTTCTATCACCCTGCAGTCTTTCACTGAGTCATGGTGACAGTGGAAGAGAATCAACAGAAGCGTCAAACTTCGGGCCCATCGAGTAGGAGCCAGCTGGCCAGGTGGAAGTTGTTACAGGAAAAATACACCAAGGAGATCTAAGGAGATGAGATGAGATGAGATGAGATGATTGGATTTTGGTTCTGAATGTCATTATGATCCTGGATTGATGAGTCTGGGCTTCCATGTATTGAGACACCGGTGCCAAATCGAAGCATGACGAGGCTTCCCCGTCCGATGACACATCGAAAACCATGCCTCCAACCGAACCTAGCGATGGCCAACCTAATACATGGATTCGTCCATCTGCTACTCCTTCTCCAGCAAGAACCACTCCGCCCCTCTGTTTCGTTCTTCATGAATCCTGAAAGAACCACTTTGGAACAAGTGGTTGCACCAAACCCATGTGTGTTTGCGCGTGCTTGCGATCATCTAACGTTTGAGAACAACATACATCAAAATGGAGCGGTTTAGGAGGCCCAGAGGAGTCAACGTGCACGCTTAGACTTCTTCTTCGTAGTCCTCTTCGTACACGTTCTTCGCCCAAGTTCTGGTGACTTACAGGTAGTCCACATCGGCTCTTCAACCAAATTGACCCCCCAAAAAAAAATCTGCCGAGGCACACAAGCACAGGGCCAAAAGCAAAGCTCCACGGGTGCGTCGGTGGGTGTTGGCCATGGTGGCAGTTCAACGCAGTGAAGCTAAGCAAAGTGCGGAGGAGTGTGAGGCAACGAGCTCTTTGGAGCAAAAAACAGCGCGGTGGCGCGGCGAAAACACATGGTATGGCTTGAAGAACACACTATGGTGTGGCTTGACCTCAAAAATCGGTGGTTCCTCATCATGGAGAATATACTGTAATCAGTAGCCCTGCACAGCCTGCAGCTGCGCAGTCAAACAATACATCCTCTGGAAAGTCACGTTCTTCCTCATGGTTAAATGCTCAATAGCAACCCAGCTACTTGGCTGTTCATTCTCTGTGGTCAACCAGGGTCCAGGGGGACCCACAGCTTTTCATTGGATCTTCAGCGACTGCCACTCCATGTCTCCGCGAACTCGCCAAACAGGAGTGACCCCTGATCAACCCAACCAGCCGAACGACCGTTGAATGGGTCGTTTTCTTTTTTCGGGCGTCGCAGTGGCAGTTGAAACACATCAATGAACATGGAAAAACACGATGCCAACCTGAGGTCGCTGCTTCCAAGGCCTCTTCCAACAAGAAGCGCAAAGCCTTCAAATCGCTTGTCTCGGCCTCCGGCCTGGCGACTGCGAGGAAGGAGTCCGAGTTCTGGTGATTTTTGCTCAAGAAAAGAAACTATAAACATAAAATAAATACACGCGCTGACGTAAGGCAACATGGATTCACCTCTACCTTTTTTGTGCCTCCAAGTGAGGTTTATGAAGGTTTATGATTCATAGGGCCTTTCTGAGACCCAAGTCTCAGCGACACGCAGCTGCGCAACTGAGAATCATCCACTTACCAGGTAGCTGCCGCTCTGCTACCTACCTCTGCAGCTGTGAAATCAGAGCCAGAAGATGTTCACTATTAAAGGGTCAAGCCAGGTCAAGCCCCCGATCCAACTGTGGATCAATCTCCATGTTCAAGCCATTGAACCTTTTTTTTCCCATCAGCAATTCTTCAGGTCATAAATACATCATTCAGATTGCACCAGAAGAAACCACATCATTCAGTAATACCAAACTGCCTCAGTCACTTGGCAAGTTGGCCCATCGCTCCTCTTCGCCCTTGACTCGCACACGTCCCCGAGCCTCTCCGGCTCGGACACCAACGGAGGAGGCCTGGGGAGTGCGAGAAGAACCCGGTGCACCCGGCGGGACTGGACGGCGACTTCCGACTGCGCAGATCCCCAGGTCGCCCCAGGTCTGGGGGCGCAGTCGGCGCACATGGACGGTCAATTCGTGTAGTCTCGGAGTATATACCCGAATTGGAACAGCCTGTGGCTGGGGTCTGGAACCACCCGGTGACCGTTTCTTTGGTTTCACACTTGCTGGCTAGGTCGTCAAATGAGAGCAGGCTAGGAATGCACTCATATTATGCTGCTTGAGGATGCCTTTTGTAGTCAAATCTGAATGATTGGTTCACTGACCCTCTGTGAACACGCTCCGAGAAACATGCCAACTTCACGAGAAAGTGTAAATGTCAACACCGCGTGGGATAAAGTTTCGCAGGAAGCATTGTGATGCGCTGAAATCCGCAAGAACACCAGCATGTCAACTACACTGAAGCATGGCAAAAAAAAAGCGGAAAGGAGTATTGAAGCCAAAACGATCAACATTAATCAATATATGAATAATATCGGTGACATTGAACCCTGTGTTCACCAACAATGACTGTTAGTAAATGTCTATGAATATTCGAACAATTGTGAACATGTGTGCACGTTGGAGCCTAAGGCATAGGGTTTTTTTTCTCGTGGAAAAGTGCTCGACCAACTACAACGTGGTGACAGGGGAAGTTGATGAACATCTTGGGAAGGAAACCTCTGTGTCCTGAAAAAATACTGCTTCATAATGCTTCTCTATGTTTCTCTCAATTAGACTTCGCTCTTGGTTCAGGGTTGCATTTTTGCCGCAAATGTTTTTGGGTTTCAGAGCCGCTGTAGCTGCTGCATCAGGGGCCCCAAACCCCGAGCTCTTAGACGTGTTCGTTCGCCCGGCGCCTGGGACTTCGGCTCCGCTCGCGCGGCTCGGTGGCAGGGCCTTGGCACTGCCATGAGGAGACGGGGAATCCGCGGGGGTTGCATCTGGCCCAAGAACTTGAGATTCAACAAGCTGAAAGCTCAAGAACCCCCAACGTCTCCATAGGCAAAAACTTTGCAAATAACACCGGACTTGAAAGAAAAGCCTTTGCTGATCCTTTTTGTGTATCTTTTTGTATGGTTTGGAAGAACTACAGTCCAATTCGAATGCGGTCGTTTCGACGCCTTACAATTATTTACGGTAATCTTGTAGTATTGTAGATTAACCTTTTTTGTAACCATCTCCAAGGTAAAAAAGACACAGAGAAAACACATAGATACACATAGTAACGGTAACATGGACACAATTCGGTGAAGTAATGGCATTGAGCGCATTCTTTTGGCACACCGATGAACAAACTTGGCTATGGATTGCTTGCATTCGTTCCAACGAAAGTGAAGGCAAAGTAGCAAGATCAAATAAAAGGCTCAACAATAATATTAATGACCCTTGAGCCAACTGTGCTGGCACCTGGACCGATGTGGCTGCTGGGGCTTGTTCAACCTTGCTGCCTTGCGCCTTCTCCAAGTCTAACAACAACAACAACAACAACAACAACAACAACACCGCTGATCGGGTAGGCGAATTGTCAGCCGGGCAGAAGTGCAACAACATCTGAATGGGTTTCTGCGGTGTTTCAGGCGGCATGTAACAAAGACCCCCCAATGGTTCTCACACCGGTGGCAATCCCACCAGTCAAACTGACTACAAAGCAGCTGGTGTCATTGGTGGGCCAAAAGGTGTTGCTGGGAAGGCTACACAAGGTAATTTATGGTGGCTGTTCAGGTGAGCAAGGCTGCTATGAAAGGACTGCTCCGTCTACCAAACTAACTAAGCAGGGTCGGGCCAACCAAATCATTCGGCACCATCCCTGCAGAAGCCACAAAGTCTACCACAAGCCATTGCGGCTTGTTTCTGTAACATCTGAAAGCCATGCTTAGCCGGTTCAACACAAAGAGAGCTCTCGCACCGGAGTCTGTTCCCCTCTCTCAGCCGAAGTAGCCCAGGTGTGAGCTGCGGTCGTGCTCCATGCGCTGCTTGGCCGCCAAGCGCTCCTGCGAGCACCGAAGCTGGGAGATGGATTCATGCGACATGGCGGAACTGATGCCGTCAAAGACCTCGACTCTTGTTGGACTTGGTCATCCAAAAAAGACCGGAAATTACGGGGTCAAAAAGCACTCAAAAGAACTGATGCCTTTCAAAGACCTCTTTTTTGGATACCTTCATCCAAAAGCACTCAAAAGGCGGTCAAAGACCGGAAATTGGGTCAGACTGGTCTTTGTGGTGTTTCTTTCGGGGTAATTCTCGAGCGCAGCACCGCCTTTCGATGTCACGCAAACGCGGGAGACGGAGACCTTCGGCGTTCCGACGTCCAAGGTTGGTGTCTCCCTCTGAAAACATCCACCCACCTGAACTTGCTGTATGTTTTCCGCAGCATTCCTTCGCTGCTCAAGGTCCCGCTGTGGGTGTTCACTCCAGACCCCCTGGACATGTGGGGCGATTGAGATGGGACCCCCATTCTTCACCCAAAATTTGCTCAGCTTCTTGAAGGGTCATACATCTGGCTGTACTTCAGGGCCAGGAACATCACCTTTCTTTCCCGACCGAGTGCCGGAGAGATCGGTTTTACTTCGTAAACATGGCCGGAATTGGCGTTTGGAGGCAAAAATCGGTTGGAGGCCATCTCGATTAGTAACTCAAACCTCGACCCGAAAACATCCAACATCATCCAACAACCAGTGGCCCTCGCGGCCCTCGTGAAACACACGCACGTGACCGCACGCGATGGATGCGTGACCACACACGTGACCCACCACGAGTAGTTACTACCGCCGGCCTACCGCCCTGCAAGACCGACCCACGTGTGGTCCGCCTCTGACAGAGAGGGATTTCCGAAGATCCGACCGGGAAAGCTCCCTTTCGCGACCTCCCAACCCGGCATGACACAGGGTTCAGATCAACTTCAATGCAGGGGTCATGGTCAGCATGGTATGTTCCTCCCAAAACCCATGGAAAAGAGACACATAGATAACTCTAGCCTTATGTCAATCTTTGCCAGCCAGGCAATGGAAGATTTATTTTATTTATTGTTAATTTAGATGATCATTTATATTTACATAATTGTTCAAATTATTTTCAATCTGTCATTGTATTTTGTTTCCTTTTGGGACTATCATGTTTTTTTCATCATGAATTGGCTGGCTTTGTTGTCACTTCAGTTCAAGCAGCCACAAAACACATGAACAAACAAATGACAACCACAATTGCCTGGAAAAATGACACCCAAGATGACATTCTCCAAATGAAAACCAAAATGCCAAACGAAAACACACGATTAAAACATTGTGGCCCAAATGAAAGCTAAACTTACACATGAATCAGTATGAACAATCATGACCCAAATTGAAACCAAAATTGCAGATGAAACAAAAACGATGAACCAAATAACAAGATGGAACCCACGAACCCGAATGCAAGCACGTTCGAAAAACTAATATGTCCAAACAACACTCTACTCTTGTGAGACACTCTTGTGGGAAACTCTTGTAGGACACTCTTGTGGGACACTCTTGTAGGACACTCTTTTGGGATACTCTTGTGAGACACTCTTGTAGAACACTCTTGTGGGACACTCTTATAGGACACTCTTGTGAGACACTCTTGTGGGACACTCTTGTAGGACACTCTTGTGGGACACTCTTGTAGGACACTCTTGTGGGACACTCTTGTGAGACACTCTTGTAGAACACTCTTGTGGGTCACTTGCAGGACACTCTTGTGGGACACTCTTACACGACACTCTTGTAGGACACTCTTGTAGGACACTCTTGTGGGTCACTCTTGTAGGAAACTCTTGTGGGACACTCTTGTAGGACACTCTTGTGGGACACTCTCGTAGGACACTCTTATAGGACACTCTTGTCGAACACTCTTGTGGGACACTCTTGTAGGACACTCTTGTGGGACACTCTTGTAGGACACTCTTGTGGGACACTCTTGTGGGACACTCTTGTAGGACACTCTTAAGGGCCACTCTTGTAGGACACTCTTAAGGGCCACTCTTGTGAGACACTCTTGTGGGACACTCTTGTAGGACACTCTTGTGGGACACTCTTGTGAGACACTCTTGTGGGACACTCTAGTGGGACACTCTTGTAGAACGCTTGTGTGGGCTACTTGCAGGACACTCTTAAGGGACACTCTTACACGACACTCTTGTAGGACACTCTTGTAGGACACTCTTGTCGGAAACTCTTGTGGGACACTCTTGTGGGACACTCTTGTGGGACACTCTTGTGGGACACTCTTGTGGGACACTCTTGTGGGACACTCTTGTGGGACACTCTTGTAGGACACTCTTGTGGGACACTCTTGTAGGACACTCTTGTGGGACACTCTTGTAGGACACTCTTATAGGACACTCTTGTCGAACACTCTTGTGGGACACTCTTGTAGGACACTCTTGTGGGACACTCTTGTGAGACACTCTTGTGGGACACTCTTGTGGGACACTCTTGTAGAACGCTTGTGTGGGCTACTTGCAGGACACTCTTAAGGGACACTCTTACACGACACTCTTGTAGGACACTCTTGTAGGACACTCTTGTCGGAAACTCTTGTAGGACACTCTTGTGGGACACTCTTGTAGGACACTCTTGTGGGACACTCTTGTGGGACACTCTTGTGGGACACTCTTGTGGGACACTCTTGTAGGACACTTGTGGGATACTCCTGTAGGACACTCTTAAGGGACACTCTTGTGAGACACTCTGGTGGGACACTGTTGTGGGACAGTCTTGTAGGACACTCTTGTAGGACACTCTTGTGGGTCACTCTTGTAGGACACTCTTGTAGGACACTGTGGGCCGCTCTTGTAGGAAACTCTTGTAGGACACTCTTGTGGGATACTCCTGTAGGACACTCTTAAGGGACACTCTTGTGAGACACTCTAGTGGGACACTCTTGTAGGAAACTCTTGTGGGGCACTCTTGTAGGACTCTCTTGTGGGACACTCTTGTAGGACACTCTTGTGGGACACTCTTGTGGGACACTCTTGTAGGACACTCTTGTGGAACACTCTTGTGGGACATCTTGTAGGACACTCTTGTGGGACACTCTTGTGGGACACTCTTGTGGGACACTCTTGTGAGACACTCTTGTGGGACACTCTAGTGGGACACTGTTGTGGGACAGTCTTGTAGAACACTCTTGTGGGACACTCTTGTAGGACACTCTTGTGGGACACTCTTGTAGAACGCTTGTGTGGGCTACTTGCAGGACACT